>WACJ01000324.1:0-355002 GCA_008973525.1 Stenopsyche tienmushanensis
TCTTATGTTTTTTTTAAATTGATATAACTTCGAAACCAGTTGGTGTAAATTAATAAATTTTTTAGCTTCGTCTCCGGGATACTCATAAGTATAAGGAAACGTTACTAAATCATTGGTACTGAACCTTGGGTTTGTGTAAGAGAGAAGTATTTGAAAAAAAAAAAAAAAAAACTATTATTTTCACAATTTTTTTGAATTAAAAAACAATTAACAAGTTATAATCAAATTTATTCATAAACTTAGTTGAGTTTGTCCATATCAAGGTCATTCAGTGATTCTCAATTGGCAAATTAATCGCCATCTAAAATATATCGTAAAATAAATGCTGATTGTGATATTTTTCTATTCAATAATAGTTACCGATATTTGTTAAATTCTTTCGAAGACAGGAAACAATAAATAATGTTGTCCTTTGTAATTGCATTTCAAAAGATCTGCCCCTTTCACATTTTTTAAGGGATATATTGTTAAAAAGGTTTCCTTTTATTCTTGGTGTTTCATTTATGATGATGCTTATGAACATATTTCTAGAAACAACAATACACGCCAAAAATGATATATTTTTAAATACTTTATAAAATATAAAGCTTTTGTTTACTTCATTGGAAATATGCATCGTGGTTTTTTAATCGGTAGTCCGGTTTTTCTATCTGTTCTTCCCGTATCGACGACTTCTGCTTGATGGATTGTGGAAATCATTCGCACGTCTCTTTTTTTGTGGGTTTTCCACACTTGAACCAAAACATCACCCTTTCTGCGAAAAATAGATTGGAAAATATTCAGTTTTGGGCTTTTTAAAATATCTGGTATACCCCGGTTTGCACGAATGGTCCCACAAATTCGCGTTTTTAAATTATACAAATAGTTTGCCAATTCTACACTGTTATAAAAATTGTCAGCAAATATATTGTACCATTTATTTAAGTACGGCCTTAGAACTGCGGTTATTGTATCTTTTAAATTCGTCCCAATTCCACAATATAATTTAAAATTACATATGTAACCCGTTTTAGATTCGCAAAGCATTCTATTCAAAATTCCGTATTTGATAATTTTCATCGGATTGTACACTCTAAACTTTAGACGTCCTCGCCATGGTATCATCCCCTCATCTAAAGACAAGTTCTGGGTAGGAGTATATACTTGTTGGAATTTTTTTTGAAAATAATCTATTATATTTTGCACCTTCGCAAGCCGTTCCGAATCTCCTGTTATTAAATCGTTGTCGGAAAAATGCAAAACTGTCAGAATTTGCTTAAATCTATTCCGACTCATTCTTTTTCGGAAATATGGAGTTTCCATTCGCGGATTAGTTGACCAGTATTCGTATAATTAATTTTTTGCGTACTAATCCCGTAATTATAATAAGGCCAAAAAATATTTTCAGTTCTCTGACAGTCACATCAAACCATTTTGCTGTATGAGCCACGATTTTATACTTGTCCTTATTTTTCACATAATATTTATTTGTCTCTTCGCTGATTGTTTTAAATATATCATCACCAATAAACAGCGATGCAACACTTTTCACCGATTCACGATTATCTGGATAGATATTGATTCCAGGAGTGGCTTCAAAATTTTGATTATTTCTTGCTGTATCAATTTCTGACCAATCTAAAGGTACATCTGGAGTATCGGGTTCTGAATCAGAAGATTCTTGAAGATTCATTACTCGTGATCGCGGTAAGCGAACTTCTGAGTTCGAAAGCTCATCATCACTGTCACTATCTTCATAATAATCATCAGGTATGTCTGAAAGACAATCTTCGTAATTTTCTTCCAAATGTGATTGATCGTTATCCATTATGAAGGTATTCAAATTTTCACAATAAAGTTATTCAGCTTCCACAAGTTTTTTAAACCAAATTTATCAAAATCTAGAATCACGACGCGAAGTGTCCTATACCGAGAACATAATTCCACTACTATAACCCGAACACTAAGTAATATGTATTATCGAAAATTTGTTGTGCAGTACTGTCTCCTTTCCTCCAATTATGTTATACGATTTGTCCAAATATTTTTTTTGACCATTGGCTTGCATTATTGGACAAGATGCAAACAAAGGCGTGAAGTTTTAATGGTTTAGAAAGCTTACACAATACTCCCCCACCCCAACTGAAGGGCGGATCTAGCAAAATCGTTACAAAAAGCAGAAAAAAAAACCTAAGATCACCCAAATGTCAGAATTCAATTGCACTGCAAGCGCAAGTGTCAAAATGTCTTTATTTTTTTTTATATAAGATATAATAATCATTTTGGTTTTCATTCTCTAATAAAAAGGTAATAGGTGGAATTATGATTGTATTTAGAAAAGAACCGAAAAAAAACCTAAAAAAATGTTGGTTCGGTTCCGGTCCCTGGTATTTACAAGTCGTGTAATATATTACGCGTATTTTTTATATTCGCTTTTTAAACCTTCATACATGCATATATTATACTTATGATATATGTTATGTAGTTTAAAAATGTTTAGAATCGGCTCGGTAAATTTTAATTTTGGTTAAAACCTCAAATAAAATATTGTTTTAGTTTCAATTACGATTGTCCATAGTGTGGAATATATTACGCGTAATTTTTTTAAAATTATATTTTAAAATCTTTATATATATATAAAACAAGCTACATCTCTGAAACAGGTTAAAAATGTTTAGCAGCAGTGCTGTGATTTTTTTAATGTGTGTAGTTCGTCGCGCACAAATCTGTGCGTACGGGCCATTGATCCAAATTTTCGAGGCGCACAGATTTATGCGTACGGTCTTCAATGTGTTAATACGCTCGGCTTATTAAGTGTTAATGTATTTTATTTGTTGTTTGATCCAAGTCTGAAGGACGACACATAAGTAAGGGTCTGAAATCGATTTCTCTTAATAATAATTATAGAATCGAGTAATACAATGTATGTTGGGTTTTTTACACGAATAAATGATACAGCGTGATTCTTGCCTATATAAAAGATATTGTTAATCTAAATCTGATCTGCTGGATCAATATTAGTAATAAAATTGTATGTTTTTTTGCTAAATATTGTACCTTGTCACTGGTCTAAATCTATTTTTTTTTGTAAAGAAATCCATGTTCCAAATAATATCACCTCCCTTGGATTAACAGAAGAATTTAAATTTGGATTCTATCAAAAAGAATATGCATTCTAAAAATATACTATTTCTGGTCGTGTCTTTATTAGTATTATATAATGTATAAGGGTGCCACATCCATTATTGGATGTAGACGACCACCACTTTACACTTTTCCAGGGAATACATTTTTCATGTAATGGTTACATTAGTAGTCAAATTGGTCTAAAATTATTTGAATAGTAGTTTTATGAGCGAGTAGCGAAATTCAAATTCAGTCACTCATACATTAACACTGAACGATTTTAATAATCGTCTCAATATTTTTCACATCCAAAATATCTGCGATTAGAAATATTAATATTTCCGATCTCTCAAATCAATTGGTACAGTGAATTATTCAATAATCTGGTTTTGAAGCCGAACTTTTCTAATAAAATATTTATTGATTACATCATGATTATTAAAATTAAACCGCTTGAACATAGTATTCTAAATTAGTCAGTTCAAAATAAAGCAATGTAATAAATACGAAATATTATACATATCGAATATGTTCTCAAAATGCCCATGTATTTCACACAAAGGTTTTCGGTGGTGTTAAAATTTTGCATGCTAAGTCTCCATCGACCCACACCCGAGACTTCGTGAACTCTTCGCCGCATTTAAAAAGTTGGAGTAAATCATCCTTTCTTTTTATTTCCGACTGGTTCCTCCTCCCAAATTTTTTCGCCGATGTGGGAAACCAACGTTATCCTCGCACCAGGACGTACTTATTTTCCCATAAAAACATCGCCCCATGCGTTCGTATCTTTTTATGGTGATCGTTTTACGTCATGCGCATGAAAAAGTGCACCGTCTGGCCGATACACATTATTGTGTACGCAATATATAACATATGCATACGAGGAGTCGCGTTTTGCATTAAAACACACGTGTGTTCCCCGAACAAGCGGGCTCGGTCGACGGTCCAAATAAATCCAATATTTATATTCCACTCGTGATGGCGTCGTCGAATCGAGGGTCTGTTTGTGATGCTTATCCCCATGCAAACATCATATATTATTGACAATAGTGCTATTCGGACGCTCTTTAGATGTGGACATAGGAAAATATGCTTTCATGAAATGTGTAAACAGTCCTTGTAATTGAATGCTAAGTGATCAGAATTTTCATTTCGCCCGCATGGCTGGTCCAGGGTATAATTTATCCCTTGTGTTGTGCCAACTAATAATCACAGGAAGCTTAATGGTCACGTTCCTTTTGACGCACTCAATCACGTTGCTTGTGGTCGCATAAATCGCATTCGGTGTAACCACAGCCTTAATGGCGCATGCTATTTGTTAACTTCACGAAAACACACTATTATTTTAAGCAATAAATACATTTTATATCCCTATATACAAATATTTGCTTATTAACATTTTCCGAGAATTATTGGTACAATCTTAAACAACTTTTATATTTTTTATAATCACTGGCATAGTAAATCAAAGGAAATGTATCACATTGCTGTTAAAGTTATGAATAAAATGAATATGAATACAAATAACGTCTAATATTTGCCTTTCATTAATACTATGAACATTTATCAAATTTAGCTTTGTTAATATAAAAAAAAGCTTAAGTTCTCTGAAGCTCAGAACTTGCTGACGTTTTGCCCCAAAAATAAGTCGGCCTTCATGTATCAACTTTATCCAGTATATACAAATGCATTAGATCCAATTACTCTCCTAACTAATTTTGTTTTAATTATCATTTTAATATTTAACGCCAGTGCTGAATATAACTCGGTTAGCTTTCGGGCGAACGGGGCTTTATCCATGAAAGCTTTTGAATCTGAATGCAGCATATATTGCCCACGGAGAAACGAATGCTTTCAGCACAGTTGCAGCTTAATACGCCTGCAGAACCTGTCATTCCGACCAACGTCAGTTGATAAATTAAATTGCAGTCTTGTCCATTGTTGGTTGCATTTTTGTTGAATGTGTTACATTGCAATGTTATTTATTGCACTCCCATGGAGTTCAGGGAGCATTCAAACGCCACGCCCCGCCGATAAACTCGCCGGAGCTATTCTGTAATTTCGAACTTAAAGCTCCCAAGTGTTTACTGAGCTTCAAGCTAGGAGAATCCCGTTCCGGATTCGTATCCGATTGTATCGATTTGGACTCTCTTCGTAATTGCTAGCATTTTTAGCAACGAATTCCTGCCGCTCACGAGGATGTAAAATTTGCATATACCGTGCCATGGTTTTTGTGATAAACACGGGTCCTTTGTCCGATTTTAGCGTGACTGAAAATCGTTCAGTCCCCGGGACGCTGTCTGCACAAGTCAACTATATAGATGTCTGAAACGTGCTTTTCGCCGTAATATCCCAGCTTCCCTGGGGATCTGATAATATATAGTCACCTGCATGCTCTGGATGTTCTTTAGCACTTTGGAACCAATGGGGTGTATTTTTGCTAACCCAATTTGAAGTTTATTAATTTTGATCGATGCTACCCTTTTCCCCCTTTTCAAAGACATATTTCAATATCAACAACTAAATAATATAGCCTGCGTATTTATTAATTTTGTTTAGTGTTAACATCCTGTATTGCAAATGATCCTGGACCCCAATTTAAAACCCTATGATATATTCATATTGATAAATTAAATAGAAGATAAGATGATAAGTTGAGATTTTGTAATACTCCCAAATATTAATAAATTGACGGCTTATGTAAATAAATGGATGTTATTGGTAATTGTGCTTTAAATATAATTATAAATATTGTAACTTTTCTCTTTAATCTTTCCTTGTTTTTATTATATGTTGATATCAGTTTCGGATTGCTTTGTTCTCTGTAATGCCATTGTTACATTAAAATTTATTGAATCGTTCCTTTTTATGTGAGAACGATTGTAGAATTTAAAAATGTAACCTTAGACTTCATCTGATGAATCCAATAACGCCACGCGATTTAAATCTTCTTTTTGACTGATGTTGAAGGGTTTTCCGAATGCATTTCATACGTAGAATTCCTCCTCCGCTATTTCTTTGGTCCTTTAGGTTTTTTTATATCCTAATTTGGTAGCATTATAAAAAAGTAATTATTTCTGTAGTGTTAGAATGTTGTTTTTCATATGTTTTTATTATTTAGACCTGAGGGCAAGTAACATCACGTACAATGCTAGCTGCGGTTTGCACTTTACAGCATGATTAGGATTTTCTTTATGCCCACTCCTGTATTTTGAATCTCAACAAACACATTTTCAACGCGTATTATTTGATGTGTTTGTGGTTTTTTAATGTACGATTTTATAACTTATTTTTCAAAAGGGAAATTATAGCGTCAGAAATTAGGCCGAATATTCAAAGTAGAATATTATATATGGGTTATGATTAAAGTTCACATTTATTGTGGGCATGAAAAATAAGCTCTTACATAATGAAATAATAATTGATATGGACTATGTTATATGAAAATCATCTCTTTTAGACTGAAGCACTTGTTATCGCACCTGCTTCTGCTGAAACCGCATCCAGTATTTTCTCATTTCCTCCATGAAACTGTTACGGAAGCAAAATTTCATTCCTCACCGCAAGGATTTAATTCCCTTCGTTCTTGGGATTTCAGCGAACTTTTCACGCCAATGCACGTCTATAAATAAATACATAGACTTATTACATCCATGTTAGGATCTCGCTCTTGCGCGATGATCGAGCATCCTTGTTTTATTCATGGTCCGCATCTCGGGATCGAGATGAAATTCTTAAGGTCACGAAGGCCAGAAGTCATTAACCCTTAACCTGTGCCCGCTGCCACGAACTCGTAATGAGGGAACGTGCGAAGGATACAGGAATTTACTGTCGAATTTTTCTTCTTTTGGTATATGTAATATTTTTTATGAATTAGATTCTGCTCGTCGATCTGATAAATTTCTGCTGATCGATCGACTAATTCCCTTTGTTCCGTTTGTATCTGGAAGCGATAGCGCAGTACCTTTTAAATGTTTTTCAATTATAACGGACGACTTCGCCATTCGTGAAAACTTTCTAAAATTAGATTTGGTAACGCTAAAGTTTTTCAATTTCCTTATTAGCCACCTACAACCCTGAGGGGAATCTGAAAAGTTCCTCCTCATACCGACCAAGCCGAAAACGGTTCTTTTTATACTCGTCCAACCCACCCAACATTTAAGCGATCTTTCGCAGAATTTTCTCGCTCGACGGGAGATCGACCTTTGAAGTGTCAGCTAATTTATTAAACCAACACAACAGAAACACAAATTAATATTCCAAGTATTTTCTATAGTCTATCGGTAGATAAAACAACCGAAATTATTGCGGATCATGGATTGGCTGACGCTGAATTGGTTGAGAGGAAGAGTTTGGAAAAGCTAATTAAATGGACTATGCGAAAGAAGACTCGATTTAAGACGGGATGAAGTGTAGGCATTAGCCGCTCGTAGAAAGTAATGGACTGGAATCGCAGTCGCAGAATCGTTGGCTTGAAAGAAATCGTGTACAAAAAATAGTGTTGAATCTTATGCTCGAGAAAATGGATTATAATGATTAAATTTAATTGGAAAAGTAATATAGTTTTAATCAACGTGAGTGTAAAAATCTAAAGACCATACCTTCTTAATTAGTTTTCTTTTGTCTTGGAAAAATTAATGTTTTTACGCAATTTAAAACAGCAATTAGTGGCACGTAGTAGACCTATAAATCTTATAAAATCCAGAATAATATTTACGTTTTTATTTTAAAATATTAATATAAGATGGAAAATCATCCGATAGTCTTGGGCGCGGGAAGACGTATTCTTCCTACCGACTCTTGAAACGATGTTTGAGTTGCATCCAAGCTTAGTGTAACTGCTTGAAATTTATGCTCAAGCAATAATATGTATTTATAGTATTTGAGCAATCTTCTTTCAAACGATTGAAGCGTAAAATAAGTAACATTACTTTGCAACAAGATATTTTGTCTAGAGGTTCGCGACAGAACGTGCATTTCTAGTTGTAATGTAATAAATTCGTTTGGGTTTTATTGCACTATGCAAATTTTACTGCCATCCAAATGATAGTCGTAAATTTTTAAGCATTTTACATGCAAACGAATCAGATTTTCAACATCCTCGTCCATAAATTTCATCCGATGAAATGCGACCGATTTTCATCCGCAGCAATTTTGTAGCGTGGACGCGTTTTTGTGTCTCGCAGTCGTCTTCGACCGCACAAATAATATGTTCTGCGAGGCGGGATTCCTCAGCCTCGGTGATATTATTGTTGTTTTCCACAAAAGCCCGCTTAATACGAACCACCATCAATCATTGTGGCATGGCAGCTATGATATGAATTTAAAGGCTGTATTTGGATATATTTGGTCGAGTCTGCGAGAGGTATCGCGAACGGGTTCTTTGGGACTTTAATGTTGAAAACGTGTTTTCGGACCGTGCACGCTAATGCTTTTTGACGGGACAGCCTTCATCTGCACTCTATCCTGGAAACTTTCGCGCTCTAACAGAGATTAATAATCGCACTCTATTATCTCCATTGAATATCCTCCCTGCTGGGATGCTGTGAGCAGATTGCGACGAAGAAAAGTCCAGTTGTTCATATCAGTGTAGAATATTAAATCTAAAATAATATCCGTAGTTCGATCGTTTCTTTAATTATTTACAAAAACTATATTACACATATACAGGGTGCTTTGCACATGGACCAACAAAATTATTTTGGGGGTTAGGGGGGTCTTTTGCTACGTTTCACACATAGGACCTATGTTCTGAGGATCAGGGTTGTCAAGGCTTAAGAAAATACTTTTTACGCTTATGATGTTTTTATTATATTTATTTACAAAATTGGTCACCTTTGCTTCGTATGCACGCACGACCCTTTTTCCTTATTTCAACCTTGTTTGTCTGAAATATCATTTTCGCTTTCATTTTTGCAAAGGCGGCTTTTATTCCTTTAATAAGGATTTCTTTTGTGGACACCTCAGTCGTGTAAATTAATTCTTTTGCACGGTTCTAAACAAAGAAATCCAGTGGTGTCAGATCTAGAGACCGTGCGAGTCACGGAATAAGGCACGTCTCCAGGCAAAGAAATCTAGTAGTGTCAAGGTCTAGACGCTTTTAGCATATCATTATTTCTATAATTTGAGATGAAAGTTCTGACGAATCTATGAAATTAATAAATTCTAGAAGCCCATGATTTAGTTTCGGTTACTTTCTGTTGACTATTTTCAACAATGATAAATTGTAACGTATCAATATATTTTGTTTTGTTTGGTATCGAAAATAAAAATAAAAGCATAAGTAGTCATCAATTTGCTTACAAATTAGTTTTTTTTAATCATATTTTACATACCCAGAATGGATATTAAAATAATGATAAAAAATGTTTACATTGATTTTGGTTTTCTTTGTGCTTAGTATATTACATTGAAATTTACTTTTTAAAAATGCAGGAAGGGTGATTGTATTTTGATAATTTGGGTTTTTTTTTGTTCCTTCCACTTTTGGTTTTTATTGCGAATATTTATCTAGATCCGTCCAGATTCTTATATTAAGCAATTTAAACTGCGGTGGATGGCTTTTATCCGACTGGGTAATTTCTCCTGACATTTTTGTGTAGTTTTCCCACGTTCTTTATGTATTGGATGTCGTTCTTGCGAGATTGACTGGGAGATCTTTGCTGGGTGTCTCTGAGGGGGTATTCTATTTACGGATATCTACTGAAATCTTCTACAAACGTACTGAGACTCAATTAATTTAACTCGGGCGCTTCTCTTCCTATTTGCAAATAAATGTCGTATGATTTTGTAAGGATGTCCTGTTTCATCATTTTAATCAACTCGGATGATTCACAGGATGTACGCTGTAATTAGAGATTCTGACCTCTCGATGACTTATTCCTCGAGAAATTTTGATAAAATGCAAATAAAACATTAAACATATGGTTAATATTTAAAATTTAATTAAATACTCTATATTGTTTTTAAAACAATAAACAATATTTCAACTATCTTAACCCTTTCAGACCTGGCGTGCACAATTGTAGACATAAATATTTTTTTTTATATATTCTCCTTATTATACTTTAGAAACATGGAATTTTATGGCGAAATGAATAAATCTAAGACGTATCTTTTGTCTCTTAAACAAAAATAAGAAGAGTTTTTAAATAAGAAATTTGTGCAAATTCTTTTGTCACATCTAGAACCCTAATAAAACCTTTCAATCAGAATGCATTTTGGCAGAAACTCACTTAAATTATTTATAATAAAAATTACTGTGAGATTTTGCATAATTTTATATCGAATGTGACGTTTGAACCGATCGATAGATCAATAACCAAAGACTATATCGTGTTCCAATCATATACTGCGTATATTTTTCAACATTAAATAAACTTACATTTTTATATTGGCTACAAAATCCATAAGCAAACGAAATCAAAAGTATTAGCAACTACAACAAATAATTGAAACTCGCAGCATTTTTCAAGTGGTCTGAAAAGTTTCAGCAAGTACCCATGATTCACTCGACCGTGCCGAAAGTTTTTAACCGAAGAAATAAAATATTTTCGATAAAAAATTTCCATCCCCCAATTATTTTACCCCCTGTCTACAACTTGGCGTAAAATTTTCAACACTCAATAGATATCCGCTGCGTCAATCTCGATATAAACTTGTGTATTGTACATCTACATCCGCGTTTGTGACGCCTTCTGAATTTTGATAGTTTGACAAGGAAACAACATCCCAAGTCACTAAACAAACTAAATTAATAGACATTTCAGTGCGTTGCCCTCAACAGATATGTTGATTTCTACTCTCCCTGTGTCTAAATTTTCACAAAGCAACTTTTTGACGCCCCCTTCCAGTGTCAAACTAAGTTTTATAGGGAGGCGAATTTCGGTTCTCGGCTAAAAATCTCTCGGGATCCAATTTGACTGACGACGACTTGACATCGGCGCCGGTGCTCTCTTCTTTCTTGTGTCAGTTTCGTCCCGATCGGGAATCGGTTAAATTCGATATAAATTTGTGATCGAAATCCGCTACAACCTTAATTTATATTAACCCCCTCAATCCGTTGAGATTGAAAAGCAATCAATCGCAGCGCTCTGGAAATGTTGCAATTCGAATTACAATATTCAATGTTCCTTAGTTCATATTGATTGAAGAATAATTTTATACCTTAGTGAATCCAGAATTGAATGCGTGTCAATATATATATATATTTACTTTTGTGTCTTTTAAAACTATTATATTATTGTGTGTATAATAATAATAACATAATCATCGTAATTGTGCAGGCAAACGCATTTTACAATAAAACTAGGATCTTTTCAATATTTATAACCTAGGAAAGAATTAAATTCAACTCGTCTAAACCATATATTCACTTCACGCACTCCATATTGAAGGCAGAATAAACTCTTAGTAGTCCAGCGGGTAACCTGGGTGGACTTATCGAAGGATATCATCTCAATAGGGACCATGGGTTTTTTAAAGACTGAGCAGTTTTTTTCACAAGGTAGTGGAAAACTACTCGAGACTACCATGTTGATTTTACTAAAAAGAGCTTTTTGGAATATATGAATTCTAGTCCCCCTTTTTTTTCTTTAAAAGGGCTAGGGTGTATCTCGGAATCGCACACTCACAGTGTTATATCCCTTTCACTCACAATCTTTGCGCATCTTAACCATTGCGATTTCGAAAACAGATTGGTTCTCTTTTTTTGGAGATTCACCTTCCCAATTCTGCGATTATAAACGATATCGAAGATAACAGGAGACAGTTTTATTATAAATTTATTTCAGAAATTTGCAATGATTGGCAAGTTGTTTGTAGTTTTAAGCTAAAACAGATGTGTGTTTTATTTCAATTACATACTAATTCAATAATTTACTGCTTTACATATGTTTATCCAGTTGACAAAAATATTTAATGCATGTTTGAGCATGGGGTATTTCCCATCCACTTGGAAGTCATTCCATTGCCCAAACCAGATAAAGACGCCAGCAACCCGACAAACTAACGCCCGATTACTTTACTTTATGCACTAAGCGAAATATTTGAAAAACTTATTCTAAATAGACTGGATGAACTTCGCAATCCGGTTTTCGTAGGAATTACTCTAGGGCTCATCAGTTGACCAGACCAACTGAACACATTACTAGAAACTTTAACATAAAGAGATGTACCGGTATGATACTACTCGACATCGAAAAGGCATTCGACACTGTCTGGCACCACGGTCTGATCTATAAAATGATATCTATTAATTTTCTTATTTATCTTATTAAAATGATCCAATCCTACCTGTGCAAAAGATCATTTTCGGTAATCTTAAACGGAGCAACGTCAACTCCCCAGTCTATTTCAACGGGAGTTCATCAGGGCAGTATTTTAGGGCCTCATCTGCTCAAAACTTACTTACAAAGCCTTAAAAATTGCTTTCAACGCATTTCCATATACTAATCTTAAACGTTTTCATAATAAAATTAAGTTTCCTTTTATAAAGGAATATTTTCATCAACTAACACAGTTTATAAACAAAAGTTCCACATCACACCAATCGACTTAAATTAATTAATAATCTAAGACTTAAATTATTAAACCATTTTTTTAAATGTAATTGTGTATATTGATACACCATTTTACCTTGTAATATATTATTTTTCTGAATAAAGGTTTATAAATAAATAAAATAATATGTTTATCAAAATTTCTCGTAATTTCTCGGGAAATCATTAAGGAATCAGAATTCCCTTTAAGTGAGATTTAATGGATCCATATTTAATTATTTTTGTCTTCTTGTTGCAGGTTAGCGATGGACGTTTATCTGTCTCATTCTTCGTTTGCTGAATTCGGCGAAGCTCTCATAACTCAATTAGTGAGTATCGCGTTTCGGATGCTTTACATTATTCATGACCATTTTTTTGCCATCCGAGCGGTGCTCGATGTCACGTTGTTGTATTTATTTTTTTTATTGAAAATCATGAATCGCGATCTCTGCGCACCGAAGAGCCGTTATACCATTTTTTCCTCCCACAATGCGGAGAAATTGCGTGAAATTTAATTGGGCTCTCAAATTGCCAACGCTAAATAGTCCGGTTAATCCGAAGAAAAGTCGACCGTAACTGGACTTCGTGCGATGGAAACGGTATTCTCGTACGTTTAGTCTAAATCCGCGTTTAACCTTTATGGAAAGTTAATTTTATTTATTTCATCGTCATCGTCGTAATTACTAGCATTGTCTACTGAGGGAAGACGACTTCTCATTCTGCTCGTATTTAAACCATTAATATCCATCGCGGGCAAACCTTTAATAATTTACATCTAAAAAGTGTTGCTTTTTTTTTTTGTATATTATTTATAAATAATCGAATCACATACATTTTCTGCTTTCATGCCATATTCATATGCCTAAATCCAATTGCGATATTACTCTGTCATCGGGGAAAGCGATAACTATGTGTTTTTATACTTTTATAGCAGGCTGATAAATCATTTTAGTAGCGTTGTAAATTCTATCAGATAGATTTATTGTCATTGTGAAAACAGAATTTCGTTTTTTTTAATTCTGTTTACGACTAATTTACGTTAACAAAAAAATTACAGATTGCGTAAACTTTCCTTGCAAATTATGCTCAAATCGCTAATTATGCGCTAGAGATATGCAAAATCGTGGGAAAGTTTTTTTTTTAGTTCATGCATTAATTATAAATTTAAATGAAAGCTAACATAGCTATAACACATCACTTATTGTCGCTCCAAAATATTTTGGACTAATTAATGCGGTTAAAAAAAAATCTGGGCGGGTGATTCTCCAAAAGGAGAGATTCAACCTATTTTCGAATTCGCAAGGGGTGCATGTGGATGGGGATACATTACTGCTAATGTAAGAATGATTCCGAGATGCTTTTCTGTAAAAGATCCATATATTCCAGAAAATAGTTAACCAAACTCCCTATCGAGAAAATTATCTTTCGATACATTCACCCAAGCTGGCTGAGCGTTCAAAATGAAATTCGGGATAATTTTGCCTTCAATATCAATCACATGAATAGGTGAATATATGATTTAATGGATAATGATTTTTAGTCTCAATTGTATGTTTTGCTGTGTATAAAATATATAAATCCGTTTTTACAACCAACAGAACCGTAAATTTAAGCAAAAATGTATGCCTATTTTAATCGCACTTCTCTATAAAAAAAAATGAATGATAACTGTATTTAGCGTACGGTACTAAAGAGCAACTATGCAATATTTGATTTTAAACTGTCAAACGGTATGGGATTGTAGAAAGAACAGATAGACATACATTCAGTTTGACAATATGCATATATTTGACCCAGATATGTTCACGAGATCCGATTATTCAGTGTCTGAATTCAATATTCCAAGGACGCGATACAACACATAACTGAAGATTTTTTTTATTTTAATTTTAAAATGCATCAATTAATTATCCACAATGAGGTTATTAATCTTCAGGTGCGTGCAAACTTATCACAGTTCACTTAACGCAAATAAAACAAACAATGCGTCCTATATGTAGTTCAATCGACAAATCTCGGTTAAGTTTGTATGTACTATTATTTTTATTAGGATAGTATTGCATTACAATAGTGAAATAAATTTATCTCAGATTTGAACTGGTTAATTTTCATTAAAAGCTTAACACCTCAAATATATTGTCGGAATTTTTGTTTATTGAGTGTAAATATTTAGTCTTTCAATTTATGGGTAATCAAATTATTTCACTGGAATTCAATAGAGATAAATAAATATTGGTTAAGGTGCATATCACGATCGCTTTGCGTGACATGCACGCATGATTGATGGATTCGACCGGTGATTCTAGACAGGGTCATTATGTTGTTAGAGATATCTTGTGTTTGTTCATCAAATAACTATTGTTCAAAGTCACATATGCATACATTTGTAGATCGAAATTTTAACGCGTTACGTTGCTTTAATTGCATATGTAAATGTGTATTTACATAGCGAACTTTTGCAATGACTATACACACATTATTGTAAGTGCTTCGACTTGATAATGCAAGGTGCATACGTATATAAATTATTTTTGAGATATTTTTAATTGGCCTCCTCTCTGTTCACGTTTCTGCCTCTATCGCAGATCCGAGGACGAACTCTTGCCTAATGGGTCTTCTGGAAAATTGTCACGTCGTTGGCGAGCGTTAAAATTTGCACGCGAACACCGTGCACGCCGGTTATAGCAACATCCCGGTCTGAGGAAATTTCCGATTTTATCCGACAATTTCACATGTTACTCACCGGCTCGCAATAAAGCCGCCTGTTTGTTACATCAACGCGTGACGTTGCTGCAAATTGAAAACGAACTGCAATCGGGTTGAGACATCGATGCACGCTCTCGACGATTTACAACCGCCCATCATTACCGCGATGACGACCCATTATGCGGTTCCCACCTCGAATCCGTATGTGTGAACCGGACGAATTCCCAAGCGACCCTTCGGGGCTGACCTATGGTCATGAACGACGGTCTTCGAAATAGCCCTCGCGTTTCTCAGCTTTATTTTCGACTTTTCAGAATCCACCCGCGATGAAATTCGCAAGATACGCTAAACGTTTATATACTCAAATGTAATCATCACACATCCCATTTCACTCGAAATTAATATTTGATTCGCAAACAAAAATTTTCTTAAATGTGTGTATAGTGAAACCCCGAATAAACAAAATAATCGCTGCAAAACGCTTTTTTTCATTATTAGTATTCAAACAAGATTTTTAAGAACGCCCCGAGAGCAGAGCGGAAATTATATTCCGATGAAGCGGTATCCAGCCTCTCTCGGTTCAAAGTGTTTTACGCAGTAATTTAGTATCTTGTGATCACTGTTTACCCAACAAAATGGAATTATAAATGAATATAAGTTGCTCTACATTCAAAATGTAAATATATTCCTGCGTAAGTCTCGAGGTAATAAAGATTTAATATTCATGAGCCCGGCTTGTGGAGATTTGATGGGGGGGTTATGAAAAACCCCATAAAAAATGTCAACCAAACGTTATTATTTGCTTAAAGCGTTTTTCAATTCGCTGTTAAATATTTCGGCGGGAACGTTTGCTTTCGATATTTCCAATGCACTCAACTCGGAGCAGTGCGACGAGTATTCTGAGCTAATTGATCTTTTTCTCTCTTCGAATTCCATTTCCCAATTCGTATTATGGCCGACCCAGTTTTTATTCCGCGTACATTGCGGTTGTTTGATGTTTACACATTTTCTAGTTCATATATTTGTACAGGTGAATTGAATTGCCAAAAACTCGACGCATACATAGTTTTGTATTTATTTGATTTGATTAGTGCACTCTTGAATCACGTCCGATTATACAAACCGGACTATTTAAGGTCAAGGCAAAAAAGGAACTCCGTAACTGCATTTGTTACATTTCTCTAATTCTTGTTGCTTTAACACAAAGTCATCTATTTATTAATGCCACTAGTGAACAAAAATGTCAGCATTATGTGAATTTAGTGTTGTATGGAATTGATATGCATCTGATTTTGATCCAATGCCGAGCATATAAAAACAAGATATCGCTCTGGTTAAGTAGGATATTACGGTTATATTGTTCACTATAATGGTGACAGCTTATAAAAACTAGTTATGGTGAGTAGATGAGTGCCAGGAAAGTGAAGATTAAGCCATTTTAAACAAAACAAACTAATTCGACATTTTTTTAGTATGACATATAAGACACAGACCAGAAAGTAGAATAACATCGTCTTTACAAGCGTATTATTACACATTTAGATTATCTTTTATACTCTTCGATAGAATTTATGAAATGAAAAGCTTAAAAATATTGCTGAAGGAACACTCTATTCTTCTATTATAAGGTTTAGTAAGCAATATTTCGGGCATCAACAGAGGGGTAGGAAATATAAAAATGTATTTGTGCAACGTTTAAACGTACAGCCATGATAGGTTCTAATGTGTCTTGAATACCCGAATGAGCTTAAAAAAGTTATAGTTTGATTTATCATTGATATGATACTAAACAAAATTTTCAAATATCTAATAACAAAATAGATTAAAAAAAACCACAATTTGCTTAACTTGGTAATTCAGATTCCCTATCACAGGCTGAAAAATGATTAAGGAAATGTGGATCATTATTACAGATAAGTTTCAACATAAATAATTAACGTTATGTCAAACACTTAATCTGAAAGCCAATTCAAAGTTATAAATGTTCATTTTTTATCTACCTATATTGTTCTATATAATTTTTACAGGTATTAATATGAATAGAATAAAATATATACATGCTAAAAAACAATTTCAATTTATTTTTACGTCTTATACAGAATTCGTCACCTCTGTTTCGTATGCACATACTACACATTTTTCTTATTTCAATTGTAGTTGTCTGAAGTAGGACATAGGAACTATGTGTAAAACCTAGCAAATGATTCCCTTAACTCAAAACTGCAAAACAACCTGTATTTATGTATGATGGTAAAAAGGTTAGAAAAATGTGTTATAAATCTTAACATTACCAGGAAGCAATATCAGCTTATTACTTATGTCCAATGCCATATTAATAAAAAAAATGCACACATTGTGCTTGCTGAGACTCAAGAAATAAAAATTTACTCTTGTAACAAATATTAGTCTAAATAATTCTAATGATTTTTTCAAGTGCATCAATTGAATTGCCATAATAATAGTTGATGATATCCATTAAAATATTGTTTATTATTTTTAAAATGTTATTAATTCATTGATTATTAATTCATCATCTGTTACTTTTCAGCTGCTTCTTAATGGTGTTAAATCATCAAAATATTTCCGTATATTTGCTCAGTGTAGAAGTTTTACGTGCTTTGAACTACCACTCGTGCAATGTTCTTGTCTCACTTATCCGATAATCGCTACTAAATATTACAATTTTTAATGCGCGATTAAGGTCATCATATTTGCCCACATTTGCATACGACCTCGAAATATTCGCGCGACTGAAGGTCTTCGCATGTAATCTGTTGACATCTTCGAGAATGAAGCAAATTAATTTTGACAAGCCATCGACCTCGCGTGACATTCGCGTTGTTTTCGCTTCGGATGAGCGCTCTCTCGGAAGAAGCCATGATTCTGGGCTTAATGGGCGCATTCATTATCAAGTGTCAGTTTTCCGGGATAAAGTTAACCCGCGTCACTTTTCCGGCGTGACGTCACATCATCCTGTCTCTCCTTTCGCGCAACCCCCTCCCCCGGCGGGCAGGTGTGTTTACAACTTCCACCCCTCGGTCCGACAGGTGGGGAACGGGGTCGTTAACGAGTTTTTAACACCCGATATAACTGCAATTTAAAAGCTGTCATCCTCTCGGCAAAAAAGCTTTGTTCGCGATGTATTGTTTGCTCACCTCGTAGACCGGCATTTAATTATTCGGAAAGACACCCTTGGTTCCCTTTCCCCGAGTGCACTCGCCCGTAAATTGATTTAATTCCTTTTTGTGATCGCGATGGGTGATACTGCCTTAATTTCTTACGAAAGCGGAAAAAATTTCCGATGATATGAATTTATATTTCGAATGAATCCTTAAAAGCGTCCGTATCAATTTGGAACGAGAAATTTCATCATTGTACAAAAACAATCGTAAGACGACGACCTCTTTGTTATTAACTCTTGTTCGAGAACCTCGCTTTCAATATCCATGCAGAATGAATTCGATCTATTGTATTGAAACAGCCAACTGAAAAAAATCAGACACAGATATACCTCAATGCACAGAATTTACAATGGGCGTATCCCCGGATAAATCCAATGGTGTACGAAATACCATGTATCAATTTGAATTAATTATTGCTTTTCATCATAAATATCTCTCAAAGGGAAAGTTTTGAATCAAGGGATATAATAAATAAACACTCTAAATATACTAGAAATCGCTTGTTGGCAGTAAATATGGCAATGATTTGTAGATTATATGAACGCTCCCATCTCTGAAATCTTTGCATTATATCCTGAAATTTACAACTATAAAATAAAAATCTCTATAAAATATCATACTATTATATATCATCAAGACATCACAAGTTCGCATACTTGTTGATTGACCGTTGTTATTTAAGAGCTAGTCTACATTAGTCGCCTAATTTCCATTTGAATATCATTTATTATTTTATACGCCACTAGAGTTCAGGAACGGATGCTCCCACGTAGTGGGCGACATCCAACTCGTCAATACGTGCATTTTATATTAATCAAATTTGAAATACAGTAGACTCTCGATTATCCGGGGGACTGCCGGGGAGGACAAACACAGATAACTGAAAAACACGGATAATCCAAATCATTAAATTTCGATTATAATATCATATTTACAATTCAAATTTTTATTTTATAATTTTAATACTTATTGTTTATTAAGAAAAACTCTCATAGTTAACCTGTATGGTAGGAGGATCGCGTATTTGCGAGCGAATTCCAATGATTCAGAAAGAATACTCTTGAATGCTATGAATGATTCCATTATATATATTGTATTGTTTTCAGTATCAGAGAAAGGCGCGGAAGACGACTCTGTTGATGAATTTAAAAGAGACTCGTTAAATATTTAGTAAAGTTTATACCGAATGAAAGTGATTGAAATGGGCGATAATTTAAAAAAGTGAAATGTTTCAATACAGTTTAGTTTAATTATGTAATGCGCAGTACTGCTTTTAAATGCTATTTATGTTTTGTTTATTTTGAAAACGACTGATTGTTGACGAAATGAAGTTTTCCAATATAAAATTGGATCGTTGATTCCATTCGTATCCATGAAGTGCGATGCAATAAGTCGCCAAAACTAATCAATATCACATTAAACTATTGTGGAGCTTATTTGACGGCGATAAATCTGGCGACGATGGGGTGATGAGGGAGAGAAGTTCGTCGCACTGCCAAGTCCAGAGAAACCCGAAGCCTAGGGGATGATATATACATGAGACATTCTCAGCGAGAAACTTTTATTATATTTAATAATAGTACGTATAAATTCCATCCGCATGGAGTATTTCGGAGATTTCCAGTGTGAGAAGATTAATTATGTCAAAAAGTTGTAGATTGCCGCTCGTAAGCACCGAGAGACTTGTATCGCTTAGTAATGAGGATATGTCAGAAGTCAGATACAACATTTAGATCATTTTAATATTTTATGATCCTTAATATAATCTCCGGAGTTCTCTGATAAACGTTACACACCAACTTGTTCCTGCGACGAGACAAACACACTGCTCAAGGACGGAAAATAATGCCTTTCAAGGAGAGAGAATTTCTCTTTCTATTGTGAAATAACGACGTTCGATTGTTGATAGCGACAATACGCTTTTATCAAAAATGAAAATGTTCCAAGCAATTTGATGTATTTTTAAAAGGAAGTGGTATTATTCGAATGAAAACGGATGTAGATAATGGAAATCATTAGCAATATTTTTATCGTAAAAGCGTACATATATTATTACGAGGTGGATCATGTGTAAAAACATCATATTTATCAAGTATATATTCCACTTTTCTTTTTATATTCTATCCATCCACATGCGAATTAATTCCCGGACTTCATATTCCTTAACAATATCCATTCAATTAATTGTGACATTTAATTCATACATTCACCTCGCCATACGCTCGACATTGAATGTTTTGACCTCTGGGATTGTATTTGTGAACTATCAATCCACAAGTCTCCTCAGCTATAATATCGAGTACTGTTTTTGGGTGCATTGAGTATTTATTCAATAAAAAAAAAAAAACCGTTTTACAACGATAGGTTGTATCGGCGTTGTTGAACCTTCCATGCTGAAACTAATGTATTTTATTTGTGGTATGTTGTGGGTTATATTGTGGTAGATACTATTTCAGCTTCATTAAAAACATTGTCGGCTGTGAATTCCGATGCATCTTCAATTGCTGCAAGTCTTGAAAAATCCTCTCAGTCGGATTGCATGCATTGAAGCTGATAACATCGGAGTGCAATTTTGTCGTATCTATGGCTACAAGATTTTCAATTTGACGAAATTATTCGCCAACATGCATACATTGCTTGTCTCTTTTAAACGGAATTAAATCTATAAACGACGCGGTTGCTGTTCGACGCAAATTTCATTTTGCATTTTTTTAAATAGAGAGTAAGATCGAAATTTTATTTGTGACACAATGCCATTTCTTGTGTATATTTTTTGTTTGTTGAAGAGCTCATTTCCGATTTGAAGAGTTCAATATACTCTTTGAAGATCGCCATCGCCGATTGAAGATTCGAGACGAACGTCCTTCCTCTCCGCAAACGACATCGACCTCAAATGATACGTCGTAAATTTTTCTCATCGAAAGCACATAAAGGCTTTCTATTTTTAGTCTTAAAATTCGATATCGACGCAAAAATAACTCAATCGCGCCAAGGCACCTTGAACCGGCTTTAATTATTCGACTTTTGGATCGTTTGATCTTGTTTCGTTCGCGAAGCAGCCTGACAATTCAAACGTGTTCGCATACACAGGGATGAGATGAATAAAAGGTAGATTTAAGGACGGAATCTGTCCAATTTCCTTTTTTTAGAAAATCCTTTCGTCGCTAATGCGATTCAGCGGAGGATTCGTATATGGGGACATACCGTTTTACCTGAAAAGATGTGTACTGCAAATGAGTAACCGTATTTCGTCTTTTTTATACCCTGTTCGCTAATAGCTTTTTGAAGTAACCATATTTTAAATTTCAAAGCGATCGAATGTATGACATACGCGTTTGATTCATAGTGTGTTTTTAGTAGAAGAAGTTTTGATTCCTTTTGGCTGCTAGGCTCTTGCTTTCGTTTGAAAGTGACAATGTATGATAGGCTTCGTCTCCGTTAATGTAATTTGCAAGCTAACGCCATTTTGCAGCTTAATAACAACTCCGCATTGGAAGTGTGACAAGGGTTGATTGGCTTCGCCCCGGAATGTGTTCGTTACGCGAAAAGGGATGATGTGATGATGATGAAGGTGCACGGATCTGAAATAGACACGTACAACCCTTCTCGATAAACAATTTGTAAGCCTTCATTGACTTGCCGACATTGTTTTGCGATAAGTTTTGATGATCTCCTTTACGCTAAATATACTTGTACGTGTAATTTCATATCAACCTCAAAGAAGATCAAATAATTTTTTAGGCGAAGAAATGGTTCGCTTTTCAATTCAATCCATTGTACAATAAAATAATGCTTTTGAATATATAATTTATATATCTATATGTTAACACTTTATGAATATTATACGTATTTAATTTTGTAAATCTACATAAATTATCCGCATTATATGCTTGCTTTAACTGCCCCCTGTGAATCGTCCAGTATTGCTTTAATATGCTCTCAGCTGAGTTTCGTTCGGATTTCTGTATAAATTCTATCCCAATGGATTCCAAAACATATCAACGAAGTACAAACAGATGATGGTTTATTTAACTTAATCCAAATTTGCTATCCCTATATTTGTTTCAGCATTTTATCGCCCACGGGGATTAATTGTGCCATCGACATTTACGTTTTTGTACAAAACCTTGAGGAAAATTTGTTCAAGTCAATATCTATTGAATATTTAATACACATATTCTTCCTAAGCGTATACGATTATGCATGTGATATTATTCACATTGTTCTTTTCAGCTAGTAATATCGATTGAATTCATAAATACGCCTATATATAAATCGTATACTCGATTATATTATTATCTATTATTCGCTAAGATGTTTTTTTTATTCGATAAATAATGTATCTGTATGTTATATCTGCTCGAATATAAGCAATAGACGTAGAGCAGATTTGAATGAAAATAATCAATTCCAAAACATGTATGTCTGTCTGTTCTCAACACAGTTAATAACAACTAAAGTGATTTTATTGAATATGGATTCGTTTATATATTCAAAAATACGTAGCACATTAAAAATAAACATTTAGCGAGTAAATTAATTGAATATGTGATTCTGTTTCTTTTCGCGTTTTCATCGTGGCGATTTTCAAGTATGAAAAATGTTAAGTAGCCATACGACTTTTTTTTCTCTGAACATTGACTTATGGTAGCGACTTTGTTAATTTTATTTGCCTGTAATAAATTTTCCATATATTTTTTGCCTTTAAATTCATATGAATTATACGTTGGAATTATCCAAATATACTACTTGCCCTTTGAAAAGTTTCAATACTCACTAATGTAATTTATTTTATGCTCCAATTATGAACTTGTAGCACATATTACAAAATCTATTTAAAATATGAGAAGCCATAGCGCTTCGAGTTAAAAGGATAATAAATATATAATTCTATTCTAAGGAAAAAATGCATTAGCTCACTATTCAACCAAAGCGAACATTTTTGACTAATGGACTCAAACGATATCTCATTTTGAAATAATTGCTTAAATATGTTCTTCATGCTTCTGTTTTTTTTTTATTTACAAAATTCTATGGCAACATTTGTATCAACTGAATAAATACAGCGCTGCTTTATCATTGCTGAAACGCACAAAAGCAAAAAAATACGTTGATAAATCCAATGTATTGATTGGATCGATTTGTTCAACAGAAATCGTATCGAAAACATTGAGGAATTATCCTTGTGATAAGTCCTAATTCTTCGGCGAGATCTTGCAAAAGCAATTTAGTCGCGCCGAGTGAAAATTTGAACAACTTCTCGAGTGCCGGAAACATTTCGTGTTTTTATCTCTTCTTTTTTTTTCTGCGCCGCACTCGAAGACCCAAGTTCTAAGTGCTTGTCAACCATCCTTGATTACATTTGCATTTATAGAGGTTTGCTTTTTCAGGTTACGTTTCTGTCTGATAAGTCGCCGTAGTCGAGACGGATTTTTCACCGCGGATTGCTTATTCTCACCTCAGCTACCGGATTAATTCGAGGGAATTTCGTTTTTTTTCTTTCGGCATCATACCTTTCGCAGACACTTGATGGATTCGCTATTTATGTTTTTATGTATTTTCTCCGTCATAACTTGTTTAATATTCCGTCGGCCGGCTTGTGATGACTGCTGCGAATATTGCAACGAGGCGTGAAATTGGTCGGGAAAACAATTTTCTTCGATGAGTGCAATTTTTAAAATGGCGTCTTTTTATTTTCTATTGGGATTTGGGTCTCGATCTAGCTATTTGTCACCGAGCTTTTCTTCACCCCGTTTTGCAGAATGGCCTTAATTCCAGTCGGATGGAGGCGATCGATCAGCCTGCACCATTTGTGGTGTGTTTTGGCTGACATTTACACTCATTTCTCTTCCTTATTTTACCTTCACCTTTTTTCTACAAGTGTTCACAGCATTATAAAATATTGCTAATGGGGGATCTAAAAAAGGCTATTTTAAACATGCGAAATCGGTTTGTTACGGTTTTTGTTTCTAGGTATAAGTATTTATCTGTAACTAATTATTTAACATCTTTTACTAGTATATTGTTATCTTTTTTATTTTATTAAAGTACGAACACGCGATAAAGAAGACCTAACTATTTGAAATTTTTATAGAGAATTTAAAAATTCAATGATAGTTAACGCCAAATTTTCTAATGTTGCATATAAGATATTTTAGATAGTCTATAATTTACCTATAACTATTCTCAATAAAAAAATATCCTGTATGATCACCTTGAATTTAGCAATTACACTTGATTGTATTGAAAAAAAATTGGATTTAACTCTTTATCTTCTATTCGTTTTTTTTTTCGATGTAAAAATCTTGAGGATCGTGACCTCCATTAGTTATTTATCCACCATCATTCTTTACAATTCAAAGCCCTGAGAGAACAAAGAAAATATATTGAATTCAGTAGGCTTGTGAGGTTCTTGATCAAATTCAATGTAAAAGCATTTCTATTTTTTGCTTTTAATGGAATCCTCTGCATTCTATTTCAATACCCCATTTTATCAGATTTCATCATCTAAATTTTGATACAACAGAGACTATTACTAAAAATCTACTCCATAGACGTTTTTAATCTTTGTGGAACGAATGCCGCCATTTTCGCGACAAGAATCAATACACATCAATATATTTTCACAGGAAGGGGTTACATATAATTCATCTGTATCATACATTCACCTCTTTGTTCGCTCGATATTGAAGATAGCATGACCTCCGAGTTTCATTTAGAACGCTCACCAAGCGGGCCACCTAGATGTACGTGTCAAAGGGCGTTTTCGCGACCGTCTGGATAACGAATATGTGAAGACTGAGTAGTAATCCTCAGAAGATAGTGAAAACTGCTCTAAGCGATTTTGTTGATTTTACTGGAAAGAGTTTTTCTGGAGTACAGAGTCCGGTCACCCCTTTCCTCGCGAAGGCGCTATCGGGCTAGGATTAAGTCCTACATGGCGCAAAAATGCATCTCGGATTCGCTCCTACACCAACTGAGGGTGTATCCCCGTCCACGTGCAACTTACCCCCGTAAATTCGAGACTGGATGGTTTCTCACTTTAGGTTGACCCTCTCAGTTCGGCCAATACAAAACGAAATAAAAGGCAACGAAAGATAATGTTATCGTTGCCAAGTGGAATTCTTCATTTGTCACCCTTCCTGGCCGTCTGCTTGTTGTTCCTCTCGTGCTTGTTTTATTCCTTTAGTTTTCCAGTCGCTGGGTCAGTAATGTAGAATGAAAAGTGTCACATAATGTAAATTCCCTGAAGGAGTGGGAACCCAAAAAAACTAAGTAGTCTTTCGTGAATGGCTATGAATATTAAGTATAAATAAACAGAAGTATGCAATTGTGAAACTTCTATAAATATAGTCCGCGTCCACGAACCCGACCAGAGGCTCGAAGGAATATAATTTGAATTTTTAATTTACCACATAAAATTAGCCTTTTTTAGTTTCATAGAGATAAAATTAAAATATAACAGTAAATTTGAGAAACCGATTGTCTTATGAGGCTATTGGCTGTCACTTTAAAATGTTTTGTATTCTCATACAAATATGAAACTGATGACGAAATTTATCAAAAGAAATATTACAATGTCAAACCCACACCATGTGTTAGTCAAACGCCTGCTAGCCAAGCAGGCGAATTGAGTGAAATTTGTCAATATTTTTTCAGAAGTATGATTATACATGATTTGTGGTGCGTTTACGATGCTAAAATTGATTTATGCTAGCAATCGTTTTATATGATAATGTCTTTCGGCGGTACTCTCCAACTTGTTTATAATACGGTTTGCTACTCGTTGAAGGTATAAATAGTCGCAATAAAATGTAGTAGAATTTTGATTTATACGACTCATCGAAAATAAAATACACGTAATGTGGTTAAATATAGGAAGGATCGTACTTGATCTGTCACGAATATGAACGGTTTATGCAAAGGAGGTATTTATGTAAGTCACGTACATTTTACGAGTTGTGTAACAAAATGCGATTCTTTTATTGGCTTCAATGCGATTTTTACACTCATCGCGTAGTTGGAAGTCGTTTTTTTGTTTTCGTCTTCAATTAAGGAATGTTTACAGGACTTGAATACACTTTTACTTGCGACGCTTTTTGACAAGTCTCAATTTATCATTGTCATCCAGAGTGCGCGCTTCGACCTTGTTCATCTGGTCGGAATTTTGATACGTCCTCCGAGCGCAGCCTCTCGTTTTATCTCGGAATAGTTTTCTGTGTTGCCTCGATAAAATGTGATTTTCATAGGGGGAAAATAATGTGCCATTGTTAATTATTGCCGGAATATAAATTGCGCGATCTGCGTGGGCTTATATAGTTTATTATTGACGGTGACGCCTTTCTTCGCTCTCCTGAGGGAGTCGCTAAATCTGATTTTAGTTCTTCATGTCACATTGCGTGCTCGGCTACAGTTTGACAATCTGGGCGCGTGTTTAGAAAACACGCATTAATATTTTTTTTGTCGGGTGACGGATTCATACGAAGTTGAGGATTAACAGGTGATGTGTGTATTAACATCTATCAACGCCATGTTCGTATCTTCAGGCGATTGATTGTGTTGTGACTCACCAGGAATAGAGCTGCTTTCACGTTGATATAATGTCTGTGACCGAATTGAAGTATACATTTCAATATATATTTTTGGCACACATAATCTATTTCATATCGAAAAATAAATGTGTTTTCATAAATGCTTTTATTTGTATATTTTAGTAGTCGATTCGACTAATACGACATGTAATTGTTGCTATCTCTTTTTAGCAGTTGCACATATTACATAGATTTTTCGCACCTATGGAGATGTTATGTTGCTCGTGTAAAATCCACCATTTCTTCTATCCCCCTTTCAATGAAGTGTATTTTTGCTGGACATTTTTTAGGGGATTAAACGAAAATAGTGCGCCCAGTCGTTTCCAGAAATAATCCACCCTTAGCGTTTATTTTATATGAAAAATTGAACGCAAACACAATTTTTTTTTAATTACGAAGCAAATATCGGTCGTTAACGTTAATTTCAAGCGTTAAGAGGAGTGTAAAATGTCACAATTTCTGGTGAAAATCATTGACAAAAATTAAAAAATAAGTCAGCTTCGAAACGTGATATACTTTGTAATATTTTTTGCTGTTAAAACACGAGAAACAACTTAAAAAGAGGCACCATTTTATTCAAATGAAATACATCGTAGCATGAGTATTATATTATCGATTTCAGAAAAAGCATTTGTCAGATTATGATAATTGCTATGTTGTGCCGAATTCAGATTGTAGATGGAAATTATCACTTGGATATCATCGTTAAAAGTTTAAATTGAACACCACCTTTGAACAAGCTTCATCTGATAAAATCGTAATTTGAGGCAATGTTCAAAGCGATGAGCGATGTCCAAATTTTCATTCCAAACGATAGACTGAAAGATTAAGAGATAATTGAGGTGCATGCGTCCACATTGCCTCGCTCTTTGAAGGGCGGGCGACAAGCACCTATTTACATGGAGTTGCGGGGCGGTGGTTAGAAACGCTAACTATGTATTTATATTCATATGATTCTTTCAAGGGTAGATCGTTTTAATTATTTTCAAGGTTTTCAAGTATGTTTAACTTTTGCTAGTATTTGTTTGCTTATTATTTGGATTAGTTTAACATTGAAAATTGATTTAAATTAATGCGATAAAATGAGGATGGGTCTTGGAAACATGGGAGCTACTGTTGCATCTGAATGAATTAAGAAATACTGTCTCTATCTGCATCGAAAATGTGCTGTAACGTTGAGGCGAGGGCGCTCTCGGGGACAGAGTCCCCGGGCGGCTCCCCGCCTTCACGTGCTCGTCGCACTAGCGTACGGGTTCATTCTTCTATCGGGCCGTGATGTTGCTTGACGAATAGATGAGAATAGACGGGCGTCGAATAGAAAGACTTTTCTATTAATAACTATTTATTTCACACGAGAGAGAGAGTGATCTGGCTGCGGGAGGGACGACTTCCCAGCCAAGGCCAACCGACGACTCTTCCCGACCCCCGCCTCTTGCGTATTACTCCCCAACCGGCAACGGTGCGCCCGCATGAAGCGATCGGTCGATATGCAGGTGCAATGTCTCCGCAGGGCCACAAGATATGGCGCTGTTAAAATAACACATTGCACCTGAAGAGAGACGGAGGATGTTGCTGTTAATCTGGAGAATTAAATCTGCTCAGACTAACAACGCTATTGCGCGCTACACTGCTTTAATTCTTACCCCTTGATAAAGCGTACACATGTGTAGATTGATCATCTATGGACTCTATGACCTAATATATGATCTGATCGGATACTTATTTTTTCATGGTCACTTGCTGTTTCAAGTCATCATTTTGAGATTTGACAAGCTGCTAATACGAATTGATATTGTTAATGTTACTATAACATGGATTTCATCGCTATCTTCTCCGGGCCATGTTATCTTCTCCGCGGCGGCAGCTTATTGCAATCGTCTCTTATGACGAGAAGTTACTCTACGACTCTAAGACCCAACCACTTCCTTCATCGAAGTCTCAGCTGGACTCCGATGACAAGGGCGGGTCGTCTTCTTAGCTTTTTTGGTGATTTTTTATCTGCGGCTGCTTCTGATCTTTCAGATGACGCCGAAAAAGAGGGGCTCAAAAGAGAGAAACAATTAAAACATTGTATTCTTTAATAATATAATACATTTGTATTTTCAACGAACTCGGCGACGATCACGATCAGAGGATTGTAATGTGTAACGGAATGCAGTTTTTCGATTTTTAATGGGCATAATGACAGGCGAACTTGAGGTTCGACTTGCAAATCTTTTTCACAACAATAAAATATAGCCATCCCAAATGAGACTCAAAAACAAATAATCGCGCTAATAATCAACTAGATTACTCCGCTCTTCGATGATGTTAATATATTTGAATACATCTAATTTCATCCCAAAATCCCTTCCTACTGATCAGATTATCAGTGTCATTATTCTTCCGATTAATTTGTTATTAAAATTTTAATTGACTTGTGTCCAAAATAAAAGTTTACAGAACTCCTCCCAGAAAATAAATGCAAAATTCAGGCAGTTGAGTTTGACAAGTATAATAGGGAATATTTGGGAACACTTGATCCGACTAATTCTTCAAAAGCAAATGGATTGTTATTTTTTGTTGTGCAAAGTTGTTTGTCGTTAAATAGTTGTGCAACGCAAGGTTCTTTATTCGGACACTGGTTTACAGTGTCCTACAAAATTATACCAAAAATCAATCGACCTAATCTTATAGGTCGAGGTTGCTGCGTCTTTACCTTCGTTTTACGCTTATTTTTAATCCGCATGCAGAACTTCTGGTCTGCAGCCAAGTCATGGTCAATAGCAGTACCTTTCGTGATATTTGTATGCATATATGTAATCCAACTTATTTGTACCAAACGAAGCTTGATCGCATTGAATGAATGTCTGTGTGCGTTCGTGATGCGATCGGCTAGAGCGTTTGATGTCTAAATTTATTCAATGCTAAGATTGAAAGTCATAATCCGAAAAGCAATCTCGGTTCTATAGATAGAAAGCAATTATGCAATTCCTTCCGTCGTGCGTTGTGTGTGTGTGATTAGGCCCCCGCGTTCGTGACCCAGTGACGTCGTTGAATTTGTTATGCGCGGGATCGATAACCAGCGCCACTCGGGCACGTTGCCAGCACCGCAACCCCCATCTAGGGGTTGCCAGCCTTTTTTCCCTCCGCGTCTTTAATGTCTTTTTAACACACGCTCGCTTGCCGCTCCTCGCATTTTTATGTTACGGCTTTAATTCCTATGGGGGTGGGAATGGGGGGAGGGGGTCAAGGTCACTATTCGTCTGTCAAAAAAAAATCGCGTCTGGAGCCTTTGAATATTCGATGTGGTATGAAATACGAGCCATTGTCGTACCACCTTGCCCACAAATTTAGGTGGTGAAATATTTTTAGACGCTTAATATCTCGCGGTCGCAATCCCTGCTCATTAATCATTCATAATGAAAATAAAATTATGCCAAAGTCTATGTGTTGCGCGCTGTTCGATATGGCATGCATTGTAGCTGTATAAATAATTCAAATAATCCTGGATTTGAATCCTGTCCGGTGCCCCGTGGTAAACATTTGCATCGAAGGCGCAATTCTACTGCATCAATATTGAGGGTCGCATTTAATTCAGGCGATTTTTATTTTCAACTTAATGAGTTCATATTTACACGTCTTATGCGGGGCCAGTTTAATTGAAGATTACACTTGTGGCTGGCATTTCCGCGTTTTTTTTCCCGTATGACACATTCAAGTGGGATATTTTACATGGAAACTTGTTACAATATTTTTTTTATGTTAGGGATGAGATTCAAATTTTCCGCAAAAGATGTATTAAAAATCAGTTACTGCTCCCGTATCGTAATGATTTGGTCTCAAAACCGGACCGTGCCAATAAATGTGTCGATCGTCTCCAACGGATTTTAATATTTGCTTATAAAATTGTGGATAAACCTCTTTTAAATGTTATTTGTGGTAGATATCCTTAAAAAAATTACTCCAGGCATCTCTAATAAATTAATAGCTTTGTAATGTTCTACTCTTTCCAGAACTGCCGTAATGACTTGTTATTCTGTCCATCAGTAACTCTTACTGTCTTTCTTATTATAATCTATTGTTATCATCATTCATCATAATTATTCGATTATTACGTATATATGTATGTATTATCAAGGAATACATACGAGAAATATATGAAAAGCCGATTATTGCTCAGTTTAGCGGAAGGTCCTCTTTTTTGCCGCGTCATCATCAATATCTATATTGGATGCATTTATGCCAAAATACATTTACTGTGTATGCTTTCTTGGCGTAGACATGGTCAATACAACCCAATTTTGCAAAAATAATATCGCACTCGATAAATAAAAATCGATTAAGGACAACAGAAAAATAATGTTTTCGTTATATTTTGAAGTAAGTTTTCCATCAATGATCCGCCAATAAATAAGGCATTCGATTATCTCTTTTGATTTTGTACACTTTTTGTTTGTTTATGCTCTGCCCAGCTATAGATAGAGACAGCAAGAGCAAATAAATATAATACAATTCATAGTGAGTCCTCTATTCTCATATTCGACTGTGCGAAAGGAATCCAGAGTCATCGAGAATCTATCCAGCATTGCTAGATTGTACCCTATTGTCCGAAGCGAAATCGTGAGCTAGTCGATGTTCAGACATTAACCTCGCACATGGGTGAGATTTTGGCATTGTCCTGAATGAGTCAAAGTGGGAGTTCCTATTACGCGAAGAGTTGCTATGTAGGATGTAACGATTCGTAGTCGGGGATTCGAAGGGACATTGAGCCCTTTGGAGCTTCCCGCACCGTCGCTCAATGTCACAGTAGCTTAGTCAATGCAGATATCCATATCGTTCCTCTTATTACACTAGTAAGTGCTCCTTCTGATTTTTACATACGCAAGATGCTGTAGGAAACGCACAAATAACTTTAACACTAGAGACTGTAGTAATTCAATCTAATCTATTTTAGTCTAAAGTATTTTTATATCTGAACAATAAAATACGAGTGCACATTTACATTTAATTGTAAAATGGATTTATTGGATTAAACTGATTAAAACTGTTGGTTTCTCGGAAACTCTTTATTATTTTTAAGTTAATAAAATTTGTTGGGGAAGTAGTTCGCTTTGGTTGTCGACACACGACCTAAATCATTGGCCTCTACCCCATCCTCAAACCGCAAAGTATTCCCAGCAGCTGGTAGTTGGCAGGGCGCCATGCACGTCCCCGGTCCCAACCTTGACGGAGGGCGCAAAATCTTGGATGCTTCTGACTTTGTAAATCTTGCACCGCAGAACCTTCACTTACGGGTTACGCATCGTGATTCATCTCCCACTTCGCATTATTCATTGGAGGCCGCGGCCGGTAATGTGTTTGCCCGTATATCGCGCATTATAACTCATCTCGGGTTTTGTTTCGCGCCCGCGAACATTATTTATCCTCCGCTAAATATGTTTGCCCTCGTCGCTATTATTTTCGCATCTTCCCGTTTATTCGGCAACGAGTTTGACTCATTGCTTATCTCGAACGATCGAAACGAGCAATCGGCTGCGGCGGCAAATAATGCCCTCATTGAATTTATGCGTGGGGAATTAATTAAGGGTCGTGTTTTATTACCCTCGCCGTTTGAATCCACCAATCGTAGCTTTGTTTTTTCTTCTCTTCGGAGCAGGTTGCGAATTTTGTGTGTATAATTTCATTACGAAGACGCGCTATGAAATATTTACTTGTCGAAACTTTCTTTAAACGCTTCATTACTTTGAATCAAACGTCTGGGGAAAGTTATTTTTTTTCATGTTGACTTTTCGTTAGTCTTCACAATTGAAATGTCGCACCTTTACTTCTATTTATTTTAACTCTTATTATTCTTGTTGAATCGTTTATAATGGTTGTTCCACTCATTTTATTTTTATTCATTTATTTTCATATTCATAATCTGAATATGGACATTCAAGCTGATATCTAATTTTTTTATTTGGAGCTCTGGTAACCTTAACTAAAACGCTTTTGCCTTGGCGGTGTCTATCTCATTAAAATGAATCCATAACTTAATTACTGCTTAATAATTGACGATGATTATTTGTTCAGTATTTTTCACTGTATTAATTGTAATTAAAATGGATCATAATGTATGTATAGGCTAAATTTCTAAAACAGCTTGACTAATAGACGTCACTAAAGCGAATATTTTTCAAATGTAAATTTGAACATTTTGAAACGCATAATAGTTAATATAATTAAATATTTACGTACATAGTCTATTAAAATAATGTACTTATTTCAGGCTGTATGAACGAAAATCATAAAAATATGCTTCCAATCTCATTAAAGACTCATCTTCAAACTGCGGTATTCATTGGTTTCAAAATCATGACCCGAACCAGAACTCGCTATTTCATAACCACTCCCTGATCATTTTTTATAGTGAATTTTCTCTATCTTCAAACATGATTAATTCGTTATTAGATGTGTTTAATGTGGGATCATAAATTATCATTAAATAATCACAATAATAATTTAAATTTATATATTTGACTCGATTTTTTGCTTTAAATAGCATATCTATTCATCACAAATCGTATTGTACAATACGTCGTAATGAGTAATTATCAAATTAACTCTCAACAGAATACAGAACTAATTCCAGTTCATCCTTCATCGGAAACGTCATATTCACTTCCTCCCGCTTTCACCCTGCGATCCGATCTAATCTCTTCTCCAAACTTTAAGCTCTTCGATGATTTTCCTCCAGTTAGGCACATCTTACTGCTTTATACGTAAAACATTATAGTTATGGAGAAAATTGTTTTTGTTTGGCGAATCACTTGTACCTATATATGTATACAATAAAGTGTCCTAATATCGATAATCATTTTATTTAGGTAATATACCATTTTTTCCCAATTTTTTATCATAAACATAATTTTAGAAAAATTCACTAAAAATCGCTAGGAGTAAAAAGGGTTAAGAACATTGAGTAGGTTAATGCCTTATTTTGATGAAAGATATATCTGTTTTCCTATAAATATGACATTTTTCTTCTGATCCATCCTCAAATAAAATATCCAAGATTCTGTTTGTATTAAGGTTGACTTGTAGCCACCATTATGTTGACTCGTAGGAAACCTCAATAAAAAATACAACCCTTTTGAGAAAGACAATAAGCAAAAAAACACGAGACCTCATACATCAATTGATAATAATTTCGGATTGGGGATTTTGATTTGATGATGGAAAAAATCACATTCAATAATACAATTTTCGTTCAGCACTTGATTCAACAGACATTTTTTACGTATTCTTTGCATAATTTACTCCAATTTAATTTTATAGAAAGATTTATATTTAGATTTATATTGGATTGATGCGTTACTAAAATTTTCAACCAAAACTCCCTTATAAAGTATGCTATTGTTGTTTTGTTTCCAATGTTCACATAACTGTGTTCGAGCTAAATTCTTGACCGATGCGGAACATCAGAGCGATGTTTAAAATTCAGAGTAACTTTTGATCAATTTAAATCTATGTAATATCACGCGATTTAACCACTTCGACGATTTCGTAGAAACTCTTCACTATGACGATGCGAATTTTTAACGCTTGTAAATAGTGTTGATATTTTTACACACAAATGCGCAGTTGGACGGATTAAAACGGCGTTTGTCAAAGTCTGTTTAATTATATTGGCTCTCGTATTTATAATATTTCTAAGGAAAATGTCAAGATTTTTTTAGCATTCACATCTTCATCTAGAAGATAACTAAGAGTCACAAAATATCAACACTTTATAAATTATTCTATTCAAGTCCTGATTCTCTAAGTATTGTCGATAGCATCGATATTTTCCAAGATAGCTCTCTTAATGTTGTGTTCTCATAATTGAAATGTTTCATTTTGGAATTATTCCTGGAATCATGAAATGTTGTAAAATGAAGGATATATCTTGTTGCGCTATCCTTATCGATGGAAACGCGCAGAAAGGATATCTTCTTCATTATCAATATAAATATGTATACTACCAGGATGTTTGGCCCGGAGCCAAAAGGCTTTATTCATTTTCAAAACAAACACGTCTATCCCGGAAATTCTACCCCTCGGAATCTGGAGAGTAATATACATTAAGAAAAATATTTGAATTGATTATATTATACATCAACAGGGATAATGTGAGAAACTCTATGTTTAATATTGCGGTGAGGGTGCGAATAATGAAGGCTATTTGTTTTCATTATACATTTATAACCATAGCAACTTTCATTATTTTTTAGCTAGTAAGTCTTGAATACTTTCAGGATGTTAAACAGTTTTAAATTCTTCCAAAATTCCATTTATGGCGAAACGTTCGGCGTGTTTTCATATTATTGCAGGGTTTTTATTAACTCGAACTTCTTTGTGTCTTTAAAGGCCGTTTGTGTGCTTAAAGCAATTTACCGCAATATTTTAACAAATTTCGCGTAATAAAAAATATATTCACCCTCCCCTTCTTATACAGGATGTTTTCTTCGAGAAGAAAAAATGGTTTGCTTTCGTTGTTCCCGCAGAAGTAAATGGGAAAATCTGAAATATTAACGGCGGTAATAATACGGCTCGTACATTTCGTGCCGAATAAAGGAAAAAGTATGAAACATTATACCGGTTTATGTCTTCGATTAAGGAAAGAAAAGCTTCCCGATGGAAGACGTCTGGAGTCGCAAAAACTAAAATTGGCGGCCAGATAAAATAGTTTTGTTTACCGATGTGAAATATTTGCGTTGCGTCATCCCCTATTTCGACCTTGGCTTTGACTCTCTAACCTTCGTCGTGTTTCATAAGGCCTTTTCAAATTTTCTAAAAGTAATATAACACTTTTTTGTTCCCGGTATGTAAAAAGGCGTGTGCGAAGTTTATTGGAGTGGGTGAGGTGTTACCATGCGTTTTACATAACCAGCTAATACCTGTTTTTTTTAATGGAAAAATTGACCCTTTTTAAGGGTCAGAATTGTAGTACATCTGTTTGTCGATTTGACCTTTAAGACACGGAACTTTGCATGTCATTTACTATACATAATACATCCAACCGCAACATAAAATATTGAACAAAAGTGACACAATTATACAATTTGATACAACTTTAATTGTTCTATAAAGACAAAAAAAATTAAACTTTTCTTAAATAATCTAGCGACGTTCAGTAACTATTAAGTTTGACTTTCAAATATAAATTCAATCAATAGAACTCAAGTTTATTAAAATGTTCATTACTTAAGGTTATTCTTCTGAATTTATCACCTCGCGTCCTTTGTTCGGCAGTCTGTTGTTCCATGAAACGTGTATTTCTTCATAAACCAATATAGCTTTAAAACTACATTTCATATCAGGTTATAAAATGAAATAAACGCTTATAATATTTTCAGCAGCGTGTTCCGTCTTTTTCAATATACCACATATGTTTATTTGTAATATATTTTTTTTAATAAAATATTCTCAACCATAAACCCACACCTAAATGTTCGTGTGTGTAATTTTATAAATACTTATAGAAGAAGTTCTTCGACAAATCATATTACAGAAATTCCCAAAATGGATCCTTTATCCACGACATATGTTTGTGGTAACTTTTAGATGTGGCTCGTTACCCTAAACAACCCACATACGATGTAGGTATATTTTGTCTTTAATGCGAATTGACCCAAATATTATTCTAGTTTTACAATTTGATTGATATTTATTAACATTTGATATGGTATCACATGTGTTTATGTGTAATTAATTCCCGCACAGATATTAGTCAATCTGGATTCAACTTAGGTTTGCGAATCGTAATGATTTCTCACTTTATCTTACTTAGATATTTTTATTGCATTAACACTATACTTAAATCTTTTTTGTGCGGTAGATGCGTTCTGTGGAAAATCGCACAAAAAAGCTATGACTTACGTAGAAAAAGTGATTTTAAGATTTTAAAAAACGCACAACTTTGAAACACCTATATTAAATATATCCAAAATCGCATAAAAAAAGTTAATAAAAAAAACAGGGAAACAATAAGACAATTGAAAAATAACATTTAAAGGACGTCTTGCATCATTTTAAGGATATCGGACATCTGGCATCTCAAATGCCAGACATCCACTAGAAAAATACGAATTATTTTAATTACAAACTATCATTGCTGTATGATAAATTTCGTTGCGGTTTTTGATATGACTCAAAATAGCTCTCTTTTTTGGAAGAAATAGTATACCCAGTGTCAATGTCATCATTATTCTATGTAGATTTTCCTTCCTTATTGGATTTTTTTTTTAATTATTGTCTAAATCATGGAATTTCATCACAGTTATTTCTAAGGAATCTGTTTTTAATTTACTTTTTTTAGATTTTTTCTGAGCGTTGTCATGAATGCACAGACGATAGACGATGCAATCGAGCTTTTAAAATGTTGATCAAAATATATATATTTATCATTTAATTATATAAATATTTTATATTTTCATTACAGACGCAATAAAATATAAAATGTATCAATTAATATTAAATATTAACATGATCTTGGGAGGGTGGGCTCGTCTGGGCGAAAAACCTGATTTTGCACATTTCATGCCCACTCAACTGTGGGGCTCCATGGCGATATTTAATGTTTCTCAGAAAGGGCACAAAATATGTCGAAAAATAACGAGATCGCTATAAAATAATTTATTAAGAGCCCCCTCTGACTTGTCGAGAAATTCAATCAAAATTTTCCCAGTCACTAATAACTTATTTCGGCAACAAATTAAACACGTCAAATTACTCAGACTTGCTCGCCAATTCACGCAATGTTTGAACTTGTTCGCTGTGCTCGCGAGGGCGAGGGGGAGAGTGTGTGCCAATAAATTTTTCGAAATGGCTCTGATTCGATTTAGTCGTCCCGTTTTGCAAACTTTCATCCGCTCCTGTATTGATGGAATCGAATGCTCGGAATATCTGAAAACTCGGAATGTTTATTCGTGCTCCATATTTGCTCGGTTAGATTACATCGGCGCCGAACACAAAGGATACGTGGCCGGAGTCAACTTCAATTCACCTTTGGGCGATCGTTATAAAATAAAGAAAGTCGGGTTTAAGAGCCGAGATGTGCGTGTTTAACAATCGCAAGGTGACTTTAGTGCTAAAGTTTTAATTATTCGCTTCGTGGGAAGCTATCAAAGTGACCGAGCGTTTTAGGGGTTCGCGTACGGGTTTTCAGCGAACGCTCGAAATGAATTTCGCGATCATATGAACAAGCATCCCCATTTTAATATCAAGCTATATTCAGATATATATATATAGATTAGCAATTAATAGCCTAATCGCAAAACCACTGTTAATCTTCGCAAATTTAATACCAGAATAATTCACGAGATTAACAATGGCCTCTTTCTCTCGCATATACGGTGTTGGAATGGGTTTGCGCAGAGAACAAATAGTTCTATAGGCTTGACTGTGAGAAGACGTGTTTTTATCGCCGCCTCTCTAGCGGTCTCGTAGCTGTAGTCTCTCCTCGAATAAAATAAAGATATTGACCAAGAACATCGACTTTACATTACCATCTGACTATCTTCTTCCTCCTATTCGGATCCTTAGCGATCCGATAGCGAATGAACCCACATGAAGCCCTTCTTCGTAGAGCGTACGCGTGGAGTGGAGCGTATCCTGGGAGCTTTACGGTCTAGGGTCCTCGTAACCCAACAAATGACAATATGCGTTTACTTGCATTTTAATTCAATGGCCAATGGTGACTCACTTGGGAACCTAATCTATGACCTAGTCAAGACCTGATGAATGAAGATTTTTTAAACATGGATCATGTATCGAAGGTGGATGATGTCATATACTTGACACCGAGATCTGGCAAATGTTCAAAATTATGACAAATCGTAAAAAAAATCACGCCTAGAGTGCACACATAATGTTTATAAAGTTCTAACTATTAATAAATTATCTCAGCGTGAAGACAGCCATATACACATGATTCCAGTTAAATTTTGTTCAAAATATCCACTCGAGGGAGAACTATTTAGAGATTTACTTAAATTGGAAAGACTTTAATACAGACAAAAATATCGGTTCGATTTCCATTTCTAAGGTGTTCCTAAAATAGGATAAGCATGACGTATTTTTTTCTCTTTTATGATACGGTTATTACTAAATATCGCGCTGTAAAAATCTGTTGACTGTAAGAAAACATTGTGGTTAGATAAGATTAATTTACTTTTGCAAATAGTTCGTTTTTATCACACATTTTATTATAAAATAAGGTTTTATTATACAACCGCAATATTTGATAATTAGTATTTCATTTCATTCTTTAAAACGATATTATAAGATAAAAGTCGCTGATGACATTTCCTAATAAGTATTCTTATCCAGAGCAATGCAAGTCATACAGCAATGATGCAAATCCGGAATAAATTGAAAGATTTTCCTGAACAAAGAAGGACCTACATGCGCCAATAAAACGAACGCCACATTACTGACAAAATGTTCCTCAAGGATTAGATTGGCAAGATGAAAAAAGTTTTATAGTTTAAAATAATTAAAATACAGCGAGATTGCAACGACACCACGTTGCAAACAATAGTATAAACTTTGTATTGGTCTAATTGATTATATTATACGTCTCAAATTTATTATATCGCAGAAATATTTTCAAGTTCTCGACGTGTTATCTTTATCTAAAGCCACTGTCTGCACAAAGCAGATTCCGACGCGTTTGAAGAGAGTCCTGGTCAGATATCACCCCCGACGTTCTTTGTTAAAATTTGAGCACGTTTTAAATCCCTACAAAATATTTATCCTTTGACGTCGGAATGTTATGATATTCACTTACATAAGGCGCTTTGATATATTTTCATCTAATCGTAAATCATCCCATCCGTTTAAGATTAAGTTTGGGATTGCTCCTGTTTATTAAGTACATGATTATCACGATAAAAAGGTAGTTTATAGTTTGCTATAAATATGGCGTCTCTTATTTTCGATTTATGGTTTCATCATTTGTACGTATGTGTGGAACATAAAATAAATGCGAAAAATTTAACTCATTCGCATACAGCCTTCGTATTTATTTGTATGCTTAATAGGGGCGAAAAGATCATAAAAATCGTTTAACCCTGTCTGGTCGTCCTTGCTACTTTCCTCTAACCTTCCTCAAACCCAGTTTCCCATCCCATAACCCCGCGCCGCAGGGATGAGTTTCTTTGTGAAAGTTGAGCATTTGAATATAATCTTTGTCCAGACATTGTTTACCCTCTACTACGTAGCTAAATATTAGAATCTCGAACACTTTTCTCGTTTATCGATTGTGTAAAATACGAGATCAAAGCAGTCTTTTTCATCCCCCGCTTTATCATCCCCATTGTTCCCTTTCGACCTTCATTTGAACATTAAAATCAAAATACATCTCGCGTTCTTCTTACCTCTCCTGGCATTACATGGACCTTAACCGGTATACGTGGCCATTATAAATATTGCCGGTCAATTGTAACCCAGCCGTAAAATCAATCTTTGAGCCTTCGAACAAAGAATAAAAATGAAATAAATTTCGCATGTAATAAGTACTGGCTTCGAACGATACTTCCCCATAAATATGTAAAAAAGAGTCAGCAATTTCTGAGTTAGGAACAGTTAATAGGCTGAATAAATCACTTCTATATACGTTCGTACATATATTTTTGCGCACATTTCTTTAAATATTGTGGTAGGTTTTTTTTGGTTCTTTTTAGAAACGGGGATGTATAAAGTGAAATTTACATACAACGCTGCGTAGCTTTACCTAGAATTTAGGACGTATCCTAGATTAAAGAAATGAAATACGAAGATACGGGGTATCCTCGTGGGATCGATGCTGTATCGCTTCTCGTACGCTGTGAAGGTATGAAGCTGTCGTACTTTTGAATGTTGCGAATTAATCCTTTGATAGAAAACTCGTTTGTCATGCTTTTTTCACATCTGCGTACTTCATAGAGGTTATCAATTGCCAACCGATGGATGATGTGTTAGACTCAATTACGGTCGGATCTCCATCGAAAGTCTTCGTTGATATTTTATTGCAATCGATTTACTTTCTTTTCCATCTGGCCTGTCGATGACTTGGTCGAAATATATTATAATAATCCATTGTTACGCTAATATTCAATAATTTCCTATTCGTTATTTTTTTTTTTTGCAACGTATTATATTTCTACATTAATTATCGAAATTTCACTTTAGTGCGTGAAATGAATTCGCTTATTCTTCATTTCTTTTTAGTTAAATTCAAAAATGCCAATAAATATTCGTGTTTTTATTTATAAATGCGTAATAATCATATTTAACAGTGTGGACTATAAGAATGTATAGACTCGTAAATGAAACGGTGATTGTACGAAGGCATAATGACGGGTCGTAAATCTTCGTCAATGCAATAAAATCTGTTTATTATTGTTCTTCAATGAAGCTATATAATGAAAGCGATACACAAATCTCATTCACAAATAGATTATTATACATTGTAGATGTACGACTGCTTTCTTCTTCACGTCGACATATTCTTTATAGGATTTTGTTTATATCCTAAGCAATCATGACAATATCTTGCGCAATGTTACTTGATATTTGTTTTTTTTTTTTCTTCTCAATATATTACGATCCGGGATGATATATTTTTCCTTATGGTTAATCTAATGTTATCTCGTCTCCGTATATTACTTTTATTTTCAAAGCTTTTATTGATCATATAGGAATCACTCTACGGCTTATCAGTTGACCAGACTGACTGAATACATTACTAGAAACTTTAACACGAGAGAAGTACCGGTATGGTACTACTCGACATCGAAAAGGCATTCGACACTGTCTGGCACCGTGGTCTGATCCATAAAATGATATCCCTTAATTTTCCTATTTATCTTACTAAAATGATCCAATCCTATGTGTGCAAAAGATCATTTTCGGTAATCTTAAACAGAGCAACGTCAACTCCCCAGTCTGTTTCAGCGGGAGTTCTTCAGAGCAGTATTTTAGGGCCTCACCTGTTCAACATTTACTTACATGATCTACCGACACCATCCCCATCAAACGTAGCACTCTACGCCGACGACATGGCATATTTATATCAGCTCTCGGAGTAACAAGCTAATAATCGGAAATATCCAACGATCGTTTTACCTTGTAATATTTTATTTTTCTGACTAGAGAATCTAATATATAAAAATAAGTTGCGTTTCCCGTCTAATGCTCGGGCGAAATGGGTTGATATGCGCGTTCATCGGATTGAGACAAAACTTGGTCCACTTATTGCCAAGGGATCAGGGGGTGACATAGGCATAGTACAATTAACTTACAGTAGATTTTTAATTCAAAACTTAATGTGTGAAAGTTGTTGATTCTGACGTGTTTGAGATTATGCGTTGCTAAGGCGTCGCTAAGGCTATAGGTATATAGTACCTACAAGTTGCAGTAGGAGGCGTCGTGTCGTCGTCACATACAACACATACGTCAAACGTCAATGTCATTTGCAGGTTAACCATCGGCGTGAGTCAATTATATCCAAATTATTTATCGCAAGCACTTTTAAAATGCTTCATTTCATTCATCGCTTATTCACGTACGTAACAACCGAAAAAGTACGTTTGAGTGCTATCCGATAAAAAATCAGACGACCAACGTGCAACGAGAATCGAAAGTACATGTTGATTTGAATATTGCTGCATTTCAATATGATATTCATTACGATTACAGTTTGCATCCCAGTGTAAAATGGATAAAGGTTAAATCCTGTTAACGAGGGGCAAATTTATTGGTAAATTGAAAACGCCTTCATTTCGACACAATGAAAACAAACAAACCTAACCTAACCAGATTTGAATTTAAATTTAATTTAAAAAATAAAAAACAAGAATCAAATGAATAATTATTTTATTTAATAACAATATGTTGACGATTGATTTGATTTGATCAGAGCTTGATTTTCAATCAAGCTCTGATCGAAATCGAAAACATTTGCTTAACCATCAACATCAAAGAATTCATTCAACAAGAATTCGTTCTGCACTTGAACAGCAGTACAATGCTAATGATTTGGATGCATTTGTCGAAGCAAACGAACAAATTTTGCTTGCGGAACAAAAATTGACCTACGATACAATTACAAATGATCTGTTCTTCCTTGATGCGCCTGGCGGTACTGGAAAAACGTATCTCATCACTTTACTATTGGCTCACATTCGATCTCAAAATAGAATTGCTTTAGCTCTTGCTTCATTAGGTATTGCGGCAACATTATTAGATGGTGGACGAACAGCGCATTCGGCATTCAAATTGCCATTAGATATGCATTTATTGGAAGCTCTGACATGTAACATTCCTAAAGTTTCTGACATAGCTAAAGTTTTGAAAATTTGCAAGGGGATTATCTGGGACGAATGCAATGCTTGATCGAACTCTTAAAGACTTACGATCAAATGCAAAACCGTTTGGTGGCGCTCTAATTTTATTATGTGGCGACTTTCGACAACCTCTTCCAGTGATGCTTTCATCGACACCAGCTGATTCTTGCCTCAAAGCATCGCATCTTTGGAGAGACGTGCGAAAACTGACATTAAAGACAAATATGCGGGTACATTTGTAGCGTGATGCGTCGGCAGCCACATTTTTAAAACGACTATTGAACATTGGTGAAGGAAAAGTGCATGTTGATGCTACCAAGTTTATTTCATTTCCATCGAACTTTTGCGTTGTTGTGCCATCCATCGATTTACTCATTCAGAAAGTTTTTCCGCAGATTTTTAGTAATTATAAAAATCATTATTGGCTTTGCGAACGTGCTATTTTGGCAGCAGAAAACACCGACGTCAATACAATCTACCACACAATACAATAACAAATTGCAAATGATTTTGTTACCTACAAATCGATTGATAGCGCCATGAATGCAGACCAAGTTACTAACTATCCAATCGAGTTTTTAAATTCGTCAGATCTTCCTGATGTGCCACCTTACAAATTGGAACAAGACTCACTATGAAGAAATTGATGCCGAATATCATCGAAACAACTATATATTCTTAATGGAAAGTCGAAAGGAGAAGATGTGCTCATTCCCACCGACGTGCAATTTGATAAGAGACGACTGCAGCTCCCCGTTGGACTTGCATTCTCAATGACCATCAACAAGGCACTTCAAGTGTGCGGAAGAATCTATAAAATCCACGTTGGACAGCAGAGAAATTTATTTGTATTTGTTAAAGACGGAAAAGCCAAAACTATTCTCTACCCTAAAGCACTTAGCAGAACAATTAAGTAAGCAAAATGTATGCTTTTAATATTTTTTTCTTTATATATCATTCAATATCAATAAATGTATTAATTGTCGGAAAAAATATCATTATTTATATCATTGCTAATTAAACAAGATAACTCTTTCAAATTTCAAATGGTATTTTTAGAACTATTTCTTCTGTGGCAGCAACGCGCCGGGTACCAGCTAGTTATAAATAAATATACGAATTGACTTATTACCAAATACTTATTACGATTGCTAGTAACAGTATAAAATTTCTTGAAAAGGTGGCCAGGGGAAAGGAGGGCTTGAAATACAGTTAACTGAAAAAATATATGTTAATTGAATTGTAATAGGAAAAGGTTAAGTGCGATTTTTGTCCTTATTCTAATTATTTGTGAAATATTAATCTATAGATGGAGTACAAAAAATTAAAAAGCTAAATTAAAAAAACTAAAAAAACTAAATTAAAAAGGATTACAGGTAAAAAATGCAATCGATTTTTTGATTAAAATGGCATCAATCAGGAAAATGCAATTAAAACAATTACTTTTACTGACGTCAAAAATATTTTATCTCTCTTCCGTATGCAATAATTGCTTATAAACAATTATTATTTTGACTCAAAATGGCTAAATAAGACCTTGCATAGAAAATACAAAGGCTAGTTGAGATATTGACGATACAAGATTATTTTCTTCGTGCATTTCAGCAGGAGCTTACAGCAGCTTTGGTCGATATTGAATTAGTTTTTTAAACATTGTTCAATGTCGAGAAAATGCATGTTTGCTTTCAATTAATTTATATATTTGTGAAAGTTAATAAACCATCTTTATTCGATTTAATATGTTTTCACTTTCGCAGTATGTGAGGCTTCATATTCATATCTCTTTTTAAAAACTATACTCTCGTTTCGATTAAGTACTATTTAATTGCAGATGCATATTGGAGGAGTTTTGTTTGCACATTAATAAATAATTATGCACGCATGAATTTGCAATTAATGTTGGCGAAATGCTCCACACACCGTTGAACAATGCACATAAATTTATCGTTTACTTGCGCTGCTTTGTACAACGATGCACCGTTGATTTTCCCATGCCATAATCATATTGAACATTTATTAATGGTTCGATTATGGCGAAGTCGTTACAGCGAATCTGTGTATTGTAGTTTTAAACATTTATTGTTTCGCTGTGGACGCATCGAGTTCGAATCACTGAGTACAACAATAAAATCCTGAAATTTCAAATGTGTACGGAGAATTAAGTCATACAATGGAAAACTCTTATCAGACAATGGCAATATTTCATTTTGATAATTCCTGCATGCAAATTCAGTCGCCTTATTGCGCATTAAATTTGAGCGCTGTTTTGCGTTTCTATTGACCGTCCTGATGGAAAATATTTGTCAAAAGCGTCGCCATGCTGCTGAAATCTCTCTTGGATGCTGAGGCATATATCATAGGAGAACGTCGTGCTTGGACCGCAAGTTACTGTCTCGAAACAAATTTACATTCCATATCGCGTTAATTGTCTCAACTCGGTTCCGAGCTCGTTCATTGAAACGTTTTCTTCGTCGTACGAGTGGTTATGTACAATAATAAATTTCGTGGGTATCATGCGATAGTTTCGCATGCAACTCGTGCACTCCCAAATGCAAGCTCCTCTGCCATGGGGACGATAACAGTTCGTGTTGAGGAAATTCTCCGTCGAGCATTAGAATATAAATCAATTTGAACTTGTGTGAATTATGTAATTTAATCGTCCTCGGATTGGTCGAATATATGGAATGTATAATCCGCAACAACTTAGCCCTCCGACCACATCGTTGGTCCCACAAATCTTGTATATTATCATCATCGTAAAATATATTTAGTCGCATTATAAATAATTATTCATAAACGATCTCGTCTTATATAGCACATATTCCGTAAATGAATTGCCAAATATTTGATAAGTATACGCAACGTATATATGAGGCATATTCAGAAAGTAAGTGTACTGTGACCATAACGGAGTGTGATTTTTTTTTTATTCAAAAATACAATATTCATACTTATATGTCAAAATATTCAAAAATACAATTTCGGGCTAAAAATCATCAGCCTTAGTGTTTTGGGAAAGTCATCATTTCGGTCGAATGTTTGCCTCAAGGGGAGACCATCGAGCGCTTTGGATTTGGTTGGGATATTAGAACCAACCTTTGTATTTCTCTGACTTGACGCCTTCAGATTATCATCTTTTCACCTACCTGAAGGCAGATACGAGTGGAATTAAATTTTCAACCGACGAGCAAGTGCAGAAAAAGGTTCTGAAGTAGGAAAAGAAGCTGGCGGGAGTATTCTTCGAAGAGGGCACAAAGAAATTTGTACCACGGCTCATCACATGCATCGAACGGGATGACGATTATGTAGAAAAACAGTCAACAAGTGTATTAAAAATATTCTGTAATGTTTTTTCAAATAAATTTTCTAAAAATAAACATAAAAATCTAGTACACTTACTTTCTGAACATGCCTCGTATTATTCGATTGAGATCTATATCTGTAATCTCAAAATACGACTCCATACTATTTCGCAATGAATGAAAATAAATGTATGTCTAAATTGTCCACGTCTCTCAAGGTACATATATTTGAACGACACAAGTGTTCGGAATATTCACGATTCGATGGATGAATGAAAATCCGACCAAGGGCCATATTCATAAAGGATGGGTTGGCACAGAAAGTTGAATTTAAAAATCACCCAAAGGCATGTTTTAGCTAAATTGGTTGAATATATTTTTTTAATTTAAAAATTCATATTCATACTGGCTTCTTTAGTATATAGTGTCGAATTAATTTAAATTTAGAATTTAAAGAAGGGGAAAAAATGATGCTCAAACGTTATTTCTGCTATGACACGATAACACGCGTACAACCACAAATATCGCTGAATGCAAGTGTGTCGGATTATCGAATGCATGTTTTGTTAGCATTGATATTTCTATAAGCAATAATGCCAATATATTAAATCGTTCCAATTAATTTTACCTCGCGAAAAAATCGGCTTTTCTCAACAATGCAACGACATTAAGAACATATTTCATTCGAACACAAAGCAGATTTAGATTATTTGTTCGGTGCTTGAATTTTATTGGCATTACTCAACAAATAAAGCAATTTTATCGACAATTGATTTACTCCTCTTGAAAGGGAGCCAAGCTCGGGATATTAAGCTTCTTCGCTTTGTCATTAGATGCTACGTATATATTAAAGCGTTTTTGTCGTGAATGCCTAATTTATATAATGATATAAATTAGCGGTTCTTAAACTGGGCGAAGCCGTTAGGAGGGATCCGCGAAATTATAAAAAAAATTGTTTACGGAAAACATTATAAATTATTTTTTCACCAATATTGCCCGAAAAATGTTTGTTTGAAAAATTAAGTCTAAAGAACGAAGTAAAATTTTGGGATGGGATCCGCCGAAAAAATTGTTCAAGAGGGGTTCGCGCCCTTACAAGTTTAAGAACCGCTGATATAGATTAAGAAATCGGATGCTGGAATTTAAAATAAATGTGCTAAATCGCAGATATTCTTGAAAAATATAAGAGAATTTTAACGTAATTTTAACTGCATCCGTATTTTGTCATTTACAATAGAAACCTAAGTATTTATATATCCACGGTTCAATTTCATATAAATGTGAACTATTTTTGAGAGAATTGTTATCTATTTGTGATGCTGTTTAAATGTGGATAACTCAATTTTTTCCTTCATCAATGTACCAAAGATGTCCAATTTGCGGTACATTGACGTATAAAACACTTGATTATATTGGTGTTAATCAATTGGAATTGTTATTTATTTAATGGATATTTGCTGTGTCTCGGAGGTCGTATATAGGACAAAGTTGCAAGTTGTGGGCTAATGTGGGACAACATGCCACCAGGCGAACGTACGTGTCTTTCGCTCCAACCCTCCACTTGACACACTTGGAAACTCTTCAAGAGTCTGACGCAGCGGCTTCAGCTTCAGCTGAGATCGCGTCGATACGGTCTGCGCTCTTCGCCTTAACAATGCATTCTTATCCTTCCCGACTACTCATGTTCACCTATTGCTCTTATTATGCTTCTATATTTTGTATATTGACCCACATTAACAACCCCACGAAGATCTCCATGGATTTTTTTTTTAAATGTAGAGTAAACATAAATTGAGGACGTGCGGCGTATTACCGTTTGTAAATTGGCTCCGGCGAATGTTGGAATCGTACGTGGTAGCTAAACCATAAAGATTATCACGCGCTGTAAAGTCCATATTCGGCAAAGACTACACGCAAAAAAACGTATACAAATTGTCTTTTTGCGAGTGGAATTACCGCACAGACAGTTGCCAAATCCACATTTTCAAAGCGCAGGGAAGTGGAATGTATTGGAAGTATTTACACGGAGTGTTTCTGATCACAATTTTAACACCCGAGGGTCGGTTGATTCACAGCCGCAAAAAATGTATTCTCCCCTCAATATCTTCCGGTTACAAATCGACTTTTTCGAATGCTCTCATTTCCTCTAGCCACCCTAATACAACCCGGAAACAAATCATACCACCGCGGCATTATCGCCCCGACAAAACCCTTTTTCTTCCGCAACCCTTTAGGTCCACTATTTCTTGACCCGCCGGCCATTTGATACTATCAGCGAAACCGGGCATGGAAATGCTTTCACGGGAAACTTTGTATTTTTTTATGTGTACATATATCATTCTTACATTCTTCGGATGATACGTCGCCACTTTAGAAAATTGCCATATCACACGACAATGCGGATGTTTATTTTTTCTTAGCAATTACCAACAAAGAGACATCGGTGCGTCGGTTAGTCTGAACTGTTTTTTATGTATCTTAACGGTTTGTGGACCTAATTATGTTGTATCATTATCCATGAGACGGCATTGTCATTATTTTGCAATTTACTAGCCAGTAAAAAAATCATATTCTAAACATACAGGCATTATTTTTTCCGGTATCAACACTTGATTAGAGCATCATATTCATTTGAAAAATGAAAATGGAAAATTATCTATAAAGCGTCCTTCCTATCCTAAGAGAAAGTGGATCTGTGTGGAGAACAAGTGATGCACATACGAATATAGCATCTACGTTTAAATCATTTAAAAAATTAACTCACTACTCAAAGGGTTAATAAAATATGTTATACATATTAGTGTCCAACCGAAGTTGAAATGTTTTTCACATACAAATTCAGTATCTGCCTTTTTTGCTTTAGTTTTCTTTGAATTTTCTTATACAAACATACAGCATTTCTTAAACATTTCTCCATTACACACTTTCGTTTTTCAAGAATGATATTCAATATCAGCTTTTGAATTTATTCATTTGATAGCGATTTTCTTTTTTTGATGTTCGCTTAATTAACATCTTTAAATTGTTAGTGTCGAATGTTACTTTATTTAATTTTAAACTAATTACTCATTTTCCGATTTAAAGCACTTAAAAGCATTACACCGTAGACTGTAAGAGGGGTTGAAATCCCAAGTATAATACTCTCAATTATATATTTATTTTTTAATTGTCTGGCATTTTTTATTCAGTGTTATAAATCTGCACAAAATACAGTTACTGTATTATTGTCGCATTAAACCCAGACAAGCGTCTTCTAACATTTTTTTGCCTTAAAAAACTGTCTGTGACCATAAAATATAAATATCGCTTCGAGTTGGCCAAAGACATTATTTTCAAATATTAGCAAAAAATAATCACGGAATGGGAAAGTTCCTGCAAATCCCGCTGCGGCAAAATAAGAAAAAGCGTTAACTTGATTTTAACGTCTATAAATTCCATCCCGATCCGCTTTTCATAAAAACCAATAAATTAAACGATTATAATCTAAATGAAATTAAAAGGGGTTGATGGAAAAAGTGTCTGTCGATTGGTTGCTGTTTCACTTCAAGTGTGATGTCGTCATCCGTTGTTTAATTTTAGATATGATTGCAAGGTTTCGTCACTCAACAAATTGAATTTGACTGAGAAAGAAAACGGGTCAAATGGAAAATTTGCTATATGACACATTTTGTTCGCTGACTATCAAAGATTTTTCATTAGAATGCATGTAAGACATGTTTTCCACGATGGTTGTCATCAGCCGAAGATAAATCAGTGTGTTGGACTTAATTGTGAGATTTGGATGTGGATTAAGTTATCCGTGGCGAATCCACCCTTGGCTGCGTGATGCGATCAAGAACTTTTTTGTGGGTCGTTTAAGGACTGTTTATGCGATAAAAAGTGGACGGTTTCTTGATCGCGGACGTACCCTCGTCTCATTGTTATGCTGGCGTCTTTCTTGACATAGGATCGTTATATTTCCTCAAGATATGTCTGTGGAATAATTCCTCAGCAGAGCGTCGTCTCCGTGATCAGACAGCGAAAGCGCTCCATTGTCGCACAATAAAATATATAATGCATCGATGGTCAACGACGGTGCTCGTGCCGTACACGTTACGTCGATCACGTGAACGTGAATTTCGCAGATCTGTCATCGGGACCGCTTTGGATGTGACAATGCATTGAAAACCTCATACACATGCCCGGACTAAAACTGTCAATTGAGTTCAGCATATAAAATGCATGAGCTTTGGACCGCTTAAATCAATCGAATGTATCATAAATCGAATTATATTGAGTCATTACATAATTGACATGTATATGTAATATATTGTCTCTGCATTACGAGCGTCCTTGAGGATCAATTGAAATCTATAATATCTTCATCCACAATTTGATCATCCGTTTCAGTGACCGCGCCAATGTCGTCTTTTCTGATCGTCGATTGCAAAAATTTAAGTATACATTGACGCAGTGTTGAGTCACAGGAACTTTTTTATGCAACCAAAATAAGCGCTCGTAGGAATTAGTTCGTTTTTTCGGTGTATATTAATCGCACGTGCGGCTCTTCCTCGACTTCTTTCGGCGACTTTCAAGTAAATAATATTTTTTGAATATCAATCAATAAACGTATAATCGGGTAAATTAATTTTACATTATGTTTGTGCACTGTACAGATAGTGCTAAAGTTTTTGTGCTCGTGCGGGTCTCAATTAGCAGTTAACTTTCTAAGTGGAATGCTTTAGTAAACTTTTGCACCGTGCGCTCATTCATATGATGCACTTAATATTTTGCTAGCTCTTGCATTATGGTATATCTGCATGTTTTTCGCAAATCAGACATTATACCATTAAATGCTTAGCAGGGCGCTTAAATCTATGTCTATAATTAATAGTGAAACGTTTATTTCATTTGTATTATCTTGTATATTTTTTAACATATAAATAGGGATATTTGTGGGAATCTGATCTGGCGAGTAAAGAGATTCCTCTTATGCCGATATGAAACTAAACAAATAATTGAAAATTAATGTTATATTACCAAAGTAACATCTTCACGGTCCTAATTATGAACGTAGTAAGTCTTTGCTATTGTATGGCCATACCTTCGAATCGAATTCATTTCCCCCATTCAACTCGTTCATTATGATACCGAAGTTGTTATCATTCGAGTATCGAAGCCTAAAAGCCACTGGTAATGTTTTTTTACAACAAGCATAAGGAAGATGTTGCCGTTATGGACCAACTTTGAACATGTTGTGGCAGACAGCGACTGATGGCACCCACGCATATATCTTGCGCTGCTGTACGGTCTGTTCCGGGTTACCCCGGACTAGGGAATCCAATCCCGGGATCCCGGACAGTTTTAGGTATTGGGTTTTAGGCAACTTATTGAACGCCTGATTGAACTAGTACTGATGATTTTAAAACATAAATAAATTTGTCTTCATTCATCACTGAAACACAACTATTATTTATGGAAAGCATGAATAATATTTTGAAAGTAGGTATTATTCTAAAAATACGCAGAACGCGCCCTATGCAACATACAAAAAATGACTGCAATTGCAGACGTGTCCGGGAACGCGTTAATGCCCACCTTCTAAATACCAAAATCTAAGTTTAATCTTATATTATAGATGTGAGATTAATTCCAATCAAGTTGTAGTCCAATAATAGAATGGTGTGTTTGCTTCCATAAATGTAACGCACATTCGGATTTATTGCAGTTTTACCCTATTTATTGTTTAATTATCATCACGAAAGTAGCATGTCGCGTATATGTCGAAGTTTACTCCACAAAAAGGTTCACGGTCTGCTTTGTGAAGAAGAACCCTCCGAGTCGCTTCGTTGTGAAGTTTTATAGCGTTCCTTTTGAGCTTTTTTTATCAGCGACTCTCGAAGATATTTTTCGAGCAACGAGATTACCATTCGGCTCTATTATATAGCCCAGGACCTACCTCGAGCTATGTCTGTGTATCTATTGAAATTCCTGTTCGTGGTAAGTTTATATATATTTGTATTTTTTCTTCTTCCTACTCAACGAAGCACAAGTTTCGTATAATTTCCATACTGATCATTGTGACAGCATCCGTTCGAATGATTTCGTGGTTAATGTGATGTATCAGAATTAATGAACCGTGATAGCGTAGTCTTTTCGGAGAATCTTCAGCGAGCGGAAACGTCGAGGAGACCACTTATGTCTAATGGCTGAATTATATTCGACGTTTCAATTATCGACGTTCGATCAAAGCGATTTAATTGACTCAATGATCCGATTAAACGTTCAACTGTCCCAAATTGAGACATTGTCCAATTTCTTCGTAATATGTATGTAATACGAGATAAGATCTTTTAGCGCAGACTCTTGTTTGTGAGACAGCTTATATCAAAGTCAAGATTGTGTCCATATGACTCATGAAATGTATGCATATGCTCTTGCATCTGTAATAACAAAGTCAATTAAGCAGAATCATTTTATTCATAAACTTGGCCTGGCGGTCGCCATAATAATTGAAGTGGGCCTCATGCTCCAGATACGTACTTGAATTTTATGAAGATTTCAGCTATTCAGCATCCGAATTCACAACCTTGACCTTTCGACCAATGTCTCTGAAAGTGAAGCGTTGTGTATCTGCATCTAAAAAAAAATCACCGTCACATTTTCAAGAGCACAAAAGAAATACGTGGGCGCAGCAGTTACGATGCACGAGCGATGTCCTCATATAACAGTCACGATGTTGTCACATATCAGGAATAGGTGTATAAATACATTCTATAACATACTGCAAATACGGAAGCTTGACACAAGAAAATCTCATCGCCGAAGAATTTTATCTTATTTGATACAAACATAGAAGCCAAACTTGGATGAAGATGTCATAAAACTAAATGATTTATTACATCAATAAAAGCTGCGTCGTCTGCTTGTCATCTGTTTGACTTCTGTCGTTTGTATTTCCATAAGAACCTTAGTTGTGTACTTGAAAAATCCATTCAATTATAAATTTTCTACGGTAGCGTAATATAGTAAACGGAAGAGCTATTGCATTTTTTTTCCTTAAATAGAAATACAGCATATATAATGTTTCATCGTTCAAAGATTTCTGAATTGAGAGAATCGAACTAGGTTCGAATCTTCTTAGGACCACTTAACCCCGATCCACACTATGGTCCCGTTGACGGTTCGATCTCGCTCCGGTCTCGGTCCGATCAAATATTCTTACACATATATATAATTATAATTTCAATAAATACCACTTTAAATATCAAAAGTTTTTATATAAAATTGTTACGGTATAATTTGCCATTAAAAATATCAAAATTAATTTTGTATTATGCAGCTATATAAGTTATTTCACTTGGGGTCTCATGATCAGATTTTCGGTATAAGAAAAGATTCATAGGCATAGTAAATTTGTAAACCACTGACTTAGATCATTCGGATCAACCCGAAGCATAATTTTTGCAAACTGTACATCCTTATTTAAGATTTTCTCTTCGGTTTGCTCGCTCATAAAATTATAGTGGTCTTATTTTACTGCCAATGTGGTAGATAGAATCTGCAATTGGTCGAATAAAGGTTTTATTGGCATTCGACTGCATCTCTGCAGAGTGTCGTTGCTCCGCCACAGATGGGAATTTAAAGTATCGAATCGCAACGCCAGCAACATCAGCCCGAGATTGTTTCCTGGATTTAGTGGATCTGGTCGTGGCGAAGAGTTCACGTGTCGGTTCTGATGTTGTCTTACGCGCTGAACCGTTAACTTCTATAGAGAACACACCGTTACTTACTCCAACTGACATATGCCACACCAACCTCGCCGTCTGCCAACCGGAACTGGACACCAGAACAAGACCTTGCTAAAATTCTACAAACACCAAGGCGACTCAATTTCGTGGGTGGGACTCCGTGCTCTTTTTATGAGATCATTCCATGTTTCATTCACCTGTGTTAATAATTGGAAATTGACGTGCTTTTTGTCCATCTCGGCTATGTGAGTCATCCTGATACATCCAATCCCCCGTATCCAATCGGATGAAACCTGTTAAATTTGATGCTAATCGATCGGCAATCACATCATATAAAATTTGTGTAATAACAACCTCTTCTTTTCTCTTTCCAGGTATTAACGGCCCTGCCATATCACTGAAAATGCGCAAATGTTGTCATTATGGAAGTTCCCGTATTGGTAAGCATTACGAGGGTGTGAGAGGATTTGGTGTCTTTGTCATCGAGTAGTCTTATTTTCTTTCGTCTATTTCTCAATATAATTGCTTGTCAAACTCGACGTCACATCCTGTCAATTGACCCTCGGCTTTGATCCCGAGACCCTAGGCGACGCTCGCTCGTCCGTCTTGCTATGTCTCGACCTAACAACTCTCATTTGTGACTCTCGACACTAAATTCTATCCGCGTTCGGCGATCTTCTCCGTTCGAATTAATTTCGAGTCTTTGCTCCGCAGTGCTTCGCTGAATGCAATATAAACGCGAGCGCATACATCATACCGCTTTTTATGCCCGGGCAATGAAAACCGGGTCAAATGTTTGTGACATCGCACTAAATTGGCCAATTTGCTGGGTGGCCTTTCTTGCTCCCCCGGGGTCTGCGAACACTGCATGTTGCCTCAATTTTTTTCTTCCTCCCCGCTGCATAATGATCCTCTCACAAAAGGACACCACATCGCAGCCAAGTGAACCGTTCGTTTCAATTCTATCTGAAAAATAATGTATTTCAAAGGGGCATTTTCCTCTCTTTGACATAGTTCTTGCGCACTTCTATAACTTTGTCCGTTTGCGGAGTTTCGAACCTTTGAAAAAATCCTGGCGTCGCGCCAGCCCATCTCCCATGACCCATTGACCGTTCCGAATAAAAATGCATCCGCTCCATTCATTCCAAATGCATATTTTACGATTGCATATTCATAATTCAATTGAGGTATCTAATATTTTATCGATTCCATTAGCGTTATACAGCGCAACCGCTTGTAAATGTAAAATGCAGCTATGCTGGATTCTACTGCACCTGCATTACCATTACGGCGGACGTGCTCTCTACATGATGCTGCATTCATATAAATTGTCTATTATTTTCATATGTTCTTCTTTGAAAACTTAACATACGCCGCATAGATGAAAGAAACCCACCGAGATATGTCAAATAATCCATTTGTTATATTACCGAATTAATTGACGCTATCAGCGTTGACCTTTATTAATAAGAAACGACGTATAGAAGATAATGTATAAACATTGCGACAATTTTGCATGCTCAACTGTCGTCTGTTAGATTTTATATTATACAGTAGACTCTCAATTTTCTGGGGGAATGCCGGGGAGAACAAACACGGATAACTGGAAAACACGTATTATCCAAATTATCACATTTCTACTTGGTTTTGATTATAATATCATATTTACAATACAAATTTTAATTTAATAATTTTAATACTTATTTATTAAAAAAAAAACGTTAATAGTTAACCTGTATGGTGGGACGATCGCGTATTTGCGAGCGAATTCCAATGATTAAAAAAGAGCACTCTTGTACGTTGACTCGGGGAGAGACAGAGACGGTTAAAATGTAGCGCAGTTCGGTAGCTGTGCATGGGAGACAGAGACGGAAAGCGTCCTGCGTACATCGCACGATTGTATAGAGCGTCAACCCAAATTTATCGACTAATATTGATGTGTGGATGATATAATTAATCGATTTTAGGTGTATTATTTTTGCGACAGTGTGTAATTATTCAACTCGTTCGTCGCTGCGTCCACCAGATATGCGCGTGTACGAAAAGCGAATCCAGTGTCTCATTCTTACGTATTTCTATAACGTCTTACAAATGATAACTTTACGAACGTTTTTCTATAATCTATCGAGATCGACCTCGAAACTTGCATTCCTACCCTTGTCTGTTCGCCCTTGCTTATCTTCACTTTGTTTTTGTCAATTAGACTAATGACAGGGTCAAGCTTATCGATCTAAGCTAAATAAAGCACATGAGAGAAGATGCGCCACATGTCGTCCGTATTTATCCCGTGCGTTGTAATATCGCATCGCTATTCCTTCTGTTTACGCTCCGATTATCGAATTTGGCCCTCGTGAGAAACAACACCGATTCATGTTGGGCGACGAGAGTGTTAAATATAAGCTACATAAGCGGTTCTGACAGATAAGTGGATTTGTACGGATGATAAATGGGGGATAAGCAAATATAGCATCTAAGACTATGAAGATTTTAAATTAGCTCACTACTCAAAGGGTTAATCCGAGTAGACAAGCGTTGCGGAGGGCCAATGAACCATCAGTTTAACACTCTCGTCGCCCAACATGTCGCCCACAACATCTCTGTCTCTCTTCGAGCTCAATGAACCAGAGTGCTCTTTCTGAATCACTGGAATTCGCTCGCAAATACGCGCTCATCCTACCCTACGCGTTAAAGTTTTAGTAATCAAGCCATGTGTATCGCCCCGGGTCCATTTTCACAATCTTATTCTCGTTGTGATTTCTGCTTCGTATTTCAAGATTTCTTAAACTCTTTCTCGGTTATTTTGAAAACCAAGGTAATTAAAACATGAAAACAGGCGATTGTTTTGGTAAGCACTATTTAGGAATGGCCTTATTATCCGAGTATTAAAAATTAAAAAAAATGGCTAATGTTAGTCGATTCAACTATCACAATCTGTTTTTTTTTTAATATACAGTCTTTATAAATAGTTGTACAAATTTTTGTGGTTCAATTATTACATTTCAATCACATTTTTAAGTTATCAAGTGTACTGTTGATTGTCTTTATTTTTACACAGCATATTTACACGCGGCCATAAGAGGGTTAAATATAATTGCTTCGTCGCCTCTTAAAAAACACGACAATTCTACGTCCTCAACGAGTTGGTGCCTTGATATTTGTATATGCTTTAAACATATTGATACTCGCTTGTGTGCTTTAAAATATAAACTCTTTAAAATTTCAATTTCGTTAGTAATATTGTCGCTTAAATAAGTTAACACCCACGGAGGCGGTACTTCGCGTTTGACACGATATTCCTTCACTCTTACAATCTTGATTAATCACCCTATTGACCTTTTAATTATTAATTACCAGCGAGACTCGAGTTAATATTTGTAGGTCTTCAACAGTGGCATTATACTTTTGAGTGATGAAAAATAATTCGGTTAATTCTACTTTTAGAAACTCGACGCGTTTGTCTATTCTGGAATATTGTTTCTAATGCGTTTCCTTCTCTAATACACCCGATATGTTCTAGTTTCGTGTATTTTCTATCTGGTTATTATGCAGGAATTGCTTAATTTTTCATGCACATTCTGTTCGTGCTCTCCAGATCCGGGGTGATTATGCACCCCTGGAGGACTCTTCGAGGCGGGTAGTGACTACCACTCTGCCTTTCCCAGATGAGTACATATTGCATTGACAGGGCACAACTGCAGACCGGGCCGGGTCAAGGTGGGACAACTGGGTCAGGTCGCCCAAACTGGGCCACTCGATCATATAAAAGCTAAATATCCATCCGACTTGTGCTGCTGCCTCCCACCCTCCAACCACGCCCACCGATATCCCGTAGGTATCCCGTAATTGTTATTTTCTACGTAAACCCGCGGGGAATTGCGCTCATAGCTCCAAGATTACCTCGGATGTGAATCACATTTGTGTTAACGTATATATCTCTGTAAATGCGTATGTTTTACTAGCAGAGCATGAATGAATGTAAAGGATATTAATCTTTCCGTTTGGGGAAGAATATTGTAAGTGAATTTGATATCGCGTTTTTCTACCGAATTCTTTCATATATCATTTTTATTGCCTTCGCTGGAGGGAATATTTCCGAAAACATTTCCGTAAACAAGACAAAAAGTTCCCGTTTCGGTTTTAATACGCCTACTATGAATTATATGGTAATAAAGGTAACGAGTTCTTTTAATATTATTCTGTCCGTATATATATGTGTTATATAGCCGAGTCGTAAAACCTCCACGGGATTTATCTAAACAACGATTTTTCTCACCCCGAGGGTTGCGCGAGTACAAAGATCTGACGTGTATCTTCTTGACATAATCGCATTTTAGAAATAAAATTAAAAATTACTCACATAGTGTGACACGACTTTTATCTTTCATGATTTTTTTTAAAGCAAATCTTTTTATAAATAAATGTCCCTATTATTGCGGTTTCAGTTATCATGTTTTTTTCCCTAGCAGCGTTATCTGTATTCATCTTCGTATATAACATAAATAAAACTACCATTAAATACAATTGTAATCTCTTTATTTCAAAATGTCCCAATAATCAGCAATTCTGTATCAATTTCCTCTCGTAGATAATTATAGGAGATGTCTAAGGAATAGCAAAGGACGCTTATATTTAATTGGCCTTCGTATAGTTTGACCTTTACTTGTTAAATCTTCTACACTCTTGATAAACGCCGAACTTTGTCAGCTTCCTGCGGAAATTAACTTTTATATTTTTTGGACCGAATCTCTGAATGATACACAAGCAAACAACAACAGCGTCTTTCATGAAGTAATTGCGGATATTTAGTCTCAAAAATGTAGTATAAATAGTCTTAATATAGCATCCTTTTTTTTAATCAATTTACGTTCCGACAAACTTCTAGTATTCTTTGTTCGGCAATGTAGCGTAAATCTGAATTCTAGGAGTGATTACAGATTACATATCCTATTGATCGTCTGAAATTAAATTACCTATATTACGATTCAGATTCAGGTTTACCCTTATTTCTTGGATATAATAAAGTCGTGCTAGAATGCTTATGATTTACATCAATTATTAAAATAATAACAAAAACGTATAGAAGGCAAATTGAAAACCACGATATGGAAGAAAATTGATATAACACAGTAAAATGAAGAAATCGTGATATGATAAAAAAATGTAGTTTCGTTGTTTTATTTTTTATGAAAAATTATTTGAATTAAAGTCCATTGGGTTTATTTTACAGCGATGCGTGTCTTCAATTGAGAGCTCATAAAAATAGAAAAGTAAAATTTTCCGTCTATTTCTCTTAAATTATTATCTTTTCCGCCATCAAATTTCCTCGAAGTGCGCTCTCTTTCCGTTTCGATAGGTAAAATCGATAGGACTCCGGTCCACAAAGCCTCATTTTTTCATATTTTATAAAAGGAAAAACAATCATCCCGCAATATCCCCTGTCAAATATAACATCAAACGGCTCGTCGGCGTCAAGTGAAATCCTTACATTTTCGTTCTTCTCGCACATCGCCGCAGTCGCCTCCCGAGGAGGCTTTGTTCTTTTTTGATACCCTAATTTTCTTCCCGGCCGTTGTTTTTCCTAGGCGAAACTGTCCTCTGTGACCTCATTTGTCCGGCTTTTTAAAAAACATTTTCTCATGCTCGTCTATCGGGAAGAGTTTTCCAGGAATACTCTTAGCGCTCTGTGCTTTTTTGCGCCCTTTGTTTGGTTATATTGTCACGTTCAGAATTCTTATTAGTTTGTCGAAACATTTTTCTTCTGCAGCGTTGTTATATGGAAACGTAGGATGACAACTTTTTTTCTTGTTCCATGCTTTTGGCGAATGAAATTCATTATTGCTACAAAATTAAATTTAAAATGCCTCGGCTACAATTCGAATAATATATTATAAATAATCTTGTATTTGTGTAATTTTTTGAAGGAAAACTATCAAATTTTTACAGCGCAATTCCTTCAATTTCCAATCTTGAAATATGTCATTTAATTTTGACTTCATGAATATACAAACGCAAAAGTATTCAACAATTTTATTGCCACTTGTAAGCATTTTAATACAACTTGATCGATTTGGATGTAAACGATTCATTAAAATTCCTTTTTATTAGATCGAAACTATAAATTATTCAAAAAAATAGTTGTCCTTTGTAAGACATATTTTTCTTTTTGTGCCATTTTTATTAAATCGCGTGCAAGTGGATTTGGCTGGCAGCTAAATCTTCTTATAATTTTTGAAAATGTACATTTCTTCTTTAATAGTAGGCATTCTTTAGTAACTTCTTAAATTGTGGTTTGACACGAACTGCGTAGCTGCCACAATAACTCTTAATATTTTTGCATATGGCTTTATTGTGATTAAAACGCCCCAATATTTGTTAATTTATTTTTTTTTAAATTTTAATTTAAAAAAAACCACGTCTAATTAAACTAATAAAAGATCCACCAGAATGAGTGTATCTATGTGTAATATCTTCACATTTTAATGGATCTTGGTGTTTCCATTTTATTTTTACATAAATTCAACAGAAGTCATCAGGGCTACGCATTGAATGATCTTTGCTACGCAACTGAAACTATTTTGTGATGTATTGATTGGAATGCCTTGTAAAAAGAAACTGTTTTTTTTAGTATTAGTAAATTGAGCAACCTTAAATAAACAATCATTTTTAAGGACGTGTATGTAATATTAACAAAAAATAAAATTATTCATTGTGTTGTGAAAATTTTGAACAAGAAATGATCGTGATCAAGAAAAAGAGTTGTGATATAGTTAATTAATTTATCATCGATGCACAGATGAAGAATTCGCTGTGATAATAATAGCACTAACGAACGACGATTTATCTTCCAAATGCGGTTGGTGTTATTTTGATCTGGATATCAAAACATTTGCAAAATAAACAGCAAAAAATAGAAAATATTTTGGTGGACAACTAAATTCACAAACAGAAAAAAACCCCTGTGGAATTAAAATTAACTCATTTAATTGAATCCCATTCACGTAGCGTTAATTCAATGATAGGTTTTTTCAGCGTCTGTGTCGTCTCCCGATCCCTTGTGCTACTCCCAATGACGTCACAAACATGGGATGGATTCTTGGGGGGTGGGAAGCTCTCATCGGGTGCAGGTTCCGCTAAATTAAATTTGCATGATCAGGCCTCCGAGTGATTTACAGCCCTCGTTCCTGAAAAAAATACTACACTATCCCGTTGGCTTATCGATGCTCCATTGTGAAAAACGTCTCCAGAAAGAGCGCTCGTCAAAAGTTATGAGTGGCATGTGGAATAGTGGAAGGACCGGGAGACTTTCCGCCCATCTTCTTTTCCAATATCGCGTCCGACCCCCAGTGTGTCTCCGCGAGATAAATAATTCTCATCAGATTTTCGGTCATTGATTGATCGTTGTTTAGACGATGTAAATACGTTCCGTGTTCCTTGTACTAAAATATTAAAACGGAACATATCTGCCCTGAAACACGCGCCATGTTAGATTGATTGATTTTTTTTTGTGTCGTTCTCGTTTATTCCGGACCACTCGTTCCTCGTTCAATTTTGTCATTTGTTTGAATGCATTTCGTTTGAATCTTTCTTTGGCATCGATGCATTTCGAAAACACACCCGACTCGTTACTCTTTTAACGACAGTATTACAAAGTTCGACACGGGAAGTTCTGACCGTGCAAATAACTGGACCTCGTTTGAATATGTAGAATGAACGTGATCCAACTGCAGTTTGCAATATTATAACTTTGCGTACGAACGAATCTGCTCGCAATCAAATGCATTTATGTGTTGGGCTGCAAACAGATTTGCAGAGACACTAATTGGCTTCCATAGCAATTACAACTTGTTCAACTCTGTTATATAGATATTTTTTTATGCGTCCATTTTGTATTGGCATTGAATTTATAATGATGCAAAAACGTAACACGTTTACTCTACTTTTCAATGTAAATTTTATACAATCGATCTATGGTATTTACATGATGAAGTTAGATGGCGTCCCCGCACTATTTTAATTTTTGTCTTTGTCACCCATCCAAAATTGGGGATGATCCGTGATGTTTCCGTGCTTGGATAAAGAATTATTCAAAAATGAATACAAAGTTGGTCAAAGAATACCAATAACTTTACTACCAAACCACTATTGAAATAGAATCTTCGATAAGCTTATTGCGTATCAAATCGATCTTTTAGATCTATTTTAATAGAGATAAAGGGTATTCCAAAAAGATACAACTACTCATACTGCTTATATATGATTTAATAGATTTTGGATATTAATGCTGTCTTTAATAAGTTGAACGTAACAAAATACCGGTTTTGAAATCGTCTAAATTGCAATATTATTGTTACAATTATCTTTATATAGGGTTTTTAAATAAGGATGATCGATTTTTAAATGTAAATGAAACAAGATGTGTGTGTGATGTATTTTATTTTTTATTTGAAAGAATATCTTACGTCTGGGAGTGTGTATTTGGGAGGTTCAATTTTTGACGAATTTGTTGTATAAATCTGACTGAATTTGCTGGATGGCGTTCGTTGTGTTGGCTTTGAGGGCATCAATTGTTTTGGTTTATAGACCTGTTAAAGACGTTAAATCGCACGATCTTAGTAGCCAGTTCGCACCGACGTCACGCAAGATAACCGTGCCTCAAATCGTTCGTGCAGAATGTCCATCGTGATATGCGCTGGGTCCTGTTGAAACCATATGTCGTCGGTATTTATATCTTCCAGTTTAGGCCACAATAAGTTGCTTATCATCGATGCGTGGCGCTTGCTATTGACAATTATGGTAATGCCAGTTTGCAAAATCCACACCAAACAGTGACTTTATCGGGATGCATTTGATGCTGGTTTATCTCGTGTGGATTGGTATCGTCCCAAAGCCGACAATTTTGCTTGTTCACATATCCATTCATCCCTAAATGAGCCTCGTCGCTTAAGTTTATTTTTTGACAAAATTTTGGTCAACTTCGGATTGCTCCTGAACCCAATCAGCGAACACACGGCGTTGTCTATAATCGTTTGCTTTATGTTCCTGGGATAGTTGGATTTTATATGGATGCAGATCCAAATCCTGGTTCGTTAAGTTAAAGTCACAAAAAGGTCAAGTTCTTGTGAACGACGAAAAATTGACTGCCTCTGGTTTTTTGTAAAATTTGTTGTTAAATGAATGAATGAGGAGGTGAATGTATGATACAGACGAAATGGATGAAACCCCTTCTTGTGAATGGATATTGAAAAAACCCATAGTTCTGCAGAGGACTGTTTGTGGCTGCACTATGATGATGATATAAAATATATTTTAGTGGTATTAGGATTTCTTAAAAATATCTATTTTAAACTGAGCATACAAAAATTCGATCTTCAATTTTCTCCAGTTGTCTGGTTTGAATATAAATGTTTGTTTTTGAGATGATATTCATATCATAAGTAAATGATGAGCCTTTTTGTCCAACTTTTAAGTCGACTACTAGCGGAATACAAGATGCCTTATTAAAAGTTGAGTCATGTTCGTATTGTAGTAATTTCATATTTTTCTCCCAACTCCTCAATCTTTCGATCTCCACGGACGCTCAGATGATTCCCGAGTACTATTGTACGTGTCCGGTTTTCTTCCCTCGCAGCGAGTTGCGCCCAGAGATGTGTTTCCTGATTTGTAGGACTTCTCGCGGACTCGAAACTTTTAATGAGATTCGTTCCCCTTTATTTTATTGTAACTAAACCGAAATACCACCGAAGATGGGATAACATTTTCCGAGCGCCGATTCAACACAACGCGTTACGTAAGACCGGTTTTTTAACGGCGACCGGCTGGAAATGTCACGTATTAAAATCGTACCGTGTGCGATATCCGCATCATATCGTTGTTTTGCGAAGTTTCGCGTTTTAATTAGCGGCGCAGACGTATTCGGCGCTATAAATCTTTCTCCGGTTAATCGAACGGACATGCATTTCCGGATCCGGACATGCAAATTTACCGATTTCCATGCTTCTAACCGATATTGACGACTCATCGCGGCCATTCGGACGGTCCGAATCTATTCGAACATGCGCGCCTGAATGCAGTATAAAGTACCGCAGATTGAACGATTTATTTGGATTTTTTTCGCTGCGAAAATGTTTGGAGATGCTATAAATGGATTGCATTTTTTAGGCACTCGATTTTTTCTTAAGGACTCTTAATACTTTACGCGTGTCACGTGTTAAGGTTAAGTGCAACGCTTTTAAGCCTTAAAATATATCCCCGCAATCGAGGACGTTGTTCACATTTTTCCATTTGACGAGCATCCCTTTTAAAGGGCTCTCAAACATTTTCATCGTATGTTTATTGTATTGAGCATTTTATTTTTATTTTTTAGCAACCGCCCGGGGAGCATAATATAATTCATTGGTTCGGCCCCACTTTTATTCTATATAATGATAGATCACATTAGATTGTTGTTCAATTCAGTCATACATCACTTTTTTTAAAATCTTTTATTATTCACAGCCATATTAAGCTGAAAGTATTTTATTTATAGTGTTGTAATCGATAAATTTAATCATATTTATACCGTTACATTTATACATAATTATTTACGTGCAGAGATGATTTTTTATTTTCCAATTCAACCAATCCAATTTTCTCTTAAAAAATACTTGATGATTATTTTTTTTTATTTTGACAAATCTACTTGTACGAAGGAAAGCTGTCCAATTGTTAAAAGCAACCATGTATACTTTTTATATCGATCGTACAAAGGTGTGATTGTATGATTCAGATTAGAGAATTCAATCCCGAGCCAAAATTTTGATTTCGGGATTGCATTAGACCATCCCGGGATCCCAGGACTGGGATTTTCAATAGTTTAAGAAATTACGGTACAATCTTATTAACGGGGGGCAAGCATATTGGTGAATTGAAAACGACTACTAATACTTGTTTTTAGCCACCATTTTCGTATAAAACCACCAATGTGAGTGATAAAATTCCTTTCTGTTGAGACACGGACTAAAACTCGCAAAATTCCCGATTTCCCGACAAATTATTTATTTCCATCGCTGCAGATGAATACTCATACACTATGATAGTTTGATGTGATTCATAATTATATAACGGAGGAACACAACAATTCTGAACCCCGTATCTATTATATTTCATATCGATATTCCCATTATTAGAGTCGAGGTGTAGTAAATACATCACCGGTAGGGAAAGGTTAATATAACGATTTGAAAAACATATATGTACGCTTAGATTAGACAGTTACTTCTCCTAGGCGTCGCCTAAGCTCGCCAATTAGTAGTTATGCCACTGTTTCTAAGCGCCCAGATTTCGGCGGGAATGTCTTGATTTAGTAGTCTTTATTGTGCTGATGAGGTGTACGATTTACGTTAGATAAAAAATTCGATATGATAATTTTAAAATATTACTAAAATTACCATTTAACATATCTGGCAAATCGTAGACTGAAAACGGAATCGAAACACACTTTTTGTATTGTGTACAAGGTTTTAATTATAAAAGTAAAATCCAGTCTTAATCTTCCAGTAAACATAATTTAACATGTTTATAATGATTTTCACGCGTTTCCATGAAAACATTATCTTTAAAGTGTTTTATGACAATAGGATGTATTTTGAACAGAGTATAGCGTGGGGGAAATTCGCGAGATTATCATTGAGCTCTTCCTATCCTCATGTGTGTGTGCATGCGCATAAAAGAGAGTCGATCGATAGCCTTGACCGTGTGAAGACGTGTTCTTCCTGCAGGCTCATAGCAGTTCCTTCTTCGTGTTAAAAAAATATCCTAGTTAATACGAGCGCTTTTTTATTACCACTTCACTGTCTACATTCTGCAGGTCAGCTTCAGCGGCCTGATAGCGAACGAACCCACGTGCGAATTCGAACATTCTAAAATGTTGTCATAACACTCTCTACATAACAATGGAAATAATCTTCTCCTTGTCAATAAATTCACTTAATTTTTATAAATCAATTATCTACGTCCGCTCTATGGATAAAATGATAAGTACACTTGATTACCGTTTGGAATATTTGACCCAATCTAACATATTTAATCCATCTTCTAAATCGATTTCGATCGTATATTTGGCATGCATTATTTTGCCGGTCTCACTTTAGAATTACATGTTTCACAGTGTAGTCATAAATCATATCGGCTTAAAATATTTCAGCGGTGGTTGTCAATCTTCGATTGAAATATGTTTGAGAATAAATTTGCGTTTTGACTGACTTTTTTATCTTTGATTTTAAAAGTATTGCCAACAACAGAGATAATATATACATAGAGTGTGATAAACAATTAAATTTCGATTGTATGAATGGAGCCACGAACGGCTGAGGTCGACAGACGTGATATTATCACTAGGCAAATATTTGATTATTATTTATACTTATCTGTACGAAATACATTGTTGTTAGTCATCCATCGTGCAGCGGACGCACGGTCCGTATGCCAGTTCGCTTTCTACGTTTGCAGGCGTCGAAACATGAAGAAGCCGAAGACCTCGAAGGCGGTGGATATCAAGGTCTGATTTATCGCATTGAATGGTGAATTTGTCGAAATGCATTCAGAAATGTGTCCCGGTTGACTTTTATGAGAATTGAGAAGCATTGTTCACGAATTCCCCCAGTGCATTACCGCGCGCCATTTGAGAGCGCTTTGCAGAGTCACTGTCGACTTGCTCCGCCATCCGACCATTAAGTGTTTTCCCTGTAAATCTTTCCACCCCGTGAAAATGCATCCAACCCTACCGTTTTTCTATGCGCCCTCTCGAGCTGAAATCTTTTTATGTGTGCCATAAAAGCCGTCGAATTTGCATACTCCTAATGGATTCGGAGACGTCATTCTCGCGCCGAACTTTCGATCAATTATATTCCGCCGCCTGTGCTTCGTTTTCGAGCCAGAAGTGTGTTTGCCTCCGAGAAGGATCGCACTTGCCGTTGCGGAAGGACACGCTGGCGATTCACCCTCACTTACCCCATATATTAGAAAATACTGCACCGAAGCGGTAGCTTACTTTAATCTTTTCCCGGGGGATAGCGTGACGTCATTTGCCCTCTACTATTCCGCTCCGGGGATGGGGAGTGAATTCTATCCGAACCACCAAATTTACGATCATTCGGGCGTTGGCTTATACTCGGGGCGTTTGAAGCTTCCAACTCCCAGCAACTACGAAATATCACCGTATCGTGCATGATACAATAACCGTATCGTGACGCATAAATTCTTCTACGGTCGGACTTATTATTTCTGCCACCGTACGAATTTAATCATCATTTTTTAAGGATAAATATGAAATGTTGATCCTTAACATAATTGCAATCATATTGTGCTTGCGGTACTCGACATATCCGTCCTCTTGTTTGCTATATTATAACGTACAAATGTACGTGAATATGAATTCCGAGTGCATTCGTCATGGAAAGTGGTTAGATAATAAATATAGTAGAATGAAATGTCACATACCGAACCGTCTATGGTCATAGCGACTAGCCACGCTGATAATTATGCAAATTGGCATATCTAATTCATTCATATCGAACTCTGATTGTCATAAAATAAAATATTGTTAATATAATCCGACTACAATATCTGTGTATTTATGTAATTATAATCTTCGTTATAACGTCACTGATCTTGACAATCTCCATATTTTGTATTCAGACGATAATCCTTCAATATATATCTCAATCCGGCTTCTTTTAACACGGAATGATGCTCTGCTGTTGATCCGAATGATTTTAATTTATTTCGCAACAAAATTATATCATGGTCTTTTAAGTGGTCAATGTGTGAGATGAATGATGTGTCCTGCGTTAATCGATTCGATAATTAAATACCATGTGCTGTTTTTTTTATACTTAATCCGTATGGTATAAATTAGTTGTGCATTGTATAATATTTTTCGATGTAATCATATTGATAAAAACCTAATTATATTTTCAGTCAGTCTTTAGGAACGCTAAACAGTATTTAGTTACAAATTTATATTGAATAGCATTCTTAATAAATCTTATATTCGAAGACGATTTAATAAATTTGCATACCTACTTATTTCTCTAATTAATTAATATAATAACAATACGCAAAACTTATTATGTAATTTACCACACGCAATATTTAGTTCAATAAATATTTTTCATTTTAATTAATTTACAAGTATATCCTGAATTGTGACCGTTTTACGACAATTATCTTTTGAAAAACACGCAATGAGTCGCGCAAAGCGTATGCCTTGAAAATTATGTAGATAAAGTGGGGAAAATAAACAGAATTAACGTAATTCCATCATCGAGGATAGGAGAGGATCGACAACAATGGAGATAATCCGTTCGGATTTCCACATTGTTCGTGAGTGATTGTATAATATAAGGGCTGAGACGAAATGTATAATGAGCAGTTTAATTAAAATTACATCTTGATATTGTTTGCTCAAAAATAAAATAAGATACTCAATACAAATCGATATGTTCGCTTTTCCAAAGAGTGAAAATGAATCGGTTTTAAGAATTAAAAAAATAATATTTTCTTATGCAGGACGTTTATTGAGTATATTAGGCATTTTATTTGATTTATTAATTTTTGTAATCATGTAATATGTGATATTTTTTGAAGCAATCTTCAGAATGAAGCGCTGGTTTCCTTTCGTAAGTGTCGCAAAAATATAGCGTTCGCTTTCATCCTTTTTCAGTTTCGCGGTCTGAACACACCATACAGTCTCTATAATTTCTCCCTAATCTACTATAAATAAAATGAGGACTCATCTAACCGTTGATTATCATCAGTTGACGACAATCGTCCCAATTTGGACTTCTTAAAATCGCGAATGTTACCAATAAGTTGCATCAACAATTGTCAGCGATTTTTTTTATTGTTGGCTTTCTTTTTTCTTTGATTTCAGATTCCTTGTATAAAAGATGAGAGGTTACAATCAATGTTTCAAACCCTAAAAAAATAACTTGTTCCATCACTTCAGTTATTCGCATGAAACAATATGATGTTGCGTATTAATCTGCGTGTCTACCCCGCCCATATTTTTAATGTAATCTAAAATGACTACTGGCTTGTTTATTAGTTCATCTTGATTAGATTGGTATGGGGTAGTCCTTGCTGTTCTTCTCATTGATTGGAAAGTTGACGTATGCTTTGTACTGAGCATTGTGACTATTATTTTGTCTCGCCAAGTTATATCTTGTTTTCTGTATGCTTTCTTTCGTCCCACAGCTAATCTTGGATTGGTATAAAACCTATCCGTAAATATATGATAGCCTTTTATGTCTTAGTTCGCCTGTTGTAGATTATTAAAAAGGTGTAGAACGAAAACGGATAAAATGTAAAAATATACGCACTATCAAAATCATATTTAATTTCTGGACACAAATAATTTTCAAGATGTTCACTGCACCAAAACTCGACGCAGACTATTGTTTTATGCTTTTTGCCTGCACCGATTCAATTCTTCCGAACCAATTATTTTCCATAGTCCAGATGACAAATTAATGGTCAGTCAATAAGACAGTATTTTTATAGTATTTACTTGATTTTTACATTTAAAAAAATATCAAAATCTTATTTGAAGTGCCCGAGAAAAAACCGGCCACACGCAGTGGCCATAGGAATTATAAGGGTTAATACATAGGCGCGTTTTGCTTTCGGCAGCTGAATAAAATCAATATTTGGTATGATGAACGTATAATTACAAAACAGGACAACGCAGTTCTTAGTATGAGTAATTCGGTCTCGCTCGTGAAATGTCTGTCGTAATGGTTTTCTAACAACACAATAATGCCGATTCTTGCGTTGTACGTTGACACGAAACACACGTTCCTCATTCCCGTTTATATACCGATGACTAATGATTCTCTATTTTCTCTTTGATATGAAGAAATTCGCCAACACTTGCTTTCGGCTGAAGCTCCATCTATCCAATCCGTAAGATGTTATTGATATTCGAATCGTTATTCAGTACTAACCGCTATCTACTTATCGGTAAACAATTTGACGAGGATTCGATCCGAAGATACAAAACTATAGGTCCGTATCGGCCGATGAATTTATACATTTGTAAATAGTTAGCGAAGCGTCCATGAATTTGTTCAAAGTACGAGCCTTTGTTCGCATGTAGGCTGTAGCCGATATTTTAACTGTACCCAAATTTTCGCAAAAATATACGACAGCGTAAAAAAGTGTATTTCATAACGTCGTATGGGGGGAGGGAGGGTTACTTTGATGTCTCGAGATATTTTGTGACAAAAAAGTGTGTACGCCATAAAAGTCCATCGCGGGTGACACTCAATATGGAGGATGGGCTGAAAACATGGAAATATATTAAAGCAGTTTATACGTGTGACGCGCGGGGTGCGTTTTATGAGTTATTAAATGACTCGCGACGTGCGGGGAGATCTGATCAAATGACGTCGCTCATTGATTATTTTCAATTGCTATCAAAAAATGGTTAAAAACGTCATACGTGTGTATCTGCAAGTCATTATTTGCGTGTGAACGCCATCAATATGTGTGCATTTTTCGTTTTTTAATGAGGCTGTTCAATAGGAATACAACGTAGAAATAAATTTGCATATGATGAATCGTTTGCCTGGTTGGTATTGCATGAATAAAAACGCAAATGCATTGTTTGTTGTGTTTTCTGCGAAGAACGTTCGCTTAAAAACTATTTTATTTTTCAAATGTTCGAACGATCATCTTTCAATTTAGATATTGGCAATTACAATTGCGACGCGATCTGTCGGTTGAATTGACGAATTTAGCTAAAATAGTGGGGTGCAAAGAGCGAAATAAATTCAGGATATAGACGATGAGAGATTGGCCTCAGTCCTGCAGCGAATTCCATCGAGCTGATGATGATGAAAATGATAAAATTCAACTGCGAATGACGCATGTTCTTAATCTGACGCAGCTGGCATCGTACGTAAATGAAGCCATTCTGGATATTATTCAATCGTTCAATACCGCCAGACCAGACGCCGAATCTCTTTTTTCGCCGTCTTAATTGACTAAAGTTTAATTGTATTCGCTGCGAATGTGACGCCGTGGAGGGTGTGCCATTTAAATTGGCTCCGTAAATTTGCCACCCCTCGACTATCAGCTCGTTTGATAAATTTTTCCTTTGACACGAACTGGTCATCGCCCTCGGTATCCCCATGGAAGTCAAGAGGGTGCTAAAATTTCGCAAGCACCCTTCAAATTGTATGCTCATCCCGCGTTGACGTAATCTCCGGCCCTCAAGATGCATACCCGATTTAATTTCGCAAATTAATACTTGGCGCATTTTTATCCCAGTCCGTTCAACCCCTTGTCGGAGTTCTGTTGTGAGATGATAAAAAAATGGATTTTTCCTTTGGGTGATAGGGCGATTTTCTAATAAGAGAGAACATTAGGCATCAAAAGAGATTTGGCCGAAATGTAAGGGCTGAAATATCACCCTTCGTCTTAAATGACATTCTTAATCTTCTAGCTCGGCTGTAGGTAACCGTTTTATGCATTCTTTCTTTGCTGACAAAATTACATTTGCAAGCTATGCGTTCGTTGAACTCGCTACCTTCTGGAAAAACAAATTTATTTTCATTCGAGGCTTAAGCTTTATTGATTGAATAACATCAAGGTGTTTTTATTCAATACCATACTACATAACAAAATTTTAAAATATATTGATTTGGGAGATTCAACCTGAAATAGGAAACCACCCAGTCTCGAATTCAATTGGTGTGGGAGCGAATCCGAGATACAGTTTTGCGTCATGGAATCCAATCCCGAGCCAAAATTTTGATTTCGGGATTGCATTAAGACCATCCCGGATCCCAGGCCCGAGATTTTCAATAGTTTAAGAAATTATATTGATAAATTTCATCAAAAATTACTAAAAAGTCCATTTATTTATTTTAAAAAATAATTTGAAGGCGAGAGAATTTTATTTATTTAAGAAAAGATAAAAATACAATTTAAAATTTGATAAATAAAACACTAGAAAATTCAAATATTATTTTGAAAATATGCCCGAAGAAACATTAAACATCGAGTTTTTCGTAATTTAGTCTGGATCTGATTTCGGTAGCCAGCCGAAAGTATCGTCATCAGATATTTAAATGCTAGTTCGAATTGATGACCGCGTGAGCCCGCATTTTCGTATAACACCATCAATGTAACTGATAAAATTCCTTTCCGCTGAGACACGGACTAAAACTCGCAAAATTCCCGATTTCCCAACAAATTATTTATTTCCGTCGCTGTAGATGAATACTTATATACTATAATACTTTGATGTGATTCGTAATTATATTACGGAGGAATACAAAAATTCTGAACCCCGTATCTATCATATTTCATATCGATATTCTCATTATTAGAGTCGAGGTGTAGTAAATACATCACCGGTGGGGAAAGGTTAATACAATAATTTGAAAAACATATATGTACTGTATACTTAGATTAGACAGTTACTGACCCTAGGCATTTCCTAAGTTCGCCAATTAGTAGTTACGCCACTGTTTCCAAGCGTCCAATATTGCTGGTGAGGTGTACGATTTCTCTTAGTCAAAAATTTCAATCCCGTATTTTTCGGGATTACGTTTACTATTCCCGGGATTCATGAACACTTAAAATTGTCTGGGATTGGATTACCTAGTTGTAACCCCTTCCTGTGAATGGATATTGAAGAGGTCCTAGTCCTGCAGTGGACTGTTTGTGGCTACACTATGATGATGATGATATACACATGAAACGTGAACCTTCAACTGACTGTGTTATCAATTTTATTCAATTGGAGCTGTTGATATTAAATATTGTGTTTGTTTAAACGTCGGTTTGTTAAATTGTTTACTTGACAATGAAAGTAACCTTTTTCTGGTTGCTTTAATAGTAAAATGACACATTAAAAATCTTCAAGATAAAAATGACAATTTAATGCAAACTGAAATCTTAGATATGCGTAAAACTGATTGAACCTATTAATATCTTTCAGACCTATCGATTTATGCAAATTTATATTCTTAAAATAAAATATTTCGTATTCATTGATTTTAGGATAGTTTAGGACGAATTTGTAAAGCGTCGTTTAACCTTTTAAATGCCAACGACTCACCGGCGAGTCTCATTTGTACGTGCTCATTACGCTCTGGCAGTTAAAAGGTTAATATTTGAGCCGCGCCCAAATATTAACCTTTTAATCAAGAATAATCTAACTAAAATGGATGATGGTTTTATTTATTTTTTGCTTAATGGGTTGGTTGTTAATCCTCTGTCGATTGTTTGGACGTTATCGGCCTCCCTGGACGGTCAACCCGTTGACCGCGCGGGGGGGTCGACCGCGTCGAAAGCGCCCGAATTAGACGGCCGATTGCTTGCGAATTCGCTGAAAGTAGTGCGAATTTATTTGTGTAAATTGTGCGTAACCGTGTAAATTAATAGTGGTGCTGTTGTTTCGTTTCAGATTAATCTGCGGCTGATCCTCGTGTCGGGGAAGACAAAAGAGTTTATTTTTAGTCCTGTGGATTCTGCGGGTGATATCGCAATTCATGTTTATGAAAATTGGCCGGAAGGTAAGATATGCCTTGTATTTTTAAACGCGCTCTTCTTTCGTATCGTTGAACGCGGCGAGATATGAATATTCGATATTGAATAAATGGATCCATTCGAGGAATTGTTTGAACAGTGAAATAAAGGATCCGGCCGGGTAATGTATTCGTATCGGAGGAAACGGACGGCGGCCGCTTTGGATAGCATCTGTAGCGTTTCTTTGTGCGTTTATTTTCACTGGTTTGAGTCTTCCGTCCTGATTTGAAAATGGTGGAATAATGGCTCCTTATAAATAATGTATGTGTTTTTCGGAGTCCTCGCGCTGCCAGGGCCGGTCAAAGCCGGCCCCGACTTGCGAATTAATCCAATTTTCACCCGAGAGCGTGATAACTCCTGTACAAATCATGCTTTTCTTACATGCGTGCTAAATTTTTGATACATGCGCCTCCGCCCTCCGCCGGGGTCCTGGTGGGCGTCTTTTTCTCTCTCGCGGCACCCTAATTTGATATGCGGTCGGCGACGCTAAACTTTGAACTTTGGACATGAGATATTCATGGCGGGGCCGTAACACGTCAGCCTGGTAGTTACCTACTTTCTCTTACAGTTTTTCATTTTTACTACAGGCCGCACTAGTCCTCGCTTCCCATCCGCCCATCGCCAGATCTCTCCCTGCTTCCGAATTCATTGTATGTAAATTTTGCGATATCCATCAAATCGAAACGGTTGCGCGATCGCTTCGGATTCGCGCTGAAAATTACGGGGAATCGATTAATCTTTGTCTGCGGGAGAAATACTATTTTCATATTCAAATTTATCAACTTTGCCCTCTCGGACACCGTATGAACATTTTAATGGCATCGAATGAATCACGAGACATACTCGTATATAATATCTTTTTTTTAAAATTCATTCTTGATTTAAAAAAAGCTGATCAAGTATTTGTATAGTGGACTAGACCCAGATTGCGGAAAAAAGCATCCCTGCGTAAGCTCACTATAATAGTCGTAGACGCAATTCACGAAATTGACAATATTTCAAATAAGCCGAGAAAAAGACAGGAGAGTCGTCCGACAGTCTTAGCCGCGGAAAAACGTGCTCTTTCCGCCGGTATCCCTTGAGATCTAATAAAGATCATAATTAAGAATTTCATCTTTACCACCTGACCATCTTATAATGGACGGATCTACTGGCGCTCCCTTATCTTAAAGCATTAATGGGAGTTCAGCTTTGGGGGTAAAAATAGTATAGCGGTTAATAGGCATGCATGCTACCTATGAGTAATTAAATTTGCATCAATCATTAAAATATCATATAAAAATAATGATAATCTCATAATGATTCACGTATTATCCTCTTCTTTCTATCATTCTTATTCTGACATAACTATATTTGAAAAGCAATATAAAACCCTCATATGAAAAATATTTTTTCAAGAAATGTCTCCTATAGAGTATGTCAATTTCCAATTACGGAGGTGACACTTTAAGAAGAATATGATATAAAGCTAAGTTAATATTATATACATTATATCGTTTCTCATGTCAACATGCTGAACATTATTGAATTGACTAGCAATTGGACGCATAGATGTTGTCAGTGTCATCCAACTTCTCAATCCATGTAAGAACGTATTTATCCAGGACCGTTGATTATTTCAGTGCAATACTTGACTAAATTTAAATAATATAAGCAAATCTCCAGTCTAAACGTAAACAGATCGAATATTTTTAGATTCTTGTCTCATTCGTTTATTTATCAAATTTTGTATTTGAGTTACAAAATATTATAATCTGATGTGGCTTACATTTTACACGTATTCAAAGGTTTCATCAAAGAAGAAGTTACACTAATTATATACATTTGTACTTGGAATCCCATTTCAGTCCTTCCAACGATACGTGAACTGAGCATACATATCTTTTTAGTTATTTAATTACAATCATATCCATAGTTCATCGTCGGGTAATTTAATATCAACATAATATTTGTTGTTATAAATTTCTTTTAAACACACATTTGTAGAAAATAAATGGCAAGGAGAACAACTAAAACAACAAAGTATTGGTTTGTTATCGTATTGACGTTGATAAAGCCATTTAAGTAGGTCGCAGAATATAAGCGGTAGCCCTGCCCGAGAACAGGCAACATTTGATATTCGTATTAAATGCGAATATTGTGCGATTATGAAATATAGAAAATTAATATTGGTGCCATAAAATTGTTTTTTGTTGTTTGAATATTAACACATTCATCTAAAATGTAATTTAAATGTTTAATTTCATAATATGATTATCCGAAGGGATCATATTTTATTTCTGCTTTCCTGACACTGAGACATATCAGAATCATTTTGTTTATCAGAAGGCTATAAAATATAGTTATTTCAAGAATATCTAGGATGAGCCAAAGACGATCATTGGGAAGTAAAAATGACAATCTACAGCATTTTATCGTTAGTCAACATATAAAAATCTCCGTTTTGCGCCTGCGTTTGGACAGCAGGCGCTTTTAGTCTTCGTGCAGATTTATTTATCATAATATTGTAAGCTTTATAACATCTATTTAAAAAACTTATCATATCTTATGGAAAAAACCACATCTGGCTCATAGTTTCTTTTATTGTATAAAAATAAACGCGTATGGTTACAATTTGACGGAAACTACCATTTTTTGTTTGTTTTGAGATCTCCTCATCCGTTTTTTGACACGGCCACTTATAAATGTATATGAAAAATAATATTTAACCTCTTTTTAAAATTGGAATATTAGATGGATTTTGATAGTAAATTCAGAATTTGTTTTTATATAAAACTAGTTGGTACTCGGCGCCACAGAAGTCATCATCATCATCATAGTGCAGCCACTGACTTGAAGAAGCTTGAAAAATTATATGTATCATGATGAATGTGGAAGAAATAGTTGCAGTAAATGAATATGTATAACGAATACGAAGGAAAGTGAATCGGATGGTAAAATAGAAATAGAAGTCGTTAAACCGGATTTTCGTATGGGGACATTGAACGATTTTTTTCATAGGCTGATCAAATAAACTGTGTTTAGATTTTTAAGGACGTGAAATGATTATAAATGCGTTCAAAACATTACACCCTCCTTCCAGATCTAACTCTAAATATTGTCTTTTATAATCAAAGAATGTGTGCTATATTTGTTTATTAAACAACGGATAACTGAAACTGTCATTCGTTTTAAATGATATTTTATTATTGTTGCAAATTGTTGTTAATCGTAGACGATCCTGCATGACTTTAACAATCGTTTTAGGATTTATTCGGGAATTAGGGTAAACCTGATTCGAGATTATCCATCGTAAATATTAATACTTTCCATCTCTCAAATTTGTTGATACGGTGAAATGTATTCCATATCTGAATTTTAGGTCAAATCTTTATATGTAATAATATTCCAGGATCCAAACCCAATATATCAACACTGGGTATCAGATTTATGGCTCTAAAAAAGTTCTAAATTCGTTTAAAAATAAGTGTATGTATGATTTATGAAAATTTCATCGGTAGTAATATTTTTTTAGTCTGAATTTTTATTATTCAAGTTTTGTGTAAAATATTATATTCGCATGGAACGTCTGCCTGATGTATGTGTGCGTTAGAAAATTGGTCGTCGTGAGAAATGTAGTTTCTTTCGTCCCATTGTACGGGTACGCCCTATTCCAGAGAATTACGCGTTCTTCCCGTCTTCTTCGCCAGAGTATCTAGTGAGCGTTAAAGTTTCTCTAATGTCTCGCGTCGGTGGAGAAATGGACCAACTTTTCCGTTATGGGAAGAAATTTTTTAAAATCTCTCCAGAGCTCCACTCGTGAATTACTTTATGTCTATTTTGGCACGTTATGCATTTCTCTTCACCCCCTTTTTAAATTTCTTCCCCGATACAATATTTCGCCGAGAAATATGGACACACATGTTTCGTGGTCCCGGTGAATCTTCATTTTATTAGCCACTTAATCTTGTGTATGTTTTTCGAGGAAAAATTAGTCCGTGATTCGCTCAAGTGCGCCGATTTGAAGCCCGACATGAGATAAATAGATGAAAAGCAGATACATCAATCAAGTAATGGATTTGGGTGGAGGGCCTTCAGGGCGCACCCCGCCCGCTGCGCCCCCCGAGATGTGTAAATAAAACTCGATTGTACATAACTGGTTTTGTTTTTTGCGACCTCTCTTTATGCAATATCGTAAAAGAACTGTTACGAGTAATACGCGCACTTTATGCCCCATTTTTCCATTTTCCCTATGACCCATTAAATTTATGGCGCGCTCGTGTTATCTGAAAGTGGTGAGGTCGGTTTCATCCATCAACCTTCCTGAATATGTCTAACGCGAGAAATAAACCCTGACGACCCTCCCGGGAAATATATCGCAACTCTAAAAAAAATGCAAGCTCGATACTGCATCACTCAATCGTATAATATTTATGGCGGTCAAGTGCGCGTGGATAAATCGACGTTCGTTTGCGATACGTTTTAATGAGATTTTATGTTTGTTCTTTCAGCTGATTGGGAGGCGGAGGAGGTTTCCCGAGCGGAGATTCTTCGGTTAATCTACCAGGGCCGATTTCTGCACAGCAGCGTGACCCTCGGGGCTTTAGGTTTGCCACAAGGTCGAACTGCAGTAATGCACTTAGTGCCCCGTGAAAACCTGCCAGAACCAAATTCACATGGTAAATATACTCTTTCAGACAATAAATACCTTTTTTTTGCCAAAATGTAATTGCCTTTTAAAATGTTCGATCTTCTTTGGGGATCGGGCGAGAGTTCGAGTTAAATTTGCTATTATTTTCCGCCTTCGAGGCGAACGTGCAAGATAACATCAAATAATTTGAAAGGCTTTATGCTCCTTTTTTCTGGGAAAAGTTCAAGTTTTAGCATCATTAACAACTTTTCGGCGAATTTTTTTTACCTTCGGGCTCTATTTTCGCATTTTTTCCCAAAGTTTCATCCCGCCAGGAAATTTATTTTGTTTCAAGTTATGCAAAGAACTTTTCTTTAGAGTTTAATGTGTATTTAGCATCTTTGTTAAAACTTCCCTTTTATAATTCACATGTTGTTATTCAATTTTTCAAAGAAAATGTACTTTTTTACATCAATGGAAATATAATTACAATTCAAAAATATGTATCTTATTTATAATGAGACTCAATTTACTTTTTGTACATCGAACAATGACAAAATTAATAAAAAAAACTATCAATAAATTTAAGTAAAAGGTATACACAAAGTACTACCAATACCAACAAACACAACATCTTTTGGCATTCATCAACATAAAATCTGCAATTTATGTGTACTTATTGAGCTTTGTGTATTTGTAGGAAAAAGCATACTTTCAATCGTCTTAATACTTTCAATACTAAAATCTTGACTATGAAATAATTTCATCTGATAAATGATAAAGACTTGTCTATTTTTTCCAGTTTGCTTTCAGTCTGACCAATTAAATATAGTTTTATTGTGCCCGGTCAGCACTTTTTTGCGGCCTAACCACATTTGACTACTCCTAACTATTATGCTTATACGATTTTATGTATTTTAACTATGGGCCACTTCACTAGTACTTATTTACAGATTTAATACTCTTTTAACAGCAAGCTGATACTCAGTTTATCTACTTTTCATTGCTACTTTTACAAATCATGGCTTGCTTATCACTCGCTATGTTTTACATAGTCGACCCTACCCCACAATAAGGAGCACGATGACCCTTACCGGTTCGGAGCCAAGAAGCTTTAGGAACAGAACAAGGATAAGAAAAACACCAAATATACAGCCTTGAGGAGAAGCACAGGAAGAACTTCACTTTGCAACGTTTAACAACATTGTCTTCTGTTAACTCCCATATTGTTTTGGAATGCCACTCAAGCGTCACGTATATCTTCACCCAAGCCCGGCAATGTCCTAGCGAGAAAAGGAGGGACTGGAGTCTGCCATCCAGAAAGCTCTTTCCAGTAGAATCAAAAAGGTCGTCTAGAATAGTTTTCCATTGTCTTCAGAAGAAAACTATTCAGTCTATACAAACCTCCCACACTCCCTATCGAGACGGTCGCGAAAGCGTTCGTCAATAAGCTCATTCAGGATACCCGTTGGGTGAGCGTTCGAAATGAAACTCATGAAAATAGAACTTAAAGAATTTCATTAGAAAAGAATCTGAGTTTTTTTTATACTAAAAAAGAGATGTTTTAAGACTTTGGTAATAATTTGTACAGACATTCAATATGAAGTCCATAGTTTAAAAATGATTAGCATTATTGCGAGTATATTGTTTTGAACATTTTTTTGTTTGTTTCAGATCAACGGCAAAAGAGCAAAGGTGGCTCAAGCAGTTGCTGCTCAGCCTCATGTTGTATATTGTAATGAGTCATCATCCATAGGAGTCGGCAGGATTATGGCATTCGCTGCCTTAAGTGTAAATAGCCCCCATGCAGTGGGATGTCTTCAATCGATCCTGCTCAATGATCCTACTCAAATAATTCGATCTCCATGTGCAAAGACATTGTAATTTAATTATGCTAGACGTATGTAACAATCACAGTCAGATTATAATACACTTTTTAATAGTATATATATATTTATTTTGACATGCAATCATTTTTTCGAAAGATTCTGTTTGTATATTTGTGTTTTTTAACGTTATCTAGAATCAGTTGTTATATAGGGAACTAAATCGAGTTCTCCGTGTTATTATATGGACTATTTTTTTTTGTTTTTGCATCAAATTATTATTTTGGATACATACAATTGCACAAATGCATATTTTAAGAATATCTTTAAGCATAGCTTTAATTTTTGAATTCTGCTCTTCAATTTTGTTAGATGTTATTAAAAAAGGTTGTGTGACCGTATTTTTTTCATATCTAGAAAATTAAATATATATCTTTATAGTTTACTTATGTTTGTTGCAAAATTGAGATATAACGAAATATTGTAATGAGATTTGATAGTAACTCTTCCTTGCCACATCGGAGCACACATTTTGATCTATTCGTTTAGAAATAAGATATTATTCAGGAGTTGATACTTAAAAATGTTTTATCAGTATTTATATTATTTGCTTTGATTAAATCTAAACGATAAAGGAAAGACTTTACCGTATCCTTAAATGATCAATTTGATAAACTTGTGTGAACTAATAAGTAATGAGCATTTAAATTGACTACCTAAATAATTTTACATCGATAATATGTACAAAAGTGAATAAATAATTAATTGAGGAGTTATTCCAATATTTGCTTGTATTTGAATTAATCGGTATAAGTGTTTATTTTGAGTTATGAATTTATCTTCCGCTTTATCGTGCATTGTTAAAATTGACTTATTAGTTTTTGTGGATTGTTACATACGCATCTAGGAATGGTAAGATTCGTATCGTGTCGAGAAATGTTTAGTGATGAATATAAAATAATTGTTTATTTATATAAATTGTATAGTGTATGTGATTGTGAACAAACTTTATTCAAGTGTTCATAAGCTTTCTCATATATTTAAATAAATATCTCGTATAGGATATAATTAAAGTTGTTTAATAGGTAAATTTAAAGAAGAAATTTGATTATTTGATACATTGCCGATCGAAATACTATTTCAAATACACAAATGTTAAATTATGAAAATATATTTATGTATGATTAGTGAAATAGGCTAATGTGGACATTTTTCGCTTAGTGATTGAGATTTATTAAAACTTTTTATAGATGAATATCATTAATCTAGGCGAGATATAATGGAAAATAAACGACAACACACATATACATGCGTTTCTTCAATGTTGTCACTGCAAATTAATTTATTTATGATGCATTAAATTCAACAGATGAAATCCCAATATGTTAATATCTTCATTCGTATCATCAAAATAAAATAAACATGCAGTTTTTACGCATGGATTCAAAATACTGCCGAATTATTTCTTATCGTATATTACGAAATTTATGACAAAATTTGTCATTTTTAATACAAAGAAGTCGATGTTGTGCTTAAAAATATGTATTTCATTTTTAGTAGGATTTGATTTTGTATAAATGCTATTTTATAGAAATCCGGATTTAATATACCCAATTAAGTGGTTAAATTAAAATGTTACTGTGTTTTTTTTTTCTTCTGTAAATAAAAGAGTTACCAGAATAGATACAAAGAAATAAAGGATTCAGATTTGTTAAGAATTTCGATGTTACGTATAATCTTATATCCCACTCAAATAAATGTATTTGTCGTTAATTAGGTTTCGCTAACTTACCTTTTTCATATCTGAGATGAGTTGCATTCAATTTACGTTTTAAACGATGATTGAAAATGCTCTTACTATAAACTGTATTCGTTTCTGGTAGCTCTTACCAAATGTTAAAGCAATATTCTTCCATATGTATGTATATTTGATTTTACAAACAAATGTATGTGTGTGCAGATAAATCAAATTGCTTTTAAAATGAGCAGATTAGGGTTGATAAATTTTGCCCCATTTGATAAATCTAAAATCCGTCTAAAATTGCATTTCGTTAAAAATGGACTTAAATTTTTTTAAATATATTATATATTGTACTCATATCGACGGATATAGATTTAAAATAAATGTGTACATTTTTTTCTAGATGAAATTATCTTTAATAAATGAAAAATTTAATTCAATACACGCATCGTCGAAGGTTTGAAACGTTTTCGATTTATTTTTCAATTAAATTAAAATTCACTATCCAAATACTTTTTTCACAAGACTGTTATTTAATATAGGTAGTTGTAGTACAGAGGCTACAACTTAAGTGTCCAACAAAACACTGAATGGAAATAATAAAAGTATAACCATCGATCGTCTACGTCTCGTTTAAATCCATAATATGAGACTAATAACTTTCTCATTTAATTTGACGCATCAATCTTTCTGTGTATTTCATTAGAATGTTGTCGAAAATTTTAATTGTTTGCATGCGATGGGCATTTTTTTAGATTAGGTAGAATGTCGAAATAACTCTTTGTGTTTCTTATTTTGGAATTTAACCCTCTCAATGTCGGCCGTTATTTGATACGCAAAAATGTTAAATATCCTAAATATATCATTTATTTTAAATAATATATATATTGCATATCTGTTTAAAACTCAATTAGTTCCGGTATTAAAATATTTAAGAATGCTGTTAATTGAACTCGTCCCTTGATTTACATAGTATTGTAACTTTGAATTTGTGTTGAACTCAAAACAAGGGATTTGCGTATTGGGAAAGAGATGGTCAAGCTTTTAACCCTTTGGGCTCCAAGATTTTTTCACAAAAGTTCCCACCAACTCCAAGCCAGTTTTTGCATATTAAAAAAATGTTTATATGAAGTAAAATTGAAAAATTGGCGGTGTATGAATAAAAAAATATTATTTTGTTATGTAGGATGTTTATTAAGCATATTAGGCATTTTATTTGGTTTATTAATTTTTGTAATCATGTAATATATGTTATTTTTTGAAACAATCTTCAGAATGAAGCGCTGGTTTCCTTTCGTAAGTGTCGCAAAAATATAGCGTTCGCTTTCATCCTTTTTCAGTTTCACGGTCTGAACACACCATACAGTCTCTATAGTTCCTTCCTGATCTACTATAAATAAAATGAGGACTTCCATCTAACCGTTGATTGTCATCAGTTGACGACTATAGTCCTAATTTGGACTTCGTAAAATCGCAAAAGTTACCAATAAGTTGCATCAACAATTGTCAGCGAATTTTTTTATTGTTGGCTTTCTTTTTTCTTTGATTTCAGATTCCTTGTATAAAAGATGAGAGTTTACAATCGGTGTTTTAAAACCCCAAAAAAAAACTCTTGGTTTTTTATATGATTAGGTAAACCTTGTCTGTAGGTCATTATCGTGCCAGTGATAAAACATTTCCTTTTCAAGAGTTCTTCAGCAAGGGTTGGATTGGTGTAAAACCTATCCGTAAATTTATGATACACTTTTATGTCTGAGTTCGCCTGTTGTACATTGTTAAAAAGTTGTAGAACGAAAAACAGATAAAACGTAAAATATACGTACTATCAAAATAATATTGAATTACTGGACACAAATAATTTTCAAGATGTTCACTGCGCCACAACTCGACACAGACTATTGTTTTATGCTCTTTACCTGCACTGATTCAATTCCTCTGAACCAATTATTTTCCATATTCCAGATGACAAATTAATGGTCAGACAATAAGACGGTATTTTTAGAGTACTCACTTGATTCTTACATTTAAAAAAATACCAAAATCTTATTTGAAGTTCATAAAAACTGCCCGAGAAAAAACTGGGTACACGCAGTGGCCATTGGAGTTGGTGGGAAAAAATCTCCTGCCACAACGTGTGGCCATAGGAGTTGTAAGGGTTAATATTTTTATACATAAAAGACAAGCAACGTATCGCAATTAAATCGGAGACATTTTCTATGACTTAATTTTGATTAATAATTGACAAATTTAATTTTCATTCCTGTGTATAATTCTGAAAATTATTAATACTCGATATTAGTCTGGAATATAACAAGTCAGCTATAAAAATAAAATTGATGTTTAAAACATAATCATTATCACTATAAAATGTGTGTTTACTTTCATGTGTACTATAGATATAATGCATTATGTATGTATATTTATATGATGGCTATGGGACTTTATATACTTACGTGTATATCCTTATGTTTTAAATTGTTTATCGAATGAAAATTAATAATTAGATCATTGATTTATAACACAGTATATAACCATGTGTGTTTTGATAATAGCTATTTTAACCTACTTGTGAATTTTTTATCATATAAAATCAGAGAAATATTTGTCATAGACTTTAATACCTTTTATTGAGATTTGCTACTTTCACTTATTCTATCCGTAATTACCATATAATGATAACTTAATGTGCATGTTTTTTTTTGTTTGGCGTAAAAATGAGACGTCCAATTTTTTTCAATTGTAGTACAATGACTGTAATAAAATAATTATGTCTGTGGGGAAAAAATGTCCGAGCGACTTCAGCGACGATGAGAGTTCAAATCTCGTTGTGCTGTTATATAGAGACACTTATATATTCATATATAATGTTCATCGTTTTCATGATTTAATATATATTCTATAATTTACGTAAATTTTACTGAACAAATAAATTTACGATATAGAACTGTACATATTTATACGTGTAATCTAATTTATGCAAATATACATATGAATGGCTCATTGCCGGTGTTACTTTAAAATCATATTTTACTGATTAAATAATTGATATTTGAACATCATTCTAATAATAACATGTAAGAATTGAAATTAAGATCATTCAACGCGTTCAATTTACCCATTTGATACGTAATTTATGAAGACACATTATATAAACTATTAAAAACCGAGCTTTCTACCATTCATATGTATAATGCTCAATTAAATGTATATAATTATTCACCATTTAATATTATGATGTAATTTAAATGCATGTCTATCTCCTTATTTTAATTTACGTTACGCATTTCAAAAAAAAAAAAACTTTAGAGGTCGTTTCTACGAAATGTATATGCTTATTTCTGCTTAAATAGTCCTCCTTTTTTAAAACACATTTTTGAGAACGAAATTGAACTTTATCATCGAATTTATTTGGAAAGATTTGTATGCATGTATTGGTTGCTGATTTCATATTTTGGAGAAATTTCATGATTATAATAATGATACGGTCGCATGATGATGATATTCCTCAATCTTAAACATAAATTTTGTCCGGATCGCATGTACTGCATTATTTGAATACCTCTATGGCATACTGAACATCTTATTAATATGTCTGTAAACGAAACGAGAATGTGCTTGTTAACTACACAAATATAATTTAATTAGAATGTATAAATAATATGGAGATACTAAGTTCATGGTGTGTGATAAGATTTTTTTGCCTGAGTAATTTAAGTAATAAAAATACAATATGTAAATAATATTATTATATATATATATTATAGAAGTATAGATGGGAATGTAATTTCATCATTATCAAAAATTTTAGAACCGCTGTACAACAGACATAGGTACATACAGATATATCAGACGTATGCATATATACAAACATATATTTATATATGCATTTTGTATATTTGTATTTGTTCATGTATGGCTTTAAATTTTCAAAAAATATTTCTTTAACGGGTATTAATTTGTATATCAACGATTTATATTTTTAAGTAAGTTTTTTTTGTTGCAAAACTGCCAATCACTATTTTAGCAGGTGCATATTTTTTCAATGATCTAGTGAAAGCAACGTATTGAGTTATTTGTTTCATATCTAATCGGCTTACTAACTTTCTAACTGTCTCTTATCAAATATTTTTTAATACTTTGTGATATTTTAAATTTATATTGATGATTAATTACTTCCCTTTCCTAAAGAAAAAAATATATTCATTATTTTTTGCAAATTTACTTTTGACTATTCTACTTCTTGAAAAATGTCACTGCTTTGAAGAAGAAAGTACATGTTATTGAAATTATGTTGTGATTACATTTTTTTTTTTTTTTAGTTAAGTTTTAACAACAGTATTCTGTACATCAATGAGTAAATGAACTATATTTTAAGCGAATCAATTCATGCTTTAATAATTTACATTTTTATTTACTATAAATCACTGAATTATTTATTTTCTTACTTAGTTTTTTACATCATAACTGAAATGAAATCTGTTGTGGATTCGAGTTTTAAGTTTGTATGACCTTTATGAAAAATGTTCTTTCTGTTTAAGCTGTAGATGGAATCAATTTCATGATATTCTTTTTGTTAATATTTTAAATAAATGTAAATCTTTGATGAATGCAATATAGTCCAATATCTATGTATTCTGGACATTTGTAATATATTATTTTCCTTTGCAAATTTGTTTTAGTCTGAAAATAAACGAAAAATAATGGTGTCTTAATCTTTTAATTATCTATATTTTTCTTCCAAAATTAATCCTTTATCCAAATTTAATTTTAGCCTATAGCATATGGATATTAATGCGTTGGCGGACACGTCTGCATTATATGTCATCTTTTCATACCAAAAATGACGCATAATGCAGACGTGTCCGTCAAAACTTTTAATCAAAGTATCAATTCCCCACACTACTAAGAATCTCATATTCCTCAATTATCAATTGTGGTTGTTTTTATTCAAAAACTTTCATTACAAAATTGCAAACACAAGATGAATATATTAATGTATAAATGAATATCTTTTCAATTATCAATTATAGTTCAAATATTCATAATTCGCTTAATATATTCATGAGCACTTATAAAATATAACATTCCACATAGGATAACCCTTTCCACTCTTAAATTGACATTATGTCGTTCTATGTTGGAATTATGATGCTAAAGTTTTAAACTTTTGCATATATGCTTACGTTCTATTATCTACACTATCAAAATTTGGTTTCCTATTAACCTAAATTTCAAATTAATGCTGATGTAGAAAGTACCACTTATATCAAGGATTTCTAAACAACTATTATAAAATTTACAATGTAAGTAAATCTTACATGCCATAGGTATCCTCATATAAAAATTTATATATAATTAGAGAATACCCGGCATGCCTATGTTATTCCCACAAGTGTAAACAGTAAGTTGACCAAGTTTCGTCATAATTGGATGAACGGTATGGCAGCGCATTAAATACGAACAAACAAACATTGATTTTTATATATTAGACTATGCCTATGTTACTTGCACAATCCTTGGCAATAAGTGAACTGTATGGCAGCGCATTACTTACGAACAGAGATTCATTTTTATGTATTAAATTTAAACCTACAGTATGTTGGTGTAATGAGCTAGCTAGGTCTTGAGCCATGGGACTTAGTGGAGGAATTAGTGTGGTCCTTAGGCTAAAAAGTTTGGAGACCTCTGATCTAAATGACAAACATGCACAAAATCCTGTATGGCAATAGATATAAGTTCTGATAATATATATAATGTCACTGTTGAACACATTTTGAAAATCTGATTGATCTTCAATTTCAAGTCTATTTATCCAAAGTGTAAAGACTGATAATCAACCTTTAATGAGTAAAAGTTGAACACTCAACATCGATAAGTTATTTACAGAAATTAGTAGATGATCATGAGTTTAGTTTTATTTATATACATTAGGATTAAAAACAATACTATTTTATTATAATTTATTTTTATACATAAAATACATCTGTAATATAAAAACTGTTTCACATAAATGTACTTCAGCAGCACTAAGCTTTTTTATCATGTTAGTAATTCTATCGAGAGCTAATTTCTCTGGAGGTGTCACAGTTTCTTCAATCTAAAAAAATAAATATAAAATATTACATAAAGCTATTAAGACAATATACCTAACTCAATAAAACAACGTTATAATTACATCTTGAATATTTTCTTCAGGTTCGCCTCTTAATCTCATACTATGGACTATTGTATCAACCCTTTGCTGTTTTTCTATCATCCATTTATTTAAAGATCGTTCGTGTTCTCTTCTACTTATAACGTTATATAGAGCTTTATATGTAGTTTCTAATAGCATATTTGATACCTAGAAATGATTGGCATTATATCATTTTAAATTATTAATACTTAGGCTAATATGGTATATAAAAATAACGAAAAAGTATAAATTAAATACGATTAAAAATACATACATTATTTAGATCTATATAATACAAATAAAATGCCTTGGCTGGTCCAACACTTGCAGACGTTGCTTTACGAAGTGCCTACAAAAAATATATTTATTAAAATAAATTCTGAGTGTATTACATTAGAATTAATGAATTAATAGACATAATCGAATACCTGTATTTCTATAAAATGTTCTTCTAATAGTTTATAGGTGAGTTGTTTTGATTCTTTTGCTGGCAACATTGCATTTTTTTGTATATCTTCCTCTTCGATATATTTCTTCGCTTTGATTAACCTTTAATAATGAATGCACATTGATTGAAAAAATATTGATATAATTATTAAAAGGTGTGTATTTTATTTACCTAAATATTCTAGCTGCCTTAGTTCCAAGTCTTTCTTGAACTGTAGAAAATAATATATCCCAAACAAGCAATTCAGCTGCTCGTGCTAATTTCAATGTATATTGTCCACCACCAGCACCATCAGTACACATTACAACCCCATTAGAACTTTCCTCTATAATAAAATATAGATTCATTAAGGCATCTTCATAAATGAAAAATTTATTGGAATTAAATTATAAGTCACAAACCCATAACACTAAGATATTGCTCCAAATATTGAAGCAATAAAGGTTTATCAGATAATTTCTTGCAACATTCTTTTAATTCAACGAATGGTATAGGCCTCGAAACAGTAGCCCATGGATCTTTATCTACATACATCATATGTAATAGTTGTCGCATAAGATCACCACCTTGGCAAAAAAAACCTATTTTATAGCGTACATTAAAGAAATATGAGTTGTTGAACAATTTTATTGAATATATAATTACCACATTCATCAATGGATCTAGTCATAGCTGTTATTAATAATTCATCTCGAAAGTCTTGATGAAATCTGTCCAAATCGACTTTCCATAGTATATCTAAAAACAATTACTTAATTATTTAATATTGATGACTAATAATGAGCAATAATAAAGCATTGCAATAAAAATACAAATATCAAAGAGTAATTATTAAGATAAATAAAGACAATTTTAAATTTACCATCTTTAATTGGAACAGTCAAATCTCCGTTTGATCTTAACGTAAGTGCTCTTATATCTAGTTCAGGCAACATTGAACTAAGATTGCCTTCCGGTGGCTTTAATATTGGTACTGGAGCATCTTCAGTCCCTTCGAGTGGTGTAGGTGCTCGTTGGATATAACCAGCAGTAATCAGTGATGTTATAATATCTCTCAGACCGATAACAGTTACTTTCTTTTCCTAAAAGACACACATTGAATATAAAAATTCATAACAAAATATATTTATAAATACGTTTAGACAATAAAAAGTAAGAACCTTGTCATCTTTTGTCTTTGCCATTATGGTTAAAATCAATCTAGACACTGACATAGTACCTTCTTGAAGAAATTCCTCCACAATCATTTCGGCCTCGGCTCCATATCTATTCTTAATATGTAAAATATATTTTGGAATTCTTAACAGCGTAAGAATGTTTTCTTTACACAAACTATATTCTGCAGATGTTCCATTTTTTGACGGTTCAAAAGTTACATATCCATATTTGATTAACGCACATAATGACTTTTTTACCTTAAAAAAACAGCAAAAACATCAAGCAACAAATAAATATCTAATTAAAACATAAAAATTACAAAGCATAGCATCTAATTCAGCTATACAATTCATTGGCTTACTTGGCTTTTAGGTAGGTTAGTTGTCATTATAATAAGAGGTATTGTTTTGGAACCAAATCTATATAAATCACTGCCAACTTTCTGCACGATATCACCAAAATGATCCAGTAAAATGTGCGATATGAGATTACCAAGTTGAATTGACATATTGAAATAATTTGATAGAAAAAAACTGCTTATAAATATGACAATATAAGCACTGTGCCAATCTTAACCTCAAACACTTTTGACATTAGACGTGGTTAGGCGACCGGGTTTAAATCTTCACAGCTGAATAGTTCTAAATGATTTTATGAAAGTTTGGTATTTTAAATATAGAATAATTGGTAGTAATGTTTGATATATGATTGAAGGTTGAAGGTTTTGTGTTTGGAGGTTGATAAATTAAAATACGTAATCAGATAAGTATATAGAAAAATCTAAATACAAATATACACTTTAAATATAATTTTAAATGTAACTTTAAAAGGAATTACATTGACATTAACAAATAAATAGCTCAAATTTTATGTTTGACGTTCAATATTTATTTGATAAAAATGTAAATATTGAATACTGGCAACATTTTGTCGGAACGTCAGAGACAATGTCAATCTTGACTTGTAGTTGATTTTTGTTTAACGCTTAAGTTTATTAGATTATTTGATAGGATGAGTATCGAAAGTGTAGCTGGAACAATTCTACAACGGGGAATTGCTCTTGACAATGAAAAAAGATTTACTGAAGCTCTCGTCTGTTTTCAAGAAGGACTTCAAATTTTGCTTGAATCATTTAAAAGTTCGTTTTTTCTACTTTTTGTTTTTGTTTCTTTTTATGCTTACTTTCATCAATATTTACATAATCATATAATTTTTAAGGTTGAAATGTATGACATAAATTTTGATTGCAGATGTCTACCATTTAACAATATAGTTAGGTTTTTTAAAAAATCCATGTTATTCGAATCATCTTTATAGTAGAAAACGGAGTTATTTTAAAAAACTGCATTAGGTTCCAAACGTAAACTGATACTCAGTTATATAAGGGGCCCCATTGTTTTTCAGCATTAGCCTTTGATGGTATACTAGAAGACGACCATCCTCTCAGTTTGTATGCTCATGATATTAGCGAGATTTTGTTAATGTATAATAATTAAATTACAGCAAATCTAGTCAGGCTTTGCAGCATGACTGATTTATTACGAGTTTCTATTAAAAAAAATTGAGAATACCTTTAAGGCATGACTTTGCCATCAATGCACGAGTGTATGATGAAACACAAGATACCCGTTTCTGTTTTACGATTTCCGATCCGATAGGGTTAATCTGTTGTCTAGGATCAATTAAAAGAAAATAGAAGCATATTGTTTTTGGTAAATCTCTGTTGTGCTCCAAATCTAATTTCCTTGTTGAATTTTTAGAAGAAACAGATGTCACAAAAAAGAAATATCTACGGTCAAAAATCGAAGAATACATGAATCAAGCTGAACTGATAAAAACTAAAATTGCCAAACAAAAGGACGATGGAAATTTTCATGAACAAATCCATATTGATGCAAATTCAACAGGACATAGTTATAAACAAATGTTTGGAAGATTTTTGGATGATGAAGTTTTGTGTGTTCGCGTTGAAGATCCTTATATAAGAACTTTTCATCAGGTTTTTGTTTTTAAAATTTTTATTTGCCTATATATAAATCTTGTTTTTTGCACACCTTTCTTGTTTCTTTTATAGTGTCAAAACTTTTTACGGCTGTGTGAACTACTAGTTCAGTCTTGTAAGAACCTAAGTAAAATTTATCTGACAACATCTCATGAGAATGAAACAGCAGCAACTGAACAGATGAAGTGGTTTCAACAACTAACTGACGATTTAAAGAAATTCAAAATTGATCTTACTGTTACAATATCTTCAACATTACACGATAGACAAATAAGGTAAATACCGAGTTTTAAAAGACGTAATTCTTTAGATTATTTTTTGTTTTATACAAATAATAACTTTTTTATTAATATATTTTACAGATTGAGTTCTGGCTGGATCATTAAAATTGGACGTGGTCTAGATTTTTATAAACCTCCTGTAAATAAATTTTCTTTGGGAATGTATGACTTGGATCTACGGCCGTGCCATGAAACAACCATCGATATATTTCATACTAAAGATGTAAAACATGTTTTTTAACATTATGTCAATTTTTTTTGTATCAAAAAAGTGGTTGTTATAAAGTGTTCGATAAAAACATTTATGCTTTTTTTATTATTTATTTATACATAATTTTTCTAGATTGCATAATTTAATTTAACTATTTGAAATTAATAAAACAAGTCTTCATGATATTTTTATTATATATTTAAATAGAATAATTTACATAAAATGATTAAAATACGTATACCAATACATAGAAATTATGCCAACAAAAATAAAATGACACATTTTTATCGGTGTCATTTTGTCAATTGAAATTACAGTTGTGTCCTCAATTTCGACTAATTTTTATTGTTGTTGATTTACTTAACAAATATAAGACTAACGCTAAAAATATTACATTTCAAATTATCAAATACAGTATATTTACGTAATAAAAATACACGAATCAAATTATTTTTAGATAAAATGTCTTTGGTTTAATTCATGGCTTAAATTTAATATTCACATGATTTTTAAATATAAATTCTTTAAAATAAAAGCATTAATATTTATATTTTCTTTAACATAAATTAATGACTAGTTTAAATATATTTTTTACTTAATTTTGAAAATCAATATTTCATATTTAGACATAGCTTTCTTGTTTCGCCGAGTATAATTTAACGGATTCCATCAATGCTGGTTTAATCATGTTTGTTACATCACAGTCGACTTCGTTGAAACAATCATTATGATTCTTAGCAACCAATCGTAGAGCTCTCAAACAATTTACTAAGATTTGATCTGAACATTTGACGTCTGTCTTCTGCAATTTTTGTGCCTGAATAACTCTGATTAGGCGACTCACTCCTTCCAGTTGAATTACTTGTGTCGTTACTTCAGCAATGTTGCACAATCTTTAAATTTAAAAATATGTGTTTAAAGATAGCTCATTCGTATGATTAAATTAAGAATTATTTTACATTAAATCTTGATATACATACCTAGCTAATGCTTCGGCAGCTTGGTTTACGAGACGGAACTCAGCTTGTAAGCGTGCTGGTCTTGCAGGCGAAGAACATGGCGCTCGTAAGAAACAAACCAAAGCAACTGCCGTTGCTGGACATCCTGCTAAGAGTAATTGTCCCTTCGTTGATGTTGATACGACATTTATAAGAGTGGCAGTTTGTTCCTATACAAAATCCATATTTTAATCTATATTTAAATAAATACATATTTAATAAAAAATATTATAGAAAACGAATACAAACCTGAAGAAAAACTGACGCATTTGGACCACGTTTCTTTACTGACTCCAATAAATTGATCATTGTTTTGTGTCTCGTTAAGACTTCCACTATGTCACTTTGTTGTAATTCATTACATTTTCCAGACAATTGTTGTCTCTCTTTCTGCTTAGCCATATTTACTAAGTTTACTAAGCATGCTGTGCATAGTAATAAGAGTTGACAACAAGATGTACGCGAAAGAATGCCTTTAAAAATAATAATTTAATGTTAATGAATGCAAATTTGTAATACTTCATGGTACAGAATCGATAATATGTTTACCTGTTAAATTCTTTATTATTAAATCTAAAAAGGCCGTCATTTCTTTTATCATATAATCGCCTTCAAGCCATGGACCTGTAATTTGTGTAAGAACGGTAACAGCTTCTCTCATTTGAGGTTCTGGATTTGATTCTTCGTTCAATATATCTGACAATATTTCAATTCCACCGCCCTATAAAATTATTTTTAATGTTAAAATCATATTCAAAATTTGGTTAGATAAATATTACTATAAAATAATTTTTATATAATACCTCTTCAAATTGTTGAACGGCTTCGCTTGATACGCAGATTGTAGCTAAAGCCCTAAGCGATAGAGCTTTAATAGAACTCTTATTTGATTCAATGATAACACTTAGTAATGCTCTTGGAACTCCACATTCTATAAAAGGCAATTCTGTAAGGAATTTGAATGATTCAGCTTCAGATAATACGAGTGCGTCTCCTTCAGGAGACATGAGCGCTCCGAGATGTCCCAGAGATGTCAGCGTTGACTTCAAAATCATATCAGATGGAGGCTCTTCCAGCATCGATACTAATGTCTATATAAACAAAACATATTTAATTATTGCTTGTTTTGATTGCATCAAAATTGCATAATACATGTATTTAATACAATGACAATTTACCCTCATTTGCTGTACTAATACAGCTCTTGCGGTTTCGATGAAAATATCCAATAATGTTTTCAAATGACGCTCTAATACACCTATTTCTGGATGTGTTTCATTTAATTCAACACTAATATCCTCCGTCACTTCAGTCACTTTTTGAATATTGTTTTGTAATGCATGTTTTATTTTATCCCATCTGTCTGGTGTTTCTCCGGGTGGTTTTATTTTCAGTGTTATACTATGAGCGAGTACAAACTCATTGATATTCGCAATCATTGCATTTATTTCATTATTACATTGTTGCACAATGTACACATTCGTCTTCTGTAGATCCCTTATTTATAAAAAGAACAAATTTAATATTAGATCATAATGTATTTTTAAGACATTCTATAAAAATTGAAACAATGACTAAACTTACTTCCTGACTTGTTTGAACTGATGTGCGATGATTTGCCCGTGTGTTTGCACCTTTCTTATATTGCCAGTTATTGTTGCTGAGCTAGTGGCAATTTTAGAATTAAGATCTACGCCTAATGCTTTGCTTTGAAGTGTTGTCATACATTCAGGTTCATATACGCCGACCAGCTCACACAACCAATGTTTAACTGGAGCTGGATGACCATTTGAAACTTTTTCCAATGGAGTCAAATTAGTTCTATATCTATCTTCACCATCTGATGATCTGAGAGATCTGAAAAAAATAACAACACAAAATATTAAAATGTATCCAAAATGATCATGTCCACACACTAAAATACATAATTGTCATTACTTACTCATTAAAATTAGTAAGCAAATTCATAGGTTTCATTTTGTTTTTGATGCCTTGGGGAGTTGAGGGTGGCAGCATAAGATTTTCTCTCGATTGTAGGGCTTTAGGCGTAGATGTGCACGCATTCAATTCAAATTCAGAGAATTGAATATCATCAGTTGATATAACTTTTCTTAAAGACGTACCATTTTTTCTGAATCTTGGGCTATGTTTCACGGCTTTAGTTTCATTGGATGGATCTTGAAATTCTATCGGCGGAGAGATTTTGTAAATTCCAGGGGTCTTCAATATACTCTTGGGACTTTTTGATTTTTCTGTATTCATGTTTTCATCCACTTGTCTTTCACAGAAAATTTCATTTGTTGGATTGTTTACCACGACCCAATCGTTCTCATTGTGAGAAGTCGGTAAACCTAATGTAGGAACTCTATCAGTATCAGTTGTAGCTCGAGTGATATCATATATGGTTTTGAATGAATCATGACGCTTCGGTAAGAAATTGAAAAAGCTTCTATTCATCTTAGGAGCTTGCTTTGATTTTGAAGCCTTCGACTGAATTTTTTGCTTGGTTCTAGACGTAGTCGACTTCTTTGGCGTCTTTAAATTAAGACTATCTGTTATTTTGCGACGAGACAGTGCCCTTATGTTTGCTTCTTGTGTTGTAACATTTCTATTTTCTTCGACGATGGACTCTTGTCTCATAACCTCGATGTACCCCAACGAATGTGGACCATCGTCTAAGATTTGTTCATCGAGTCTTTGTGTGGTGAAATTTAAAGACCGATTTACACCGTTTCTTTGGAATGTTTCATTTTTGAATCCATAATCATCTTCCTTTTCAGAGCAGGGCGTTGAAACGCTAGATGCATTCGGCGAACCTGTATTCTTAGTAATGAAGTGGACTGGAGTATGATAGCTTATTCGAGTTATTGGTGACCTAACTCTCGGTTGATTGTTTACTGCTATCTGCTGGGATGGAGATAATTGAATATATTCGATGTTACTGTCGTTCATTTGTGAGTTTTGATTTATATCAACGTTGTTTAAACTTTCAGATTGCTTAGTAGAATTTTCATAACATTCAAATTTGATCATCAGATTTTTCTTCGCATCGCACTTTTCAGTAACAATATTGTTGTTAATATTTTTGTGTTGGGCCAATGTTGATTTTTTGGTGCTCGAACGCAAAACCTTTATGGGACATGCATTGTCCGCTTCGTGATGAATCGAATCAAATGATTGATGTCCAATATCACAATGAGCTTGTAAATAGTCTTGGACATCTTTAGGCGTTTTTATTAAGCTCCTCACTGGAGTATTTGCATATTTACTGATACTGGCTCTGGGCGTTTGTAAATAGCTTAATACTGTATTGTTCAAGTCTTTTCTGGGAGTGTTGCAATTGTGTAAGTTTGCCGGTGGATTTTGACAGCACTTTTCTGCATTCTCCTCAGCATTCTTTGGGATTTTATCTTTGCTTTCATTTTTTGATTTTTCCTTTGCATTTTGTTGTCCAGCTGGCGGTGAACTGTCGGAATCTGAGAAGCCAGAATCTTGACTTTTGTGACTTCCTGGACTATTGCGCGACCAGGATATGTTTGCTGGCGGGGGGGACTCTTCTACTTCTTCGGGCTGAGCTACCCAACGTGGAAGTTGAGGTTCCCAATCTTCTTCGTTCCTCAATTGTTGCTGTCGAGCTTCCCAATTGGAAGCTTGTGCAACTGGACTCCCTAAATTGGGAGGCGAATCTCCCCACCATACTTTGCTTCTTGTTCTTTGAAAGTTTGACATTTCCTGCAACAAAAAAAATCAAAGTTAATTCGGCTTCTAAAGAAACGATATGAGTTCAATGATCTTATAGTGAGTTTTTAAACATACAGAGTCATCATACAATGCCCACTATTATATTTTAGAATATCCAATGACTTCAACAAAGAGCGACGAATATATTTTATGAAGCAAAAAAGTAAAGAATGATGCTTGTTAAGAACGACAATAGAGTAAGCAAGTAAATAAACGTATCTGGAATATAATAGATAATATATTATCATTTGGAAATACACTTTTTCATTCAAAAAAATAAGCAGGAAATCACTTGTATGGGTTCATTTTGTATATTTTTTACGTCAGGTCAACCGTAGAAGGATTATTTCTTTCAGGATGTACTTTTAACGTGCAACTTCTTAATGAGCTTATAATAATCCTTGAAATTATTTCATATTACTCCCATAAGGATGTGTAAGCATTTACTGTTGATGTAATTTTAGCACTACATATTTAAAGATAATCTTTGTTTTATTGTTGGTAAAAGTCATTTATATTCAAGCTGCGCCATAGAAGATGGGCGTGATGTGTAAATATGGATGAAGATTTGTGAGTTGATTCCATAATATGTTGGAATGCTTAATATATTATAATCATATATATTTATGGATCGTTTAAATATAAACATGTTTATCAAACTTTTCCGTCCAAATACTTGACCGTTTTACCATTTTTGCATTCGGTTTATGCCTTCACAACATTGTCGTTGGTCACGTTTTTTGTCATTAAAGTAGTAAAATAAAAACAAGACATTGTCTCCGGAAGCCTAATGAACGCTGATCGCTTATGAACCTTGAGAATTCCATGTCCACCTAATAAAAGGGTACACGATAATATTTTCACACGTGGCTTGATTCGCTTCCGTGTCGGATTGCTGTGGCGTTTTATTTCATTTTTTCTAATTATATTCCGTCAATGCGTCGCATCGTGACAGTTGCATGGAGCTGCATAGAAAGTGCATTTCGTGTCTGATGATTAAATCAAAACATATCTGATTTATATGACAGATATCATTAGTGTGGCAGTCGCAATACATTGTTTTTTATGTATGCCAATATTAGGTGGAATTTTAATAAATGACTCATGGAGCGAAACGACATAACCACACGATTCGATTTAATAACTAACATGATGTATGTTTTTTCAATACCAAAAATAATGAGTATTAGAATGTAGCATTACCAACCGCACAGGGTGTATCGGTATCATAGTGATTTCATGATTGTAAATTGAACACTTACGATATAAATAAGAAATGATCACATTTTTTAATACAAAGAGACAGAATGTATAGCAAGGCGAAAGGATGAATTATAAGAAAGAGTGGAAGACAATAAGAAATCATCATACTAAAACCTTTTTATTACTTAAGTAGTCTCCTATGGGGATCGCCCATATTCGATAATGGATATGGCACCTCAAGAAGAAAAAACGTTCCCACGGGAATATTAACGACAGAAGGTGCATTTGAGCTTTTATAAATATAATTTAACATTTAATCATGGAGCACATTTATCTAATTACGAGTCTGGATAAAGTATCCAAATTGACATTGTATAATTTGAATTCAAACTCTATTGGTTTATGCATTTATGTCATTTTATTGTGTATTTGATTTGAGATAAATCCAAGCTTGTGCTATCAATAATATTGAAAAATATATTCTATAAGAAATAAGGGATACTAAATTAGATATATACAAATATATATAGAATAGAAAAGTCTATTATGATGTGTTTTAAAATTTGCAGACAAAATATGCTTGAATAAATTCGAATTAAATAGGCTGTGAACATAATAATTTTATGTTCATCGCTTAGAATATTTTTTTGTTACAATTCAGTTACAGTAATCGTTGAGGCAACGAGAGCATAATTGAAAAGCAGCAAGATTGAATTGAAAATAATTGCGATTGAAACGCAATAATTCTCTGAGGAATAGTTCGTTCGCTCGCGTTTTGATTAATTTACTTACGGTTAAATTTATTCTTGCTTCTTAAAGTGAAGCGGATATACGAAATGAAGATAAAAAGCCGCAAAATCCTAATGATGTCTATCGGAAGAAAAAAATCTTTCAAAATACAACATCAATGGTTCTCATCGCGCTGGATGCAAAAGGTCCGTTAAAATTCTCATGCGGCTTAAAGTCAGTTGAAAATCTCAGCAGCATTAAGTACATTTATAAATGCAAGGGTTCTCGAAAGTGGAAATCCGTTAAATTTTTAACAATGGGCGCCCCCCTTATTTGGCGCCTATCCACGGGCAGATGTTTCTCTCGGCTAAACCAGTGCACCCCTCATAAAATATGCATCCCTTATATTTTTTATTTATTGTTAGTCGCTCGAACGATTCAATAATGACCGTAAGAATACACCGAATCGTCGGTTAACAATTGTGGAAATAGCGAGTGAGAAAATTTGCGTCGAATACATGCACACAATCGAAGAAAGTGGTGTGATTTTCAGGCCCCTCCCTTCGTTCACAATCAACCAGGCAATTTATCATTGATGATGTGCATTATACAATATAGCATGTTTTTCGCGCAATCGATTTCTAACAACGAGAAAAATCATAATGGAAGATCTATATGCATGTTATCTGCGTCTATTAGCAGAATCCGATTCGAATCTATCGACAGAATGTTCGCAAAGACTCGAAAGTGGTATTTAAACTGCTTAATTATATAATTCAGTCAATATTTACATAGGAGCACGAATGTAAATTGGCTTATTCAAACAGATTTGGCATTCTATCGGCGTATTCGAGGAGCAGCCGATGGAATCAATGTTTCGTCGAAAAAAATTGAGTGGCGGACGACCCACACCTATTGAGCTAATAGGACGTTAAAAAAAATATAAGAGTATAATTATAATAAGCGCTGATCTTTGCTCGACAAATATAGATACAAGGCTGAGGGGTTCTTAAAAATTTGATGGTCCAAGGATCGAAAGCAATTTGATGTCAATTTAGAATGATTGGAGTGTTGAAACATAAATATTATCTGCAGAATTATCGACGATATATTTGCACTTTTATATGGATTTAATAGGGTTAAATCTGGTTCGACAAGCTTGAGATACCTTAGAAGCCGGTTCGGAAGCTATGGTCCAAAGGAGCTGATTCTCATCAATTTCATTTTTTATTCATTCTAACACTAAGGTTGACAATGTTGGCATTAGCAATATTTTTATATTTATTTTATTTACTGTTCGTAAATATATTCACCACTACTTAATTGGGTGGCAAAGTCAAGCGGAAAAATATCGAGATGGATGACAGATTCATTAATTTGGCCAAACACGTGCCTTCGGAGGCATACCGTCAAATTACTTCCATCGTGAAGCATTTATCGAAAAAAATGTTCCTAAAGAATTCCAATTTGTTCCAAGCATAAATACGAAATCAATTTAAAACAGTTAAAAGACAAAATGAAACTTCGAAGACGACGTAAAGAGCCCGTTACAGTACGCTACTTAATTCGTAATAGCGTTATGGCATTTAACAGCCACAATTTTGTAATTATAACAACGACTATGGTTCTTCACAAAAAGTCCCATCCGTGGACGATGATGTTTTTCTTCCCTTGATAGAGTGCGTGCGGACGTGGAAGTATGTCACACGATTGATATGTGCCTCCGAAGACAGGATGACCGTTTCTCACAGTTCTGCTTACCATATGTGAAGGAAAAAATGTTGATCGACAACGCGGATAAGGAAGTGCCATAGCGCATGGTTGTTCAGAAATATTCTACCATCGATCACGTTTTATATCTGAAACAATTTGATAATGACGAATACGGCACGTTCCGGTACGTCGTTGCTTTAACACTTCTTCGACAGGACCTTTGAAGCCATCCAACTATCAACTAATAATATATTCATATAAAGATGGAATGCATACTGATTTTTAATCGTTATGTATATAAGTAATATACAACATACTATTTTATAACAATACATTTTAAGCAATGTTGGTATTAAATATTCATAAATTAGTTGATGAGCAAAATGCATGATTTATACGATTTTTTGGCACTCTTTGAGCCAATTATTTTTTAATAAACATACATATTCATTGATTTTAATATTCATACACAAAAACACTTAATAACATAGAAAAAATACATATTATACTTTAATCAAATTCATATTTATAAGCTTTGGAATTTAAAAGACTCACTCAAGAAGCGTCTTAATTACAATTCAAATCATATTTTTGCACAAACATAGTACCAAATCATCAACATAATATTAGATCGCCATAGATTTTTCAACCAATGCAAATCAATGATATTCGAGTACTTAGTGATATTTAATGAAGCATGTTGATTCAAACGAATAAGAGTTATATAATTCAGAACACAGGACAAATAGGCAGATTATGAGAAGTCGCTAGTTAGGGTAGATTGAATTATTTAGATTATATCGGTAATGCCTAGTTAACAAAATTAATATCGTCAATAGTTTAGCTTTAAATATTTATGTAAAATTCATATTAATCGACATTAATTCAAACGCATTTATACATCCTAGTAATAAATATTATTGATGGATGAACCTGTTAATTTTTGTCCGATTTGCATATCCACTGTGTCAAATTTAATATAAATATTCAGGTGCTGTAAGTTTGACACGTTCTGGAATTTCCTGCTCAAGGTGCATGGACCTCTATGAAATAACTGTCGAGTATACACAAGTCGCTGGTTTGAGTTATAAAAAGTATTGGTTAGCGTAAAGTATTTAATATTTATCGATCGAGAGCTCATTTTCGAATCGATTACAAAGTGATAACGCAATTTTTGATAGTAAAAAGCGATCATTTTCTGCAAATTGTGAAACTAACATAATTCGACGAAGTTTTTGTTGAATCGAAGTCATTCGTGGTGATTAGCGTTGTGACATCGTTTAATGGTTCAATTGTCATACAAGTTTCAATCGAAAGTTCAAGTGCTGGCTGTATTACTCAAGTTAGGCGTATTGGACTAGTGACACACGGCTTTGTATGTCGACAGGTGTTACGAAGTCCGTGATTGAATACTTTGACCAGCAGAATTGTGGAATTTATTAAATCATAATTTTAATATTCTGAGGACAAATGTCGCTGAATATATTAAAGTGCCATGATGTATCATTGTACGTTGCACAAGAAGCGGTTGTGTCAAATGGCGCCATGTTCCATAAAAATCAAAAAATGCTATAATTCATTCTATTTTATCAAGTATTTATTTAGTAAATAATTTTATCAAGAACTCAGTATTTTTTAACATTTTCCGCCACTATCGAATGTTTACCTTTCTTATCGCATAAGGTGTGCAACCATTGATGATATCAACTAATTAATACTTAAAAGATATATAATTTCCTTCAATATTGAAAGATAAACTATGAAATCCCGCCGAGAATCAAATGTACCATTAAAATGCCATAAAATGTTGTTACCCACTCTGTGAATATGCCCGACGAGCATTGGAACGGTTAACTGCTTCCTGCAGTTTTAGTGTTATGAATTTATGACAACCGTTTCAAAATCACAGTTAGAAGAGCTAATTTGCATATCCTGAATCTGTTAAATGTAAAATTCGAGTAATTTAATAATTGCACAATGTATGTTTTAATCTGACAGTACGACTCTTGAACAATGATCATGGATAATAAATATAACATTTTTTGAAAATAATAACAATTAAATTGATCTAATTCTTACCGTTGGGTATTGATTGTCAGCGTGTTATTAAGTCTTATATCATTATTATGATTCCATCATGTGTAACATCAATATTGCATCATAATACCGATGAAATAGGGATATAATTAATAGATAAGATTATTGATTATTGAGTCAAGGATTACTAAAAATATGAGTATGAAGTATATTTCCTATGTGCATTATTTTATGCTCTTCAAGATGAGAAATAAAATCAAGAATTTCTTTGTAACGATGCACTACATAATTTATAATATTTTTTGCGACCGTCAAAGGGTTATTATAAATTTGATACAATGTCTCTTATATAAAAATATATATACATATGATCTTAACGCGCTACAGACATGCAAATATAGAAAATAGGGTTAACCCTATTAGATGACAATAAGAGTTTAGTACACTGAAATCTTTTTTGTGCGATTTCGAAGTTATGCGATTTTTTTTTAAATTTCATGAAGAGTACGTATCGAGATATTTTGGATAAAATAGGAAATAAATCATCAACACTAACCGAAATTTGCATCTGCTTTCGCTAAATTACGACCACGCCCTTTATTTTGGTTTAAATTTTTGAAAAATTTGATTTCATATTTTGCATTTTTCCAATGTTTTGGCTTTTTAAAATACATTATCCAAAGGAATTGGCAAAATTCGAACTACTTACGGAGTTTTTATAGATATATTTATATAGACATATATTGGCCAGTTTTACTTATAGTTTGTAATTAAAATAATTAGTATTTCTCTAGTGAATGTCTGACATTTGAGATGCTAGATATCAGATATCCTTTAAGTTTTATCAATGATGCAAGACGTCCTTTAAATGTTAATTTTAATTGCCTCATTGTCTTCCTGTTTTTTTATTAACTTTTTTTATGCGATTTTGTATATATTTTATATAGCTATTTCGAAGTTATGCGGTTTTTAAAATCCATGGAACACATCTTCAATTTTTCTTTGTAAGTCATGGCTTTTTAAGAAATTATTAAATAAACTACTTAAGTTTTCCTAAAGGACATCATTATTAATCGTCCATAGGCACTTTCTTATAATATAAAAATATGTATCAAACCTTGCACAATAATAGAATATGCTCTTTAAAAATAATGCATCATAAACGCTTTTGATGGTACAGAAGATGATATTTTTTCAAATCAAAGTCGATGACTCTCATTTTTGTATTTAGAAATTGTCTTTAAACAACATCACAAAATGAGTGCTTCAAACACAATGAAATGTGTTGATGATATCGAAAGTATCATTAAGACAAGACAACAATATTGAAAAGATTGAATAAAAATATTCAACAAATAAAAAGCTTCACATAAAAATTATAACGTTTAAAAATATATGAATCAGGATAATACCATATGGAAACGTGTTTGTGAGGAGATTTTCCTGTAAAGGGCAGCTATGGATCGATGACTATGGAGATGATTAATAAATACCAAAGATATGAGTGCGAACGACTTACTAATCGTATTCTTATTATGAGCTTAAATCATTCCATAAGCTCACACATCATCACACAGGAATATTGTAGTGAGAGGAGGGAAGCAACAATTTCAAAGCCATTTCAAAACGATCGATTCTAACGACCAATTGAAGATCGCATTCGTAATCGCACGGCGTCGTTTACCTCAACACTTGCCTATGGAGATATTTCGCAAAGCATACAATGAAAATGCTTACACACATTCCAATTATCGTCGAAAACAACGTTAGCAAGAATGCCGCTCTATATTGTGCTGATGTCTGCATTTCGTGTAGGGCAATTTGCATTGACAATTTTGTAAGAGAATCAAATACAAAATGCATTCAAACGCATTAATATAGCGGAATTGAGCAAGCTGCAAGAGTGAAAGTTCGGTTATAATTGATTTTAAGCCCTGGCTATTCCATAAATGTCCGATGAGTCGGTCCGTTTGAACTGAATAGGGTTATAAATCCTTGTGAATTAGATGATGGAATCTTGGATATCAACCGTTAATGATATATATTTTGTTGTTGTTGATCGAATGGATGTATTCGGTTGATGGGATTATTTGTATAGGATTTGGACGCGTGCCGTTGGATGCATCTGCCGGTAGTTATAACCATGGAAATGTGTGGAAATGGTGTAGGGGTGTCGTTTAAAAAGAGGGCACGCGCCCGCATATGCCACAGAGAACTGACCATGGACACGATCCACAAACATTCAAACGCTTCCTGTTATTCAAACTTAAATGCAATACTTTTAAAATGGAAAAACCGATGAAGAATTATGATAATGGTGATATTTTACTGCCGAGCAGAAGTTGTAAATCTGTCATATTGATCACCTTAAATGGTAATTGCTTATTGGGTGTTAATGGATTAGCATCCATTAGGACTAGCGATTTTCTTTGATTTCAAAAGTGCATCATATTTTCGGAATGAAATTTATTAAGCCGCAACTTAGTAATTGTCTCCATATTGAATGATTATAGAAGAACAATATCTTGATTAAATTTACATATACTTTCCTAATTGGGCTCAATCCATAACCAAGCTTGATTAGGCAGTTCTTGTGGTTAAATCAATAAATTGAATACGTACCCGAAAGAATGTGTCTTCGCCTGGCATGTACGACATATTTTATAATCAGAATCTAGCTAATCACATTCTTTAAATATGATTTTTACTTTGACATAAAACCAAACAAACGCCCACTCAAATATCTGTGGCGATATGTGAAAATCTTGTACCGTTGACATAAAATATGAATATTGCTTGTTTTATGGCATCGGCTACCATTTGATGTCTTTTTAACATTTTTGAGGTCGAGGCTTCGAAAGGCATTCAAAGAGATTGTCAATAAATCGGAATCTAGTTCATAATTATACAATTAATACCCGAGAGCGAGAATATATAAGCTCGATACGACTTAGTATTAAATAGCATTCCTCGACAAATATATATTTATGGAAGTTTGAGAATGCTTGATTGGAACGGTTAAAGAGGCGCTTATGAACCACCCTTGTCGCGCTAAGTTTGCAATAGCTCCCGACGATTTCAAATATCGCACCTGGCCAATAACGGTCGATCTCCTACACCGTGTTCACAACAAAAACGCACCCAAATATATATTTTTAAACGAAAATATGATAAATATTATTGCCAATGCACGATCTGACCTTTGTGCAATTATTTCGAGCGAAAGTACAATTCATCTCGATTGCGCAATGTGTTCACATCGGGTCCGATTTACATAACGCAAATAATCGGAATGTTTGGTATAATTTGGCTGATGATATTGTGTGTATTTTTTTGCGTAATAGATAAACAAATCGTGCTCGAAAGAAACCTCTCACCGCCATGATGGATATCTGCGAGTTTCTTTCGCAGATATGATCCGCAATTAGAATCGTAATATCTCAATTTATTACGTGATAATTACTGCATGTAGTTTATACTTGGTCTATAAGATACATCTATCAAAAAACACGATAAAATTGCACTCGTCTTATTTGAGTCGCGATTTAAATTGATGTTGAACTAATGTGTGCACGGATGCTATTATGGCGCTCACGGCGAGCGATCAATCTGTTGCATAACAGGTTATTTGATAGATCTGATTTTGCTGAGAACGACGACGGTACTGTGGTACGAGGAGCATTCAATAATTTATATTCCCTAATGCGAATTCAAATAATGAGCGAATCGAATTGAATTAGTGCATATTGGGACATTTCACCTTGTTTGAAACTATTGAAGAGACTCGATTCAAAGTTAAATTATAAAGTTTCTTATTCAAGAAAGTAAGCAGTCATTTAAGAAAGTAAATGGCAGTTCATAGGAAATATATCTCTTCATACTGAGAAATGAAATTTTGGAATAAGCAGTTGGGGAAGAAAGTCGATTGAAGATGATTTCTATCCTGGACGTATTATAAAGGCGACTCATAATTTTGGTAGATAGACGTGTAAACATGCTCCGAATTAATAAAAATATGTTTTAGACTTCTATGAGATTGGTTACGATAATGTTGATTTATTAAGTGTTGTCACTCAGCAAAAGTGTTATCAAAAAAATTAAGCTGCTCATTGACTATGCGGAATATTTAATCTAATGTTGGGTGATCAGTGTTTGGTTCAATCAAGGAAAATTCTGGGTCTAAAATACATTATATCCATTACAGTGGCAAAAAAATTATTTTCCGCATACTAAAAGAATAAAGTTGTTAGAAAGATGGCAGCTGTTTTTTTTTTGTAAATATATAAGCCTGTATATATATTTTTTAAATAAATTATAAAAACGCGATTTTCCAGTCCGACGATGATCGTGAGCTTTAAGCGTTTAAAACAGGTAGCTCAGGAATAAATCATGATTAATTAATTTCGATATGAAGTAATACATTTTATCACGCGTTAGCATCAAAACATTTTAAGCTCACGATCTTGTTTAATGGATTGATATTTTGTAATACATCCGAGTTCTACAAGTATTTAATGCAATAATAAAAGACGTGTTTGTGCGCGTGGTTGCAATTCTGAGATGTGCTTTAGTAGCCCGACATTGACCATTTTACATTTTACAAACAGAATATCATGGTTGTTATTAGAAGCTAAATATCTTAATTCAGTATGATAATAAATTTTCATATTTAATAATATAATAAAAATGTTAGCCACTGCGTGGACACCGAGTAGTTAGCAATAGACCATATTCGACATTCAGTTAGTCAAATTCGAATTAAGAAATACCGTTTCTTAAACATCTGCCTCGAGCACGTATCCTTTTCACCGCTGCTTCATTCATACGCCAGAAAAGAAATGCTTGGTATATTCTTCTCGACAAATTCCAATTTAATTGTATGTATATTTTCAAAAAGTGTCTTCAAAATTTCAATTGAAACGCGTCTATACAACGTCTGGGTCGACAGTTAGTTTCAGCGATTGGAATTCAACAGAGGACCGAGTCAACCTAGTTTATCCAATCTTCCTTTGTGAGCATATCTGAATCCTTGGATGTCATTGTTCACCTTCCCCGAGAAGTGCTGCTCCCATAAACAGGAAGCGGAGTCAAAACGCCCAGAATGCGAGTCTTCTGCAGCTTGACTTCGGCAAACAAAGAGCAACGGATGTAAGGACGAGACCGTCGCATTTCATAAAGCACTCCTCTCGTATTCCTTTAACCATAAGAATTATACGGGTCATGGGGTTGTCACGGTTTGGTGGGTGTGGCGCACCATATGCCACGCGTTCTGGCACGTGCCCCCGTATTAGATTACACGCGTGCCTTCAATTTACCTTCGAACGCGTGCCATGCACTTATACAAATCCAGTGCATTTTTAAATAGATCCTAATTCGATTAGCGACTAGTGCATTGCGGCGAAGCCTAACTGTCGGCAAACAGCGTTTTTGTGGCGTCAATCATGCGCTCGTGGTGCTAGATTACCATCTTTGGAAGACGGTTACCCAGCGCCTTATCACCAAATGTAAACATACTTCAAAATTCAGTTATTTTATCTAGAAATCTTCAGATATGCAATTTTACAGTCAATGTGACTTCCTGAACGAATGGATTTGATCGTTCATATACGTCTTAGGTGAGATACGATTGGAATTCTAAATGATTCATATGCCCAAAATGAAATTAATCTAGTGAATTGTGATATAAATAATATATGTAATAACAAAGCAAAATGATTCACTAAAATATACATAAGCAATTGGTGCATTGGTCAACAAGCAACACAATGGGTTCGCTAAAGAATGATATATTTTTCATTATTAACTATAAACCACCCAATCAGGAAAATCACAAATGATATATGATAGATAGACAAAGCACTTGAGCCAGTGGCGGATTTACCAATAAGCGTGTGTCTCAGGTCTCAAGAGTTCAGGGAGCTTTATAAATTTTAGGGGGTCTGATTCAGGGTATTCCAGAAATTTGCAATATTGCAATTTCTTTGTGAAATACACTTAAACCTTTTTTTGTGCGGTATAAGAGTTCCACGGAAAATCGCACAAAAAAGATATGACTTACATAGAAAAAGTGAAGATGCGTTTCATGTATATTAAAAACCGCATAACTTTGAAACAGCTATATAAAATATATCCAAAATCGCATAAAAAAAGTTAATAAAAAAATAGGAAAACACTAACGCAATTAAAAAGTAACATCATTGGTAAAATTTTAAGGATGTCTGACATCTGGCATCTCAAATGCCAGACATCCAGTAAAGAAATATTAATTACTTTAATTACAAATTGCTGGTGATAATTTTCAGTGAGGTGACTCAAAATCACTCAAAAAAATAATTTTCTTTTTAATTGTTAAAAAATAATTTTAGACAAATCTGGTAGGGATAATAGAGGATTATGTGGAAAAGGTTCGTACCCAGTTGAAACGGTGTTGAAAAAAGTAATTTCGAGAAAAACGCGTTAAAAGATTTCATTATGGTAGGACCGGCCAAGTTGCCGCCTCACTAAAATAGTTATAACTCCGTAAGTATTTGAAATTTTGGAAATTCCTTTGGAGAATATATTTTTAAATGCCGAAACATTAAAAAAAAATGAAAAAAAATTTTTTTTTCAAAAATTTAAACCAGAATAAAGGGCGTAGTCGTAATTCAATGATAGCAGATGCAATATGATTTACACAGTTCCAAATTATAATTTTTTTCCAAATTTCGGTTAGCGTTGATGATTTATTTCCTATTTTATCCAAAATATCTTGATACGTACCCGTATGAAATTTAAAAAAATCGCATAACTTCGAAATCGCACAAAAAGAGGTTTGAGTTTATATGAGTTCATTTTTACGCGGTACGTAGAAATTGTGATTGAACTGCGCAACCGTGTATATCGAGGGCTGAATCTCAGAATTTGTCCATATAATTTTAAAATGATTTTGATTGTCCCCGATTTTTCTAAATTGATATTTTATATCTGCTTCTTCTTACTTAGAACGATTTTAATATACCAAAATAAAGCATTAAAAACTACACCATGAAAAAAAGACCAATACCTCTATTCAAAGAAGCTATCGTCGTCAAACAAACGAGGAAAATATTTCAATTTGTCATAGTTTTGTAAGGCTTCAATCTTCAAAGTGTCAAAACAAATATTTATGTATTCAATTTTGCCCGTTTCATAAATTTACATTGAGCTACTTACTTTGAATGCGGTTTTGTCTTAGATCGACTGGTCCATTGACAGAAGCTGTTTTGATTTATCTGCAACAAAGAGGAAATACGTCAGCAAATTTATGCTTATAAAAATTCATTCACAGACTGAGTCATCGATGGTTGTACGAGAAGGTTGTTAATTCGTAGAGGATCGTGAATGAGTAAACAAATTCCTAAGAATCTGACGGATTCCGTTCAGGTGTGGTTGAAGCGAGCTATCTCAAGGTGCGCAATCATATGGACTGAAGAATAACATTTGTTCGTGACTCATGAGAAGATTATAAACTTACGTCGGACCTTGAACTAGAGCTTTAGGTCTGATTTTTAGTTCTTCGACAGCGATTCGCTACGTCGCTCATTCATTTCTAACAAATTTTAACCGGAGATCCATGTCCGCTCGTTTACGCCCAATTATTTTTTATCCCCCCAACATGACGTAGTAAATATTAGCATTCCGAAGCGCATTCGGCGAAATGACGTTTACCAAATGAAGAAACCGGTTGTGGAAGTCGCAAAAGTCGAGGCATCAAAGGTATATAAACGCAGGTGACGAACTGGGAATCGACGGCCTTGGCTTTGCCGCACCAAAGCAACCTGATGGCCGTCTGCATTGCCATTCCTAATGTGATGCATCAATGTGCAAAAATCCAAACTTGTCAAACTTCTCTCACGACCAAGCTGCAGATCGATAGCGCCGGTATGAATTATGCTAGGAAGCGAGAGAAAGTGAGGAAGAAAGAAAACGAGGCCGTCCATTCTGGCCTAACGATGAACTCAGGCTCAATAATTACGAATCTTAATGAAGATGAACATATTTTTTCATAAATTCATCAATCAAAGCGCTCGCTGAATTCAATCCGCCTTTGATGAGAATCTTCAAAGCTGCACTGCCACAACTTTAAAGCCCATTCATTGAGATCATCATCATAAAGTGTATGATGAAATTGGAGTAATTACTTAAAGATCATTCATTTCAAAGCATTTTTTTGATGCAAAGTAAAAGTTAAATATATAATGGACGCTATTTAAGTACCTCATTAATGATTGAATAAGTCGAAATTTTATAGCGTATTTAATTTGGAAAAACAATTTCGATTGATGTTTACAAATTCTAAATTCATAGTCTTTTGTATACAATTAAATGAATCATTTTCCGGGGGTTCAATCTGCCAAATTATTTAATAATTATATTTAAACACCCACTAAATATTATTTTTTATTGAGTGTTCAGAATTTCTCTCATCGCATGAAGTGCATCTCGAATGTGACCCTATTGTGATCGACACACATTTTAGTTCCTCATGAGTCAGGGACTCATGACGAATTATTTGAAATTAGAAGATTTTCCGACCGAAAACGTCTCGAATGACTCAACGACTTTTATGTGAATGAAAAATGATGTTGTCTAATGGCATTTTGATTAACCCATATTGATAAAATTGCTCGAGATTGATGCTATTATTGATTCAGCGATTCATTCCGAAATTATGATTGCGGTCGATATTGTGTTTGTTCTGAATAAAATTAGGTTAAGAATCATAAATACTTGTTCTTATTTAGGAGTTGTAGGGCAAGTGACTAATAAAAACCACCTGGACATTACATTATCGCACAACAATGTCACTTTTGTGGTACAAAGACAAATTATGCGCTAATACTCATTATCCAGTTTCGCTTTTGTCGGAAGCATTGAACAATCTTGTGCTTTTGTGTTCTTGAAATTAGTTTTAAACGATTGTCAAACGAAAAAATACGCGAATGGGTCGAGTGTCGTAGATAAAAGTTTATTGATACTGAAAAACCGTGACCGTAATTTTCAGGGATTTCCTTGGCGTTGGAAAACTTATTAAGGACAGTAATAAATCATTAGTCATTAGTTTAAAAAATTTCTATGCCTTTATGAACCATTATCGTGCCCAAGGTCTCATCTTCCATATTATGTTATCAAATGGCGACATCATTTATGAGATGGCTCGATTTAATATTCGTGCATCTCAATATTTATATAGCTAATTATTCAGACAGCTTCGAGCGTAATCGTCCATATTATCGACGTTGCGACGTTTGAAACTCAGTGATTGTCATTCGATGACATACAATATCGATCGGATGACGACAATTAAGTAATTTAATATGACAGCATAGCCAGGTATTTAAACATCATTTAAATACAGGCTCTGTATAATAGATGATTTTTTCTTGACGCGTGTTGTACTTCGTCATTTCAGTGATTAGCCGGAAACGCAGAAATACACGGACGATAAATAATAACATTTATTACGTGGAATTTTTCGTGATGCGATCGCAGAAATTTAAGCCTCCGGGTTCGAGGTCATGTTATGTTTTTTGGTCAGCAAACGGAAGTCGAGAAAAACACCTGTCCAAATGCAAGACAATGATGGATTCTAAAAATGACTAAGTAATCACTGTGAAACTCAATATGAAAATGAAATTGAAAATGTCATAAAGCATAGAACTGTGCGTTTAGTATCATATTATCATTGCAATCAGTCACAGGCAGTTCACTGCAGGACTATGACTAGAGGTCCCAAATAATCGTAAATTCAATTATTCGAATAACGAATATTTTATATACAGGATGTTTGTTGTACACAGTTTTTTAGGGATTTAGGGGTGTATTTTGCTAAGTTTCACACATAAGTCCTATGTCGTAAGTGTCTAGAATTTTTTTCAACATTTTCAAAAAATACCCAAAATTTCATCTTTAAATCGTTATATTTTTTTGATCTGTGATTGTAACAGCACGAAATAACTGTTTTGTATTTTGCAATTTATTTTTGATCTAAATAAATTTTAACAACTGTTTTGAACTTAGTTTTAAAATGTGTTCTATTTTGTACCCTTTCCAACGATATGCCACATGTCATACAAATCATTCAATGAGTCGTTAAACTTAAATAAGTACCAGTTTGCTAGGGTCAGAGTAGGTGGGATTGCTTTTTTGGGTACCTTCGTCGTGTAAATTAATTATTTTGGCGGTCCTATTCCGTGGCTCACACGGTGTCCAGATCTGACACCAGTGGATTTCTTTACCTGGAGATGAGTCCTATACCGAGGCTCGCATGGTTTCCAGACCAAACACCACTAGATTTCTTTGTTTAGAGACGTGCTAATTTTTTTCGTAAATGATAAATGTACAGCATTTTTCAATTGGTTAAAGATCAACCGTTCTGATTTGATCCGGATCTGATTTTGGAAGCCAAGCAACTTGCTGCTGAAAATGCATGCTCAACCTCCACCCCGTTGGAGGTATCGTCATCAGATATTTAAATGCTAGTTAGAATTGATGACCGCGTGAGCCTCCATTTTCGTATAACAACATCAATGCGATTGATAAAATTCCTTTCTGCTGAGACACGGACTAAAACTCGCAAAATTTCCGATTTCCCAACAAATTATTTATTTCCATCGCTGCAGATTAATACTTATATACTATAATACTTCGCTGTGATTCGTAATTATATTACGGAGAAACACAAAAATTCTGAACCCCGTATATATTATATTTCATATCGATATTTCCATTATTAGAGTCGAGGTGTAGTAAATACATCACCGGTAGGGAAAGGTTAATGTAACAATTTGAAAAACATATATGTACTGTATATATGTATACATAGATTAGATAGTTAATGCCCCTAGGCGTCGTCTAAAATCGCCAATTAGTAGTTACGCTATTGTTTCCAAGTGTCCAGATTTCGGCGGGACGTGTTTTCTTCGTTGATAAATTCAAATACATAACAATAGTAGTAATTGACACTAAAAATAATTAGAGGAAATTGACATACAGCTTCTTCCCGAGTATTCCGATAACTAGCTTGAAGACAAAAATGCATCCAAGATTTCAAATAAGTTACATTTACTTGAATTTATTACGAATAAACTTTCTGAATTGCTAGACAAAAAAAATAATATACATCTATTACATCCATCTCGCCTGTATTGTATACAGGTTTTTATTTCAAGTTAAACTTTTTTATTTATTCATTCAATTAAGATTAAAATATTCATCCCCAATCGCTACTTCAAAAAAAAGCATTGATAAAAATCAGCCATCTTGAAAAAAACAAGAATGGGCGGGGACAAAATATTAAAAAGGTAATTTGATTGGATGCACTCGAAAGCTACATAAATTTGATTGGCGGACTATATTCCATCTTTCTATTTTAAAATGTAATTTTAGCGTATCATTCAATTGATATCCGGCTACAATCTTTTTCATACAACATTATTTTCAATCGAGTGATAAATTCAATTAGTATACATCTTACATAAAAACACGATTTTAACACGTAACGGACACTCCTTACTTTTGAGGCTTCTCGAGGTTTGCCTACAATGATTATTAGATAATCAATCACTTGAGCTGTACACATTAAAAGTTATAAATTAAATACTTACAGATTGGCATTAAATTCACGTTCATGGTACCCAAATATAAGGACATGTTTTCGACGAAAGCTTCCTTCGTTCATCCAGATTAATTTATTCCACATATGCTAATTGCACCCACGCACACGACCAGTTAAATATGCGTGCATGCATTTCATTCGGAATTTAAATTAATTAAGCAAATAAATTATTGCCATATTTAGAAGTCGATGGAAGTAATTCATCTGAATGACCAAATATTCGCAACTTTAAATATTCATACGAGTCGCGTGTAAATTTTTGCATATTGAGAAATGGCGAGGATAACAGGTTCTATTTCGGATTTGTTTACGTTTATTATCAGGTGCTTTTATATGGACCGTATTACATGTCAATGAACACGCTGCTTTAAATCATCTACGACAGCAATATTATCGATTGAAACTTTCATATCGGTTTTTAGCATAAAAACGCAAAATCAATATCAAATATGAACGTCGAGGTTTCTGGTTACATTTTACAAAAAAAATCATCACCCGGCCACGTATGCGTCTTGGGAAAATTTATGATCTCCTTGAATGTGGTTTTGCCCGAGTCACCGAACCTGTGAATTCTGTGAAGTGTAAAAAAATCTGTTTTTTATGAATGGATGCCCTTTTTTTAAACTAATATTTTGCTGATTTATTTATCACGCCACACTTAAAATCTGTGATATTACGTGACATTGAATGTCATTTCAATTAGGGGCGATTTTAAGGCCAAACATGAGGTGTGCGGTGTTAACTGTGCAAATGTGAGACACGCTATGCCGCATTCTGTCAAATTGAATTGCCTATGACCACAGATTTGACGACAAATAGGTCCGGGCATTATATTCGTTAAGTGGCATTGTCGTCGGGCACAATGTGCATTTAGAATTGTTCGGCAAATTGCTTCTTTGCATACCATTTAAGCGGGTTCAAAGGAGCGTACCTGTAAACTAAGGTGCATGATTCAACTCTAAATGACTCACTGTCCAAAATAAATGTATGCGGACTCGTTCCGTGTGAAGATGATCTACGATTCGGTTTTTTCGTCATTAATGAATCCCTGCAGTACGATTCAAAAATACCATTTAGGCAATTGAGGATCGCCATTTAAATTTTGGCCTTCGCGCTTGGATGGCGTTTTTCAAATTGATGGGAAAACTTATCAAAGCAGTGTTCTATGGAGTGACTAAGCGAGTCGGCTTTGCCTCTTTAATTTAACAGGCCGATATTTTACCTGTAGGGTAATGTGTGTTTTCAAGAATAAAACATGCGTCAACAAACTCACAATGCTTTATTGTTATTTACTAAATGCCCTACACTCTAGCTGCGCTCAACCTTTTTCTCATCCATATGACTATAAATGTTGTCTATATTTTTTATCAGAGATTCATCTCACAAATATTTCGTATACACTTGAACCTTTTTTATGCGGTATATGAGTTCCACGGAAAATCGCACAAAAAAAATATATGACTTACATAGAAAAAGCAAAGATGCATTCCATGGATTTTAAAAACCGCATAACTTTAAAATAGCTATATAAAATATATCCACAATCGCATAAAAAAAGTTAATAAAAAAAACGAGAAAACAATAAGGCCATTAAAAATTAACGTTTTTAGTAACATTTAAAGGACGTCTTGCATCATTAGTAAAATTTTAAGGATATCTGATATCTAGCATCTTAAATGCCAGACATCCACTAGAGAAATACTAATTATTTTAATTACAAACTATCATCGCTGTATGATAATAAAAAAAAGATTTTAAAAAATCATTATGGTACCGGCCAAGATGACGCGTCACTAAAATAGCTATAACTCCGTAAGTAGTTGGAAATCATTTTTTTCAAAAATGTAAGCCTAAATAAAGGGCGTGGTCGTAATTCAGTGATAGCAGATGCAATATGATTTACACAGTCCCAAATTATTATTTTTTTCCCAAATTTCAGTTAGTGTTGATGATTCATTTGGTTAAAAAACGAAAAAAAAGCTTTTAAAAAAGCCGCATAACTTCGAAATCGCACAAAAAAAAGGTTTGAGTGTATATTGAGTATCAATCATAGATTTATTATAAACCGATTTTTATTCCGTGTTTTTCTATTATAGAGATCTCCGAATCAAGTGCATTTCACTCTATTGTAGCTATCATCTTTGATTGATCACCAGTTAATTGCATTGTTTATTAAGCAAACTATTCTAGCTAAAACAGAATATAAATATTCGCAGTGTAAATCAAAATTAATCGTGTTTTGCTTGTGTTTGCTATCTAAATTCAAACAATAATTGTATATATTTAATTATTTAAAAAGTGGTCAGTTTTTATAATGTTGATTCGTTTTAGTGACTTCATATTAAAAAAAAAACTTCACGTTTAAAAAGCAAGATTCAACAGATAAGCAGGTAGAATTTAAAGCTTACGAGAGCAAAAATACTGAATGTTTGCATGCAAGCAGAAGCTTTCGGAGCATTGTCGTATCGGATGAGAAGATATTAACAATCTAGTAATTTGTCACAATAAACAAGCTAAAATATTCGGATTAATAAGAAGAAGTCCAATCATAATTCGAAGCAATGAGTGGCAATAAGAAAACAAGGAGCTATTCTCTTCTATAATCTAAATCTCATGATCTATTCCATTTGTAGTTTTTTTGCAAACCAAAGTGTCCTCTAGATCAGCGGTTCTTAAACTAGAGTCCGCGGATCCTTGGGGGTCCGCGAAGATATTTTCATGAAATTATTCACATAAAACATTATAAGAAGATCTATTTTGGTCAATATTTGACTAAGAAATGTTTGTTTGTTTGATCTAGTTAGAAGATGGCTTTATCAAATATTAATTTCTAACTTCAAATCAATGCTTTTCAATGTACATGTATAAAATAATTTAAGATTTTTAAATACATTCCACGAATATAAAAACAATCAGTCCACAAGAAGTATATGACAGCCATTTTAACCGCAACACAAAATTTTTGAAGTATTTGCATACTCATGTTAATTTATATTATTTAACGATCAATAAACAATCCTAACAACACTTATTGACGATATCAGATGTGTATTCGAATCGAATTCAAATATTATCCATCATAACATAATACGGCTATTAATTTAAAGCAAATACAGTAAAGTGGCTTCGGAGATATGCCGTCCCTCGAACGCCCAATACGGATGCTTTCCACGTTTGTTTGGCCTCAAATAAGTCTGGAAAAGCATTTCACCGAATTAAGAGCGTTTTTGTTATTTTAAGATGCGATTATGAACCGCCAAAAAATGTCGTAATCAAATATTTGGTCGGTGCGTGAGGACACCTGGCCATTACATACATTCCCTCACAGCTTGCTCAGGCTACGTGTTTCGTTTACAATAATAACACTACGAGAACTCCTTATTTCGCCGTCGAGAAAACACGCCCTATTATATCCAGGTTCGAATATGAGTCTTGGCAATTTCAATATGGAGAGCGACGACTGGTGATGATTCAGTTCGGCGAGCTGCTAATTTTTACGACGGCGCACTCCCATGCCGCAAAAAATGGCGAAACAATAAAGTTATTCATATCGAAAAGGAGCAAAAAAAGAGAAGGCCAAAAGTGTTAAAAAATATCTGAGAAAAAAATAATTTCGGGTGCTTTTGTCCAAGGCCTTCTGGTGCCCGAGCATGATTGAAAAGAGAGCGTCCAAAACGATGGGAGTGGATGATGATCATAATAATCCGACAGCCTTATTTGAATCGAAAGTTAATTTGGTTTTCGTGATTGAAAACGTAAAATTAAACGGGAAACCTCCTTACTGCGTTGCATAAAACAATCGGTCCAGTTCGACGAGCTTATAATCATTTACATAATTCATAATATTTGCAATTATCTCAATTAACTCTTCTTAAGTTACACGATTGATTTTTTTAAGATGAGGTCGACTTGGGTCATCTGCCTTGCATTAAAACCGAGGAAAAAACTCACCTACGCAATCCAGCTTCGAATGATTTACTTCATATTTTTAATGTCTCGGCAATATTCGAGCCTCTGCTTAAATATGGGATATGATATACGATCGTGGGAAGATAACAAAGATCATTTATCTATGTAAATGAATTTATAGTGACACGCTCTTTTAATTACACAGTGCAGTGTGTATTTAATGGTTTCTCGTTTGTAGCGAGTCGATGTCGAGATAATATCGCCTGGATTCATTTTAGAAAAGTTCATATCTAGCATTTAATTGCAAGAAATGGTAGCAATATGTCTAATTAAAATGTCAATCATGATGATGTATTATATTAGTAAATCACGACATCAACGCTATCGAACAATGATCGCAATTCGGCAATGTTTTAAATATGTATTTGAACGATGACAAATATAAGATAAAAATGAATGGATCGAGATATGATTAATCCATTGTGTAGAATTGGTATAGTATATATAAATTATTATAGTATATATAAATTCGTGACTTTCTCGATAGGAAAGCATCTCCTCAATTAAGTTCAATTAAATAAGCTCGTAGCGATTACGTTGTTCGATAAATGATGAATTTGGTCATATATTTACTGTTAATGAATCCGAGGGAACGCTTTAAGGATAAAATCATCCCCATGTTGGATGTTTAACAGGATGTAATATCAATAAAATTCAATTAAAAAAGATCGTCCTTCAACATGTTCACTTGGGTGGACCGCTAAATCATGGATAAACTTCATAAAAATCATGCTACCGTCGATTTTTGATACTGGAAACATTAATATTCCCCTAAAATATGTGGAAACTTTATGAAATGTCAGGTCAATATCGGCAAAAATATTTATATGCGCTATAAAAAGATATTTTGAAATCACTCTCTCTTTTTCTTTATTAATAACAGTGTACATTCAGTAAAAATAAAGCTTAAAAAAGGTTTAGAAACCTTCATTTAATCGACGAATTTGCTTAAATAAGCAATTATAGAAATGATTTTTGTTGTCGATGAATATTTATAAGCATAAACTAAATATTTGCGTCTATATTTGATATACTTTTATTAGGAAGATCCCAAAAAAATGTTAATTTTCTATTGATCGAAATAATAATTAAAACGTTAATGCATCATTTTAAATCCAAAAATTATTATTAAAAATGTCCCCAAAAGAAGATTATCCGTAAATTGAAGAATATTAAATCTGTCATATTAAAATGGAGCCATTTGCTACACATGTTAGAGTTTTAAGTGTTATCGAGTTGAAAACTAGCCTTTGAAGGCGAATAAGTCGAAGCTCACCGACACGTCCTATACTCTTTAATGTTATTCAATAGTTTTTGAAGTTCTCGAAACACTGAATAAAATAAGAGTTAATCCACCTCAAGTAGCAGAGCACAGCAGAATAACAATGGTTGCGTACGAGACACGTCAGTCACTACATAGAAAAGTACCTCACGTCTGCTAAGTCAGCTACTGTCCCCATGCGATTTGAATGCTAATTGAATTATAAAAAAAGCATCCAGTAGAAAATTTTGAGTTTTTATATTGACATCGCATGAATACAAATCGACAGCCAACACAAAAAGCATGAGTGCACATTTTGGGGCTCGACATTCGGTGACGGAGTCGTCATGAAGGATATAACACAATACTTATTTTTAATGACGCATAATTATCAGCATCCTTGGCCGCATTCCTGGAGCCTTTTTTAAGCGGCTTAACGAAGTAATCTTTATTTCCAGTATTCCTCGACTGTAATTACGCTCTGAATTATGAAGCATTTGAAATGTACACCATACGATCGAGATTCTGAAGGAATTTTAATACCGACTGGCTTAACTAAGCCTACAGCAGTTTAAATAACAGTTAGGTATTCCTGTAATGGGATTAAACCCCCCAAAGCAGCCCGATACCGTCCACTGACCCCAACCCGGCAGCATTGCGTAAGGAATGTACGATAAGTATGATTTATGAAGTAATTTATTGACAATCGTAACAATCAGATTACTGCTTTTGTATAAATAGGTGAGGTTGTAATCAAATACACGATGGGATGCATTGTTGGCTGCGACGATGAAAGAATGTGGAGAATAAATATCTGGTTACGGCGAAGCAGTCCTGGATTACAAGAGCAGCATTGGCAAACATTTGGAAGGACTACAAATACGCAGCAGGGTTTTGATTAAAGTTTTAACATAATGTCAAGTATATTGAATACATATGATCAAAATTGCTATAAAAAAGAATGAATAAATCTTAAAAACATCATACGTATTGGTAATTACATAGGATTTTAATATTTTATAATAATGGATTTTTTAAGTGACAAGATTTGACAATACAAAAAAAGAAAAATATGCAAAATTTAATCTCCAAATTATATTTCATTCCATAAAATAAAAAATAAACCTTTCAAATCAGTTGCCACGAAATCTCAAAATTTAATAAACTAATTTCTTCGAAATTTGATTGACTTTGATACTTTGCAAACTAAGATAATTCTGTTTGATCAAAGCGTTAAACACCAAAATTCACAAAAAAATGTTCAACAAGATGCCAAAAATTAACATTCCAATATTTTTTAACAATCCTAGCGTAAAAACCAATTCATACTTTTTAAATTAAAATGCCATTTAAATTGTTTATAACAGATAAGACAAAATGCCCGCAATCGTGGCAACCGAAAAAGGTCTTTTGCGATTATGGGTGTTTAAGTTGCCGTGTATTTCAGCAATGAGAAATTATTTCAATCTGGAAAAATTGTAAAATGTGCTTAAAATATGAATAAATATGTAGTAAAAATTTCGCATTTGTATGTTTATTCAGTTCGTCAAAAAAAAATCGCAAAACAAACAGACGCATGATGATTTTTGATGAGCTTCTTGGGTCATAACTTTGAAATACGTCCTTATTCAAAGACAAAAAGTAATCTACTTCAGATTCGTTCATACACATTGTGTATCGTCGACTTATAAACAATCGATATTTGCAAATTTAAAGCTAGTTTGGTCTTAGTGGCACACGGTATGTAATTTTAAAACTCAATCATAAACCACATGTGGATCTCCGCCTCATTTCGGCTATATGTAGCATATATTTAATATGCACTCAAGATTACAAGTCAAATTATCTTCAAATCAAAGCCATATACTTAACATTGTATGGTATTAAAGTGAGCGTTGGTATAATCAGATCCTTAAGACTCTTAATTTAATAGGTTCGAATTCAGTGGGTGAAAAAAATCACCATACCAACAAGTTTTGAAAGATCGAAAATATTAATATTTCCGATGGGATTTTCAAATAAAACAATTCGATTCATGCATGACCAGGGTCAAAAGGTTTGTCCACCATCGCTGAAATATGTCACCCAAGCAAAATTTAACTGTTTGGTTTTGTATTACAAACGAAAGAAACAAACAACCACCGACTGTTCGATCAGAGCCTAAACAAATTCGAGTCTTATACCGCGTGAAATTCGAAACCGCTATTCTCGCGGTTGAAAACCACACAAAAAGAAACTAATCTCGTCGACATTATATGCTAACTACGAGTGGAAGGCGCAAAAAAATCGCCCAGAACGATCGGTCTCGGTCGAATTCGATTCCGGCGTGCAATTTGGGAATCTTCGAAGATCGCCGCAGTCTTGGATCTCCGAGGGAGGTCTTCGATGGTCAACATTGTATCAATGGGGCAAAAAAATATTTTCACCGCTGATCGTGATTGGCAGGTCGAGATGAAAGTGAAAACCGCCTACCATATAAGTAAACCAGGCCTGGACAAGAATCGGAAGCCATTGACCGTAAGTGCTCTGCCCTAACCGCCGCAGCGCACTCGAGGACCCCTTTTACACCTGCACTTTAACACCAGAGAAACTATCGTCAGCCTTCGACGATACCTCAATCCCAATGACGACGTCGCGCCGATTAATTCATCGTCGTCGATTAGTGGCTGCTGCGTACTTATGATTCTTATGTGTCAGTTGATGGTCGATTAATCATCGAGGGAATCATGACTTGAATCGAATGCCATAGAGATGAATTGATTTATCGGCCTGGTATATCAGGTTTCTTGCCTTGCATGATTGCAAACGAAAAGATTAACACAAAGAGAAATTAACGACAGGTAGTAAATCACAAAAAAATCCTTTCTCACGCACTCTTCGGCGTGGTGTGCATTCAATAAAAATGGAAACGATGTTACATGCGAATTATCCGAATGCAAAATGATTTTGCAAGCGAATTCTGGCATAGAACCTTTAACTTATCTAGTGTTCCAATATTGGATCATCGACATCAATCTTCATGTATTCCTTTTTCATCTTAAAGTGCCAAATATGTTACTAAATATAGGCGATGTCAGTCATCATAGAAACGTAAGTTTATGTTTATATATAAGTTTGAGGTTCCATAAATCTATTTGGTCCTCGATAAGCGCAGTTTCCTATAACGATTTCGCTATTACGCGGCATCAGAGTATAAAGAGCTATTTATCAATTGAAAGTTGCAACTACGATTTCAAGATGCCGCATAAAAGTGATATCGTATATTTCTAAGAACGACTGATGATATTAACTACTCTTTGATGGAACGGCTTATTTAAATTGACCATAAAATATACATAAACTAGCTCTCAAATGACTCTGTGAATTTACAACTCAAGATAAAATTTAGCCCGTTGATGAGGAACTTGGCATATAAGCGTTCGGATTCAAGCGATACTTGATTGTGTCTTAATTAAGGTAAACTACTTGTAGACAAAAAAGCAGCTTTGTAGATTTTAATTGAATGCCGGTATGTACATTTTTTTAAGTTTCGCAAATTATTATTAATGTCCGGAATGTTAAAAGCTTGATAAACTATAACATTCCTGATTTACATTGTATAAATATTGAATGATCACTGCCTCCCGTACTATTCCACATAAGATTACATCAGGATAAGCTATTATTATATTTATTGCCTCAGTATTACATGTTTAGAATCGTGAAATCAAGCTGAACCTGAATCAAATGATCGCTCAGAAATAAAACAGAATCTATCATATTTAGTGCTGATACAGAAAAAGGATGCATTCAAATGATTTCCTTCAAATTTTAATACAAATTCGTGTTAAAGTTCGTATCTTGACGATCATTAAATCGATTAAACATATTTAATTTATATTCTTTGCCAAGTTTCTAAGCGATTGTTAATGTCTTGTTAAGTCTTTTAAAATAATAAAACAGATTTAATAGCCACTAAAAATAAATTGAAATGGTAACATTGTCTTTAAATGTTACGGTTTTTTAGATTCAAACTGAATTCTAATGATTGATTATCAAAGGAAAGGGTGTCAATATAACGGCAGATTACTGTTTGGAAATATTATTAGAGTCAAAGGCAACATTTAGCGAATCTCGACAGAATAATAATCTGTTTCGGAACCGGTAAGAATGTACTTAAAAGTGATAGTGGTGATCAAAAATAATGTGGAATGACTTCCTGACTGAGACGAGATGTTTATTAATAATATACCTTCGAATTATCGCACTGCACGTGGACATGATTGTGGTAAAAGTGAAAGAAGTTTTTCTTTTTAATTCGGACAAGTACGTGACCGATTATCTATCGATATAAATCGAAATGGAAGAACTAATCGGACATGTTATTAGAACACGATGATTTACGCTCGATAAAAACATCGAAGAAGGGGCTAAATGTGGTCGATTTCGGATCTTGAACCAATAATGAATCATGGTGAATTTTTCGTACGAACGAACAGGAAATAGATAGATTATATGAGGTGTTTTTGATGCCATGTCGAAAATAAAACCATAATGTATTTGTTTGAGAACACCAAAAGGAAGATCGTTCGAGTTATATTGCAGTTGAAAAACTGAAGAAAATTATGGCAATTTACTACTTAGCGTGCTGTTGGAGATTTTCTCTCGAATCACCATACAATTAGTGTAATAAATGAGCCATTATTTGGGGGATCGTATCATAATAAAAGCTAAATAAAAACACTTACAAACACACGCAAAAAATATGATCACATCAACAACAATCATTATAAATATATTATCTATTTAAAAAATAAGAGTACGCTTATAAATGGGATGAAATTTTCATCATTGAAAAATTGCATTTTTTTTAAAATAAACCGGAAAATTCGATGGAAAATTATTGAATTTCCTACCTTTTAGTTGTTGTCAAGTTAGCTGGTTGATATTTTGTGTCAATAATATTTAAAACACTAATGTTTTCATATATTTCGATAAGTTTATTGATGAATTTCCACTGGGGGAAGTTCGCATGACGCACCTTCACTGACCGAGCGCGAATGGAGACTGAGCGCGTTTGTGACTCACATGTGATAAAATGTTTACCTGGAAATAACAGTGGCTCTCAAATATTGCCCCACGGATGTCCCCTCCTTAAAGTCGAGGAATATAATTTAGATTAGGGCGCAACCATCGCGAAAATCGTAGGGAAATCAATTTAATATATAAAAAATTTCTTTGTTCGTATGTAATGCGCTGCCATAGCGTTCATCAGATTGCGATGAAACTTCGTCTACTTATTGCTAAAGATTGCGCGAGTAACATAGGCATAGTCTTATATACAAAAAAAAAAATTGTTTGTTCGTATTTTATGCGCTGCCATACCGTTCATTCGATTGCGATAAAACTTTGTCAACGTATTGTTTGCACTTTCTCAAATAATATAGGTATAGTACAATTAACTTACTGTAGATCTTGTTCATATTTATAATAAAACCAACAAAATGTAATTTCGATCAGTCTTCTTCGGACAACATTGTTTTATAATGAGAGTTCGCAATCGTTCTGTAGACATTTTCAAACATGGCGTCCGATCGCGAGGCGCTCACTCGTCATGTCAGCGGTCCGAAAGGCGGACCGATTGGACACACAGACCTCGTGGCGACTTCGTCCTCTTTTAGTGCTTTTTGTGGCATTTTCTATGATCTGTACAATCACGGAAGCTCCCTCAGACGCTAACTTACAAAGGTGGTTCTTCTTTTAAAGCCACTCTACATCTTACTGTTGCAAACGAAAGAGCCGAAAGTAGAATCTAGCTCAGATTTGATGTTAGTCAGACTCAAAGAACGTTCACTATTAATTACTGGCAAACAAATACTAAACAACGTAGCTTGAAACTTAAGTTTTATTAGGTAAACACTTTCTATCATAGTATTTTCGTATATTATTTTAAAATACATGTACATCATAATAATATTTAACCCTTATCGGTCGTTAGTTTTATATACGTGATTTTTGTTTGAGCTTGTTTAAGTTATAATTTAATTTATGAGTTCGTCAGTCATAAATATTTTGAAATAATTTATAGTTGATTGATAATAATTTATATTAATGATTTCTATAATGCCGCATAAAAACAAAACCGCGTAATTCAAAGGATGAGAATGAATTTATTGAATTCCTTGAATTATGCGGTGGATCAAAAACTTTTTGAAGTCCCCTGAATTTTTAAGGTTAAACTTTAAAGGTTTATCTTATATTTATATTATGAATAATATTTTTTAGACAATAATCATTTTTATTAAATTGTTTATTTATCCATTTAAAATTATTCATATTTATTAATGACATCTACTGAGCATTTTAATAATTTAACGTCGGTAATAATGCCTTAAAAATATTTTTATCGACCATCATCCGGATCTTACAGCATACGGCGGACTGTCATTTAAATTATAATTTCTCATTATCCTTTGTTCTAACCAGAATAAAATGCTATTTTTTAAGCAAAAATACAGCAAGCAAAAACTATTAGCACTTTATTCGTTCAATATAAAAATTAGCTTTAAGCTGTAAATTTTTCATTAATTCAGAATATGTTAAAAACAATATGATATATATTTGCACTAATATAAATCGTGATATTCCATTTAAATTTTAAACTTTTGATCATACATTTTATTATGACAGCGAGAAATTCCATTTAACATGAAGTTCATCTTTATAAAAACATTTTATTCGTATTGAAATTTATATATGATTGTTTCAATATTGAATCAATACATTTGATTAAGACTATGAGAAATATATTTATTTATTAATATAGTTATCCTTCTCAGATATTTCAAATTATATTTGCTTTACTTTTAATAAATTTTATTAAATTTGTTTCATTTTTAATTCATCTTCTATTTTTATAATATAAAAATGCTTAGAATATTTTTAATCAAAATTAGAATGAGATATTAAATACTAAGGTCAATTAAATGTGTGAGGAAAAATAAAAAATAAACGTATTCCTGATAAATTTATTATTACAACAAAAAAAATCTTTTTTAAAATATTTCTAATTATAAAGTTTATTATATACAATTTAAAATTATATAATAAGTTTATTTTAAATAAACGTATTTAAGAAATAACTAAAATTAATTGAAATTTAGGAGCAAAGTAAAACGAGCATATTAAATGTGCTTGTCTATGATCAACTTTCAAGTGAGGAATCATTGACTTGTCTTTGGTTCTTTAGCCGCTTCCTTTCCCGTCAACATGTCGGCCGCTCCAGCAGCTCGCGTTACTGACGTTAGTTTTATCGTAATTTTGGCCTTAATATAGTGTTTTTTTGGAATCTTATAATAAAATTTGTTTTGTTTATAGCCCAACCAGCCTCAACGCAAGCGTGAGCCTGTCCATGCCGTCCAGGTATTCGGCAAAAAGGTTAGTATTACCGCCTTTTACACGTGGTCATGAATTTTTATAGATTATCAACCGACTGCGAAATTAGGATCAAAATCGATGTTTGAATTGAAATACTGCTAGTTTCTTGAACAATATCGATGTATTTTGGATTGCTTCTGACGGATTTTTAAAATCTTGATTTGTCAAGGCGTCAGATAGATTTGTAAACTTCGTTTATTTTCATTTAACCTAATACTGACGATGTCATACAATAATATATTATTTTAATTTAATGACAACAATTAGTATATTGTTAGTAATGACATTTCAATGTTTTGAATTTAGTTTCAATCAGAATGCATCGGTCTAACTTTTGAATATTTATGATGAACCTAATTTATGCATTTCTTTTAGAAAACTGCAACTGCAGTAGCCTATTGCAAACGCGGCAGAGGTAATCTCCGTGTGAATGGACGTCCCTTAGAAATGGTGGAGCCCAAATTGCTCCAATACAAACTACAAGAACCACTCCTATTATTAGGAAAGGTAATAAACAATTCAATATTATATTCATATACTTATATTATCCCAGATAATTAATATCATTCTATTTACAGGAAAAATTCTCAAGCGTTGACATCCGAGTACGAGTAAACGGAGGTGGTCATGTCTCACAAGTATATGCCATCAGACAGGCAATTTCCAAAGCCCTGGTGGCTTATTATCAGAAATGTACGTAAAATTAAAAAGCATTTATTTTTCATCGACAACGCGCTATTGTTCATGATGATATACTTTATCCCGAATATGAGTTGACTTATGAAATGATATATTTTTATCTGATGCAATTTACTCGAGGTAAATTGCATACGCCGAACGTAGACTGTGATAATTGAGCGTTGTTTCGTTTTGCAGATGTTGATGAAGCTTCCAAAACAGCAATCAGAGACATCTTTATTCAATACGACAGAACGTTGTTGGTAGCTGATCCCAGAAGATGCGAACCTAAGAAATTCGGAGGTCCAGGAGCTCGCGCACGCTACCAGAAATCTTACCGTTAAAGTCATCCAAACATTTCACAAAATGTACGATATTCGCGGAAGTTTTCACTCATTTTTATCTCTTGTGGTCGCTTTGATAATGTCAATTGATATTGATGCTTTGAAACTTGGCGATGTGAACATCTTGAAATAATGTACATTCAATTTTAAATATAAGGATAATACATGTGGAACAAATTCTTTCATTTAATCCTTGTCCCGTGTTACAGCTTGTTTATGATTGATAACGGCACTTCTTGAACAGTCATATTCGCACATGATTCTTTATCACTACATTTGGACCGTGTAAAACTAGCGAGTCTGACTTACCGTGCTTCAGGTTTTTATTGTGATAAAGTGGACTTTTTCAATGACCAGATTTGCGTCGGTGAGCCTTGGTATTGTGACAACAGTTTTATAGCCTATCCTGCAGCTTTGAAATTATCTGGTTCATCTTTATTGTACCAATATATAGACTATTTCCTTGCATTAATTATCATCATAGTGCAACCACAATCAGTCCGCTATAGAACTATGTGCCTCTTCAATATCCATTAACAGGAAGGGGTTACATCCATCGCATCATACATTCACTCGATATTGAAGGTAGCATTACCACCGAGTTTTATTTTGAACGTTCACCCAGCGGGTATCCTGAATGAACGTATTGACTTACGCTTTCGCAACCAACTCTATAGTCAATTCTTTGGATGCAAGGTGAGGATAATTTCGAGAAACTAGGTGTGGTTGGCACTATTGAAGGGAAAAAAAGAAAATTCCCTACCCATTGAACCAATCAAATCAAGACCACTACAAGCTGTTCTATGGTTGCAGCCTTTCAAAATCAGAGGCAGAGTATTATAGGCGCTGGACACATCCTTGGCCAATAACAGAAAAGGTCATGATTCTCAGCAACTGAAGGACCGATTTAAAAGAGAATTGGGTAGTGATTTTAGAGAAGGCATAACTCAAAAGAGTAGGATGTACGTAGTATGATTTTGATACAAATAATCCAATGAAATTTATCCCGGCAAGATGACAATCACGCAAGAGCTTCCGGGTGCCCGACCTTTCTACTCTGCATCCTCCAGAGGAGGCGAGGTCCCAGCAAGGAGAACAGCTTCCGATTAAGGAATCCAATCCCGGGATCCCGGACAGTTTTAGGCTCTTATGAATCTTGGGATTAGTAAACGTAATCCCGAAAAAATCGGGATTGAAATTTTTACCTAATAGAAATCGTACACCTCGCCAGCACGATAAAGCCTACTAAATCGAGACATTCCCGCCGAAATCTGAACGCTTGGAAACAGTGGCGTAACTACCAATTGGCGAGCTTAGGCGACGCCTACGGGTAGTAACTATCTAATCTATGTATACATATATGTTTTTCAAATTGTTATATTAACCTTTTCCTACCGGTGATGTATTTACTACACCTCGACGCTAATAATGGGAATATCGATATGAAATATAATAGATACGGGGTTCAGAATTTTTGTATTTCTCCTTAATATAATTAAGAATCGCATCAAAGTATTATAGGATATAAGTATTTATCTGCCGCAACAGAAATAAACTATTTGTCGGGAAATCAAGAATTTTGCGAGTTTTAGTCCGTGTCTCAGCAGACAGGAATTTTATCAGTCACATTGATGGTGTTATACGAAAAAGGGGGCTCACGCGTTATCAACTCGAATTAGCATTTAAATATCTGATGACGATACCTCCAATGAGTGTGGAGGCTGAGCGTGCATTTTCAGCAACAAGTGATTGACGAAACACTGGATGTTTTAATGTTACTTCAGGCATATTTTCTAAATAGTATTTGAATTTTTTGGTGTTTTATTTATTTATTTTTGAATTGTATTTTTTATCTTTTCTTAAATAAATAAATTTCTTTCGCCTTCAAATTATTTCCAAATCAAATGGACTTAGTAATTTTTGATCAAATTTATCAATATAATTTCTTAACCAATTGAAAATCCCGGTCCCGGGATACTGGGATTGATCTATTGCTATTCCGGAATCGAAATTTTGGCTCGGGATTGGATTCCCTAATCTGGATCAATCAGATAAAGTCCTTACCTGAAGAATAGTCAACTACTTCATGACTATATATCATCACCCTCATGAACAGTCCATTGCAGGATTAAGGCCTCTTCAATATCTATTCATAGGAAAGATAAGATTCATCTCATCCGTAACAAGGGGATGGAAAATCAGGCTCTCGCCACGGGCGCTACTGGGCTTGGGGCGCAAAACACAGAATACCGACCCGGTCGAGAGTTGCACATTATTTTAATTTTATTTGATCATTCTACTTTACATGAATCAACACTGATTGACTCTGTCCCTTTTTATAATATATACTAAGTTGTCTTATCTCTCTTTTCTTCGTTATCACTTAAACAGGCCGACATAAGCCTGCAATAAAATTAAGACAACAATATTTTTAGCCGATTGTGAAATTTAAATAACCCACCCGATCAGTCTTCTTCGGACAACTTCGTTTTGTAATAGGAGTTTGAAGTCGTTCACATTAGCGGTCGGAAGAGCGGACCGGTTGGACACACAAGCTTTGTAGCCACTCCGTCCTCTTTTGGGGCTTTTTGCGGCATTTTCTATGATCTGTACGATCACGGAAGTTCTTTCAGAGGCTAACTTACATAGGTGGCTCGCACCAAATGAGATCGCAAACGAGTCTAGACTTCCCCTCCACCCACAAAAAATATACATGATTACATTAATACATACTTAAGTTTTGCAATCCATATATTGTCTTAGTTTTAAATGATAGATATAGAGTTTATTAAGTGCGAACAGTAGACTGATCGGTCTATAACTTCCGGGATGGATATTTTTTTTCTTTAATAATTTTCTTTTTTTAAAGGTAAGTATTGAAAACTTTCATGGGAAGTTTTTGATGATTGGATTATCAATTTCGTTTAATCCTGTGGATTTTTTGTAGTGGGGGTGGTAATTGCTATGGGCACTTCATACTCTCGTAACGGTTCTGATCTCATCTATAATGCTCACCTTCTTGTGCACTTGATATTGAAGGTAGCAAGACCTCCTAGATTCATTTTGAATGTTCACCCACCAGATCACCTGGGTGAACACGTCGAAGGGCACTTTCATAACCACCCCGACAAGGAGTATGGGTGATTTATAAAGATTGAGCAGCTATTCTTGGAAGGCAGTGGAAGTTTATTCCAGACTATTATGTCGATTTTGCTGAAAAAAACTGGAGTACATAGATTGGAGCCTTTCCTCTCCTCGCAAGGGTGATTTCGAGCTAGGATAAAGATGTATGATACTCAAATGCATTTCAGATTTGCTCCTACACTAATTCGAGAATAGGTTGATTTTTTTTCTTTTTAGATTCACCCTCGCAGTTCAGAGATTTCAAAATTTTATCAAAAGCAACGGAATACAGCATTGGTATCGCTGCAAAGTAAGATTTGTCCCTTATCCCTCTTCTTTAAAAGTATTTCACAACATCCAATAGCTTATATGTATGTCATCATAATATTAAATTTATGATTAACTTAATAAAGAATAAGCTTCAGTCGAAGTTAAAATGATTGGGGTTGAACCAAATTAAATAAAATGGAATATAATCTATTTTATACTTTAGGGGTAAATATTAAGGGATTCAATTATTTCTATTCTATATCACAGAGATTAAGTTATCTTGGTTTTTAAAGACAGATAACATTTAAATGAACATTTATAATCCATGCGCGATTTCCATCTAATTCATAATTAACCCTTATCATTTTCGTCTATATATATATCTCATTCGTAAGGGATTAAAAGGTTAAAGGTCATACCTTTTTATACCCGATGTTAAAACGGAATTTTAACGCATTCAGAGTCTACTTACGAACATAACGAATTTATTATCGTAAAATAAAGCTTAAAAAAGATGCATCCCTGGTGGGGATCGAACCCACGACCTTTGGATTAGAAGTCCAACGCGCTATCCTCTGCGCCACAGGGACAGTTGGGAGGCGAGGCGATATTTGCGTATTTAAACAAAAGCATCTTGCGCCACTGTATGACGATTAAATTTTCGCGTTAACATTAAAATTACAATCGAAATGCGCACAATTTGGCAGTGGATCTGTTGATTTCGACATTTTTATAACAAAGGGATGATTTTTCATCATAGAAGATCTTATTTTTTAGCAAAATACGTGGCGTACGTCTTGGATTCTCACCCCTTACGCTCGGGGTAAATAAAGTGCCGATGACGTAGCGTAGATGGCAGCACTGCCCAATGGCCGATGGAGGAATTTATATCCTTTTTAAATATTAAATTCATAAAATATATCCAATAATCCGAATATATTTTCTATGAATAAAATGAATGCCATTTTCCTCATGGATGCATGAGATTTTTTTATTAAAATCATATAATTAATTTAATTCTGAAATTCTACTTACTTTTTTCAGTTTGACATGCAATCAAGTTAAACAATTATGACCTTGGAAACAATTAATTTTTAATAATCATAACACAAATTATATCTAATCTATAAGCAAATTCAAAGGCTATTGTTGTTCTCGAATTGTTGTGCAAATTTGATGCCTAAATATTATAAAATTTCAATTATTTGACACATATTTTGTAAGTATTTTTTCAAAAATTAAAACAATCCCAAATATTAGTTTCTTTCAATTCATTTCATTTTTATGTGATTTACCGGAAAGTTGTGGTGGTACGGAACTCACCCTGTTCTGCGTACCGTATAAAGGGGAATGTGGAACCGCTGATTACAGAAGTGTGTTGTGTCTGCGCAAAAGGTATCACCACTATCCTCAGCTATTTCAGCAGACAGGAGAGAACGATCATAACCTGTTCAAACGACAACTCGTTTCCATGGCTAGCTACTACGAATGACTGAATCGATACGAGTACCACGGGGAAGGGGTTGAAACCCCTGCAGTTTGGCCTTTTGGTACACTCTGCAGCCCCCTTCAAACTGAGGTTGGACTTGTGGATAGTATTTCCCTTGATCTTAGCATAACCCGTCTCTATCCAATTCCTATAGTTCTTTTAGGCCAGCGTGCCTTCGGGTACATGCAAAATCGGAAGCTGTTCTCCTTGCAGGAACCTCGCTTCCTCTGGGAGACGCAGAGTGGAAAGGTTGGGCACCTGGAAGCTCTTGCGTGAGTGTCATCATGCTACGATAAAATTCAGTGAATGATATTTTGTGTGGCTAGTCCGGGGTAACCCGGAACAGATCGTATAGCAATGCAGGTTGTATAAAACATATATCCATGGGTGCTATCAGCCGCTGTCTATCACGACACGTGCAAAGTTCTTCAGCTAGGCAATTGGGGTGTGTGTTTACTGTTTTTGTAATTTTGGCAATGGTTTTCAGTCTCCTGTTTCACTGTGGCTTTGTGTATGATGTCATTTATCACATACCATGGAACGTTGGATATTATACCCGTCGCGGCTATTGTCAATGTGGCACTCCAGAGCTGTATCCCATATATCCGAGCAGATTTAAATTTGTTTTTATATAGAAGTATTTGTTTTTATAACAACTCCACAACAGCATCTTAACTAATCCAGCATGATCTCATACTAAAACCTATTTGGATGTATGGAATACGGTTCTGGGGTACCACATTGACCTCCAATATTGACATTCTCCAACACTTTCATTACAAAGTGCTGCGTATTATAGGCGACACTCCATGGTACATGATAAATAACATCATACACAGGGAATTAAACATATATAGTGTAACGGAAGTATAGTAAAAAATATAAACAATGACTAAAAACATATCCTAACCGCCTGGTTGAAGAGCTAATTAACCAAAACTCCGCGATGATGCGTAGGCTGAAAAGATATATGGTTAATCAATTAAGACCTACACGAGCCAACAACGTCAAAAGAAGGACTAAATATCTCTCAGAGGATAGATTGTTTATATAAGTTATAAAAAAATAATTAAAAACTTGCATCACAGTGTTCAAACAGCGGGTTAGTTAGCACACGCATTATGTAGTATTGTTAGAGTTCAATAACAGTTTAAAAATATTCATACCTATGGCAATATCCTGTGTATTTGAAGGAGTATATTTTACCATATAAATTATCATTTCTTCCATGCGGAGATTACGCCTGAGCCGTCGCTGTTGTGAGATTGTTTGAAAGCCTACAACTGCTGTAAAGAATGCATCGTTCAATATACATAATCGACACAACTACAATAAAACGCCACATTATTATATCCATAATATTTATTCCCTTTTATAAAAATGCAAAACTTTAGAATATTTACAATAATTTTAACAAAATACAAATAGAACGTTATAAGAATAATCAATTGAACACAAAAATTAGCAGCTCTAGTCACATGAAGTAGTCCTGGGTATTATTGATCTGAGATTTATTTCACAAATTTAAAAGATAATATTAATGAGATTAAAAATACAAGCATATGCATACTCATACTAATCCTAAGAGTAAAACAGTACAAAACCCCGACTATTGATCCAATTCAAGCAATAAAAGGTGCAAACAAAGAATATCAAAATATATAAATTATTAGAGAAGTAATATCAAATTGATTTCCAATATTTTAAAATTAGAAATATCTATTCAAGGAGATCTGATACACATCTTTGGTTTTTGATAAGCGATAAAATGAAAAAAATACACATTATGAGCTGTCGAATTTTGTATGGATGGCAAATATATTTAAATAATTGGGAAACGTTTATAATTTATAATTGAATTGAGTTTAATATAAGCATTTATAGATTGTAAATTAAACAACATTAAAACATGTAAGCGGATATTAATAATATTAACGGATAATTATCATGTTATTTAGGGCTTTCACATGATCTTTAAAATGGCGGACTTCTATTTTCATTTTAAAAATTCGATCCTCATGTTCGTGACAATAAAATCTTTAAAATATCTCTATGTCTTCATTTATTTGCTGTCCTTGCATTGTTTTTGATATCTGTTCTTTCAATTAAAATTTATCAGATCAACATAAAGTTCTCCATTTGTAATATTTCAAGTGGTAACCCAACGTTAAAATTAATTTCCCCTAGGGTAGTCATAGAAAATGCTATTTAATATGGGAAAAACGCGGGAGTTAAACATTTTAGCACATTCTATCAAATAAAAGTAAGATTACACAAAATTAAAATAAATGCAAAGTATATATTCGGAGACATTTCATATATGCACGTTTACAATTATATTCCTCTCTTAATATAGTTTTATACATCTTGTGTCTAACTTTAAACAATACTCTTACTAACGATAATTATGTACAACTCATAAATTTAATAAGTCACAACATATGGAATTAAAGTTCATTTAATATATCCTCTCTAATACGAAAAATATAAATAAAAACCTTAAAATATCATCACTTGAAAATCAATCCATTGAAACATAAAATCAGACAAATACACTCAGGTAAAGGTGAAATAATAACAACCCACGAGGTATGCAATACTCAAGGACACACTAAGTATGTTCAAAGTCTTCCAAACATACTGAAATGCTAGACATGCAACACAAAATAATTTTGAGATACACACAGATCACTGCATATTAAACTAAGACTATAATTGTATGACTTTAAAAGACCTTCGAAGAAAACATTGTCTCGTAATTTGTGACAGTAGAAATTTAAAAATACGATTAATCGATTAAAATAAAGGTGTATTTGGTCCATAAGCTCTGCTTATTAAAGCCGATCTCGGTGAATTTGGTCCGGTTACTCTCATCCACTTCGACACCTGCATATTCGGCGTAAATTCCATCCACGATTGATTTTTAATTGAACTGACATCGGATGTCTTGGGCGTTAGTAATGTTATCGGATTTATGACACTGGTATTTCGAAATTTGGGTGAGCAATTTCGTTCGTCCAAAGTAATTGTGTAAATATTTTTCTTAGCGGGTCGGCGTGCTCGATTCAAAATGAGATATATGACCGATATTAAACGAGCATGTGAATAGGTGAATCTAAATCATCGGATAATTCGAAATCTTCGACAGGCCAACTGAAAAATGAAGAAATATTTGATTAGCATAAACATTTTCTTTTAACGTAAAATTATGTGTTTATCATTGATTAGAATAAAATTATGATTGAAATTACCTTTCTCTCTCTTGTTGGGAATATAAGCCAACAGTATGTCGCCAACGATATACATATGGATATTTTGTAACATCTATATCACAATTATTTATAGCATCATATACTGCCTTATCGGTTTTGGTGGGTCTTGTACTACATAAACAAAAATATGTATTAACACTTTGTATGCAGAATACGAGGATTACAGTCCTCGATTGAGAGTGATTCCAGTTCTTATGATTTGACTACAGACATCTATTAACCCTATTGGACCAGAAATCATGAGACAGAGACAAGACAAGGTAAGACGACTTTCGTTCGTGTTGTCTTGAGAGCAGGCGTTTGTTTTGATAATTAAGACACTCGCATCATTATTATCGTTGACCAATTTTGTTATTCCCCCTTGACTGTAATGGAGTGACGTCATTAGCTAAGAATCACCACTTCTTTGCAAAATCTACTCCTTCAAAAGTAAACTGGCAGGCTTGCACGGTAACCCGGCCTTTTATTTTCGCAACACATTAATAGGAAAAAATAGCTGAGCAACAGAAAGGAAAGGACATGTCTCTAAGGAAGTCGTCCATAATTTTGGTGAAGAAATTTCGGATTATTTCAATGCTTTATAGCTAATTCACGAAATGCGCTCGAAGCAATCACTTCATCGCACTCCGACGGCTCTGAGACCGCTGCGGCCACAGGCTTGCCCCTATACCTGCTTTTGTTTACAGGTCAGAGGTTCCTGTTGGGGACCTTTCTTATCTTTGTTCTAGTAAGGAGCAAATCAAGTCAAAAAAATGTTAACACAGATTTAAAAAAGGCGAATAAGCAAGTGGAAAGTAAAAAATTGTTTAAAAATGCCTATTTTTTGGGCCGTCAAAGTGATAAGTGTTAATAAGTGTACAAAGTGTTAAAACATAAAATATTATAATTACCCATGAATAAAAGCATCTATGACTTTGACATCCAGTCTTGATGAAGCACTATCACATGCATCTTCATAATCAGATTCATCGCTCACAACCAAACTCGTTGCAGGCGTCACAAAAATTCCATCATCAGAATCGATATACGAGTCATCGTCTGATATGAGATCCTTATAATTTTCTTCTTCGCTAGCATTAAAATTGGGATTGTTAATATCTAAAATATCATTTGTATTACTAGGATCATTTTCAGAAAAGTTGTGGTTTTTATCACTTTTAGGACTGGTTGACATAAATTTTCCATCGAGATCGTATTCTATAAAAGATTAACAATTACATTTTAATATGGAAGATAATTGACATTTTAAATGTGTGTTTATAATGAAAAAAATCATTAACGTACCATTTTCAAAGATAAGTTTTTTAGACACGGGATCCATGCTAAACTTTGGGCTGGAAGACAAATTATCGGAAACGTCCCTAGATTTATTTTGATTCCTCTTTAACGATGCACTTTTGCGACAATTTCTAAAGAATACCTCAGTCTGCCAGGTGCAATTGCATTCTGACAACGTTGACCATGCTTCAATGCACTCTTCTTCAGTTTTGAATGTTTTAGAGTATGGAATATTTTCGTCTGAAATCCACTGCAATATATTCTTCGCTAAACATTTTATCTGCGTGTTTACGTCGATGCTAGCCTTGCGATCTTTTTTGACATATTGCCTGGTAGGAATGACGTTTTCTTCTTCGTCGGATGAAAAGGCATCTAAATTTTTATTGTCCATGATTGAGAGTTCCATTAATGACGCTTTTAATATATCAACATCGTTGTAATCGTTGTCAAATATCAACTTTTGAGCAGCAATTTGAGCTACTCGAGAATGCACTAAATGAAAATTAACGGTATGAAATCTAGCATCGTCCATATAACTGGCAATCGTTTGCTGTAAATGTTTAATCTCAATTTTTAAATAATTGTTATAGAATTCATTATCTGCTAATATTCCATCTAAGCGTTTTGCAAATACTTGACAAGATTTTTCAATACATAGATAAGGACTCAGTCCTGGATTTAAAAAAGGTTTAATAATAGTTTCGGCTTCGGCATAATAATGCTCATGGTTTTCAGTCGATATTAATTGTTTATCTCCAGTCGGCGTCTTCATTGTGAGCGTTTGAAATGCAACACAAAGACCGCTCATTGGACTCAGACCAGGGTCAAAATTTTTCGGGACTTTTAGACTTCGATTGACCAAGTCGACATTTTTTAAAATAGATTTAGTTTCAGTTGGTGTTTTTGGAGATAATTGTAAACTATCGGGAAATAAGTCATTTGAAGAAGTATTCCAAGGAGCAATGAATTCATTCTTTAAATAATCTTCTAAAAGACCAAGTCCTTCGGCGGACGTAAGATCTGTAAATGTATCAAGGAACGGCCAATATTCTTTCCAACCGATTTTCAGCTCTTGTGCAAGATCCCTTGAATATCAATATATAAATTAAATTCTGTTCAAAAACAAAAATTTCATCGATAAATAAAATAAAAAAATAAAACCTTCCAACTTTTTCAAGGCCTTTTTCTACATCTTGAAGTCTGAACTTTGCTGCAGCTAATGGTGTCTTTAATGATCGAGGTGGAGTTTTCCATTTTCTTCTAAAGGTATGGGCTTCCGTTTTATTCATTGGACCTGCATATGCCCTAATTTCTAAACGTGGACTTACAGGGTTACCACTGAATGACTAAAAACAAAATGTTCAATATATATTTTATAATAGATTGTCCCATTAGGAATGTCGTTTTTTAAACGAGAGAGTTATATTCAAACAAAAATATTATTAATTAATTTCATCGATACAATGTATTCTCCTTTAGTAGATACAACCTTTTCCCATCTATTTAATATTTTTTTTAATTCCAGAAGAATAAAATTCAATGGGTTTTGATACAAAATATGTTTCAATTCTATGTTTATGATTTTTTTTCCCGATAAGATATACAAATTTATGACAAATTTTAAATAATATCTTACAGGTGGGCTTCCTGGCGAGAATGGCTGTCCTATTGTTGGTTGAACAGAATCATCTTCACTATGTAAAACCGGAACATAAAATCTATCCTGCAGCATGCACGAAATTTCATTAATTAAATTTGCATCACCTTTGGTTCGTTGACATATTATCTAAAAAAAAAGAAAAAATATATTTAACATACAAACAAGTATCAAGCATAATATAGGCATTCTTAAAAAAATATTAGGCCTACATCTTTAGCTTGTTCTCCAAATTTATTTGTTTGAGTTCTATTGCATTGTGGATAAGATACTAGTAAATCGACAATATCTTTAGCTCCAAATTTTACAGCAAAATGTAGCGGTGTCTCATTTATAGATTTGTCCGGAGTATTCAAATATAAATCTAGTAAAATAGTAGCCCTTTCCTATAAGAACAAAAATGAGAAAAATAAAAAGTGCATATATTTTTATAATTGCATAATATCTAAAAATAAACAAACTTTGCAACTATCTATGTTATCATCCCCGTATAATAGTTCGACGAAATGGGGATCGCTAACGGTTGATAGAATGAAATCACACATTTCAACTTTGAGCGCTCTGACTGCAACATGCAACGCATTGTAGCGAGATCCTTCCTAAAAAATCAAAAAGGGAATTTTTTTTACAAAAAATTATCTCATAAAAGAGGCGATTAAGATAACATAAAAGATAAATTCTTATCATTACAAAAATTACAATTGAAATGTATTTAGATACAGAATAGATGTTTATTATTTAATTGCTGATTTTTTCTCATTGCATAAAACTTTTTTAAAGCAAATAAAATAAATCATTTGAAGAAACACCACCGATTAGCTTACGCAGACTGAAAAGAAGAAATATTTTGAAGAATTGTCAATACAAATGAAATTTCAGGATGAGGTCAACAAAAGGTTTTCATACTTTTTAACTAAACATTCTATGTATTTTATAGAAACTCGTAAATGTGCACACTTACTATTCAACAAAAAATCGTATTCTAAAGAATCTTTTAAGCGTCATAAAATTTAAGTATAATTAACTGAAATCGATATCGTCGGATTAAGTAACTATTAAGTTCTTTCAACAAAGATAAAACGACTTTCGTTCATGTTGTCTTGAGAGTAGGCGTTTGTTTTGATAATTAAAACTCTCGCATCATTCTTATTGGTGATCAATTTTGTTATTCCCCCTTGATTGTTATGGGGTGCCGTCATTAGCCGAGTATCACCACTCCTTTGCAAAATCTTCAGAAGTAAACTAGCAGGCTTGCACAGTAATCCTGTGCTTTTATTTTCGCAACACATCAATAGGCAAAAATAGCTGATCAACAGAAAGCAGACGCCATGTGAATATTGTGTGTTATCAACAGTGTTAAGGTTCAATCATTGAACTTGGTCATTATTAAGCTTGATACACGCTGCGGCGAAGCTGACAGAAAAGTGGATTTACATTAGAGCGAAGCATGTCTGCTCTCCAGTTCGAAAAGATTAATAGAACATTTGGAGAAGGATTGATTTGTAAGAGAACAATTTACAAATATGGTTACATTGAGCGTAGCTGTCTATAAGCGGAAGATGGCATACCACACCCTGTTTGAGGACACGGTGCTCTAAATCACCGGGACTGCTCCCGTTGATTTGCTGGCGATTGAGCGTAAAGTTCGATATGTCGGGCAGAATGGCAGATATGATAGGATGTTTCAGAAAAGAGCAGGTGGACTCACACGCTCCTGCTCGATGTAAGAAAGTGGAGTGAAAGGAGACACGGACAACTGAGCTATCATCTGACTCAGCTTCTCACTGGGCATGGTTGCTTCAGAGTCTATCTGAAATGGATAGGCAAAGAAGCGACCACCGAGTGCCTCCACTGTGAGGCTAAGGCGAATTATACATAAAGAGTACACGATGTTTGAATACGAAGCATGGGAGAAAGAGCGGATAATTCTCCGCACTTCCATAGGTAACAAACAAGTGTCGAAGGACAGAATGGTGGCTTCTATATATATATATATATACTTGAACGCCTGGGGAAACTTCACCGCCAAGGTGATTGCATCGAAGGAGGATGCTGAAAGGATAAGAAGACAGGCAGTACTGATGAGGACACTGTCAACAGTGAGCTGAGGTGGGTATAGACCTGAATGCCGTTTTTGGCAAATGCCTAACGGTTAGGCTGGACACAACAAGAGGTGGCCGAGAAAAGGTTTTAGGGTTAGGGTTTTGTTAAATTTAAAAGTAAAATGTAATATAATATAAATTATTGTAAAATATGTAGATTCGTAACAAAAAAATATAAAAATTGTCTTTTGTCCCCTTTACAAATACAATTTATGATTAAAAATAATATATTCAATTTTATTAACAACATTGAATATTATTGTTACCAAGTATAAGTTCAAAATGTAATCAAGCAAAATAAAATAAGACATCCGTATAATAATCTTCAAATACTTAGTACAGAATAAAAAATGTCTTACTTGTAATATAGACGGAGTATCACCGCTGCTAACTAAATATCGAGGATTTTCCCATGCTGTCTTTTTGACCATTTCATAATTTCCGGTTTCTATAGTTTTACGAAATTGAACCAATTCTTGGGGTTTTGGCCCCTTAAATAAGCTAGGTTTTTCAAATCCGACTAGGTTATTGCTAAGAGGAGCTGTAATAAAAATGATATTTAGATAGATATATTTTATAGCATATCATGTACAATTTTTAAATGAACTCACAGCTCCCATTGGTTTCAGCACTCGTAATACCATTATTTAGATGTACGTCTCGTTCTTGAGCGAGTTCAGGTCCTTGCAGTGCAAATTCTACAGCTTTTTTATGATTCGTAAATGATTTGAACCGAGCCTTTTTATATTTTTTTACTACCTTGAGGGCGTCGGCTCTGTCTTCATATACGTGGAGCGTTTCTAAAATTTAGACATAAAACACGTAAATATTTAAATCAAAGCACGTCATGCAAAAACACAATGTAATATTCATTCATTCAAGATATTAATTATAAAATTAAATGAACCTTCGTCTGGACCAATTTTAGATTCACACGGAATATATACACCATAATATGTTACAGGTGGTTCTTGTTCCTTTCCATTTTTACCGTCAGGAAATTCATTTTTAGATGTGAGTGGACTTAAGCGTAATAAACGTGAGAATACACCCATCTTCTCTTGCATGTTGTGAGTTGAATCAGTCTGATTATTGACGTCAACCGTTGACATAATGAATAATTTGTAAGCACTGTAAATTAGATAAAACATGCATGTTATAAATAAAGCGACAAACAATATACAGTTTCAGCAATTAGAAATTATGAGGCGAAAGTTCGAAAGACCTCTAATAAAAGTGTGCATTTTGAAAACAAATTGAATACAACAGAACTCCACTAATTCAAAATTAATGGATAATATTTTTTCACATATTATTTATAGCTCGAAATTCAAAGATATCATTGAATTATACAGTAATTTCGGATTAAAAGCATTTAAACGTGAATATTAATGGCTCAAGATACTAATGTGTTTAAATACTAGCGTTATTCTCTTTGATAAAATAAAAACTGATAAAACAATACATGTTGGATGCAATTATTTGTATCTCAATTTTGGTGTTTGATAATATATGAATGGGTTTATTATTAATACTACAGTATTTGTAATTTTTAAAATACGCGTATATAAAAAATTGTTCATAAGGCGATTAGCCGATAATCTCATTCATCTGCTGATATTTATTTGCTTATAAATACAAGTACAGTAAGACCCCATTTAGCGTTGTTTCAGTATTACGCAGCAGAATTAGTTTATAGAATATTTTTCCTTCTCTGTTAAATGCTACTGCAAACTGAAAAATATCTAGGATCAGATGATCAAAAATATCTAGAATATCTAAAATTAGATGTCTTGATATTGACAACTGCTTGCTGAACAAAACAGGAAAACGCAAACCATGTTAGATGAATTCTTCACAAAAAAAACATTAAATAAGGAAGAATCTTTCTCATCACAAACATAACATATTTACTTAAACTTTGTTTGGATTTCTATAAATAATTTATGAATAAAAATCAATATTTGCAATAAACAAATCAATAATTAATATCATCATCATAGTGCAGCCACAAACAGTCCACTGCAGAACTATGGGCCTCTTCAATATCCATTCACAGGAAGGGGTTACATCCATCGTCTGTATCATACATTCACCTCCTTATTCGCTCGATATTGAAGGTAGCATTACCACCGAGTTTCATTTAGAACGCTCACTCAGCGGGTATCCCGAATGAACATATTGATGAACGCTTTCATGACCGTCTCAATAGAGAGTGTAAGAAGTTTGTAAAGACTGAGTAGTCTTCTCTGACAGTGGAAAACTACTCTAGAAGACCTTTTTGATTTTACTGGAAAGGGCTTTCTGGAGTGCAGAGTCGAGTCCTTCCTTTCTTCGTTAGGGCATTGCTACACCAACTGAGGATATCTTCCCGTCCACGTGCAACTTACCTGAGTGAATTCTAAACTAAGTGCTTTCCTATTTTAGGTCGACCCTCTCAGTTCGGCGATATCAAAACGATATAGAAGTTAACGGAAAATGCTGTTGATATTGCAAAGTGAAGTTTTTTTATATTCCTCTATTTCTATACGCCTTCTATTTGATGTTGATACTGATAACATTTCTTATTCTGTTATATTTTACTTATCTCCATTTTTTTCCCCGTGTATCAGAAAGAGCCAATGTTTAAGAATACGTTCAGTAAATTTCAAATTGATATAAATAAAATTTACAAAGTTACAGTCCGACGAAGAGAAGCTGGAGCAGGTATGCGATTCAGAGCGCTTGCTTATGTTAGCATGATGCTATAAGCCGCAATGCAAATGAACGCTGGAAAAATGAAACGAACGTGTGAACGCTGGAATAATGAAAATCGATATTATCGAAACGATTAGACAATCCGAGAAGCTTCACAATGTTAAAATATGCCAACTACATAGGCGACGGGGATATGATAACATTTAAATGACATGGTATCAAACACGAACAAACAATTGTAACTGAGCTTTGGAAACTCCTTCCTTCTATATATTAAAATCTGTCGTCAGATGATTTTTTGCTTGAAAAAAACTATTGAAATAGCAACTTTTATTGCCGCTTGTATTTTCAACGAAGGTATCACCTTACTACTGTGTATGATGGAAATGATGGGCATCACAATTGGACTGCAAGCAAAAATAATTGTCAGCAAAAGGAATATGGTGCACATGAAAAAAGCTGATGCTGCAAATTCCGCAGCATCAAAAGAGGCAAGAATGAGCGGGGTATTATTGTACTTAAAGAGCAGTAGAGTCAATTTAAAATTTACATAAATTACAATTCCTATCACTTGCATGTTATTGATGCAATATCCATAAAAAAATTACATAAAGGAATAAAAATAAATGCTTGAATGATAACGAGAAGCAAATGACCGTAAACAATCAATTATTAATTCAAAAGCATTAATAAAGCAAATTAAATATGGAAAATATAAACAGAGTTATGGGAGAAAAACATGAAACTATTTTCATCCAAATTGCATATGCAGAAATTAGTATAATTAGAACACATCATTAAGTTTAATAGCAAATCCTTACAATTAAATACTGCTATTGTTAGTCAGAAAATGTACTGTAATATAATATTAAAATTAATGTTTCAGTGAAAACATTATTATTAGGGATTCTGTGTCGAGACATCTCGGAACTTTTTTCCTGGGACTTTTGGGGTTCTTTTCTGTTTTGAGACTATGATTTAAAATGTGCATTCGTCGAAATATCCAATTTGTATTGAATGAAAGCAAATATAACAGGGTACAAGGCATTAAAAAAATGCAACATGTTTGCACCCATCTGATATTGTATGAGATTCCAGAATTCCATCAAAATAATTCCAAGAACAATGGAACGGATGCTTGCTCCAAGTGTTTCTAGGTAATAGCTGGGACCGATTGATTCGTAGAAAAATTCAGAAGAAGTAAATGAAAGATCAATAGTTCGTAAATTCAATATCAAAGTCCCGTCGTCAATGAGCTTTGCCTAAATCATGCTATACATCTAGTTGTATTTGAAACATTGTACCAGAAAACTTATCAAACAGAAATGGAAAACATTGAAATTGAAGAAGATTTATATTATTCCAATGAAGATGAACAAAACACTGAAGAAAGTGACTACGAAAACGATAATTCAGAAAGATTTACGCATACATACATATTTGGCTAACACTTTTTTGCGGCCTAACCACATTTGACTACTCCTAACTACTATGTTTATATGTATTTTAACTATGGACCACTTGACTAGTACTTATTTACAGATTTAATACTCTTTTAACAGCAAGCTGATGCTCAGTTTATCTACTATTCATTGCTACTTTTACAAATCATGCCTTGCTTATCACTCGCTATGTTTTACATAGTCGACCCTATCCCACAATATGGAGCACGATGAACCTTACCGGTTAGGAGCCAAGAAGCTTTAGGAACAGAACAAGGACAAGAAGAACATCATTTAGACGACCTCGAGGAGATGCATATGAAGAATCGCCGAACTGAGAGGATCAACTGAAATAGGAAAAAATTTAGTCTCGAATTCGTTTGGGTAAGTTGTATGGTGAGGGGGAGACACCCTTAGTTGTTGTAGGAACAAATCCGAGATGCATTTAAGCGTCACGTATGTCTTCACCCTACCCCGGCAATGCCCTAGCGAGGAAAAAGGGGACTTTCCAGTAGTCGTCTAGAATAGTTTTCCACCGTCTCCTTAAGAAAACTACTCAGTCTTTACAAACCTCCCACACTCCCTATCGAGACGGACGCGAAAGCATTCATCAATACATTTCTTCAGGATACCCGTTGGGTGAGCGTTCGAAATGAAACTCGTTGGTAATGCTACCTTCAATATCGAGCGAATGAGGAGGTGAATGTATGATACAGACTAGATGGATGTAACCCCTTCCTGTGAATGGATATTGTAAAGACTTGGATATTGTATAGTTCTGCATTGGACTTTTTGTGGCTGCACTATGATGATGATGATGACACGTGTAACACAAACAAATATTTACTTTAAAAAAATCTGTCCATAATTGAAGAGAAAATAAAAGTCTCGAATCCCGGGACTGAAAAAGCCGACACTTCAGAATCCCTAATAATTATTTAGACAACTATGATTATTCCAATAATATTCTGACAACAATAAATTTCAACTTTGATTCTAGAATATTTTAATAAATTTATCCGAAATTAGTACACATTAAAAAATTACAAACAATACATTTACTCATTTATGCTAACATTGTAAAAATATAAATAATTTCATTAGCTACATGCACACCTCGTCACATTCTTTCAAACGAACGCAAGAGAGTTGATTCAATTCTCGATTGCACGAAGAATTTGATTTCACTAATCATAAACATGTTAACCATCTGTTCTAGATAAATATTTGATTTATTCAGGCCTTGTCATCAAAGCCAGAGCTTTAACACGGACTTAGATATGTTGCACAATAATACTATGAAGGATTTTGCCGAATGAAAATTCCAATAAATAAACGGACTATAGAAATTGGAATTGTTTTCATGAAAGTTCTTCTAATGTTATAACTACAAATGTCGGTTTTATAACAGTTGTTTGTTCAATATAAAAGTGAATGCATTTATGCAAATTAAAATTATACAATTTGAGCATGCGAATGCATTTTGAATTACGAAATATAATATGTACTTTCTAGTCGATATTCAAGATTATTAACAAAACAGACAGAAGTAATTTCTTCATTGCGTCTTGACAAAAGAAATGAAAGATGGATATTACATCATATTGACATGATAAGTAGACAGTGAATTAAAAATACGTATATTAAGTGTCACTCACTTGTAACTTATTTGAATCTAATCAGAAGATAAATACAGAAGTATATTATCATCAGCACACATGATATTAAATACAGTCCGGAGATTTTCAAATCAAAACACAAATAAATAATAAAAAAAACCACAGGAAAAATTGCAAAATACGTCATTATCTTAGAATAACATTTCAATCGATTTGTTTAGAAATCCGATGATCAAGCACACAATGATAATAAAATACACTCTGCGAGTTTTGTATATAATATATCGGACTGAAGGCGAGCAATTGAATGCGTGTTTCGCTTCAGTCAATATCGTTTCAATAGATAAATTTATCAACACTTGCATGTCACACGGCACAAAAAATATAATAATCTGTTCAATATGCAAATGAATGATGATAAACAATTGTTCCAAATGTAAATATATTTCAACGTCAACAAGTCTAGAATTCTTTATGTGCGATGGTATTATATGAAATTGTGACATTTTAATACATCTAATATAATTCAATATTGGATAATCAATGACTTAAAATATGGAATATTTATTTATGATGTTGTTTGAATTGAGTGCAACGATAATGTAAATCACTGCCTATTTCCAAGACTTGGAATATAATGTTTATGGTGTGTGTGATGTAAATACATGTTTGCTATGGTATTGTGCATTGGAATCGACTGTCTAATCTAAAAGCGGAAGGGAACTTTGATCGGCGTGAAAGAGAAATGAACTTTCGACATATTTACAAAAAAATATGAGAATGGAGAACGTCGCAATTAGGTTCTGGTTGAAAGGCGAACGAGTGTTGTTAGTGAATGCATCTATTTCGGCTTTTCTGGGCTGCTGACCTATTTAGTCGGGTCAGGAATAGCAGCCCGCTCAGGTGGTGCACCGGCCCCGCCTCCGCACCCTCACCTCGCACCCGAACATGTCAACGCTGACGTCCGCACACAACACACCACCTCGCTCCAAACCGATCAAAATAACGACCATGTCCACACAACAAAACAACCTATTCAAATTAACGGATAGGATATTATTTTTTGATTATGCTACAAATTCTGAGCGCGAATAGAGTTTATAACTTGTTAAAAATATGGGATTTTTTTAAATCCTAGCTAAAATATCGAAAGTAAGCGCAAATGCCCAAAAATAAAATAACACGTCATCGAATGTCACCGATTTATATAAATCAACCCATGCACAATACAAACACTATACACATTTGAACGGATTTAACTCGATTGACGAAATATAAAATAATCAAAAAGAAATTATTTTCACACCTAACGGCTGATATTATTAAAAAATATTTTTAGACATAAAACGTTTTCGTATAATTTTAATTTACATATTTTGCGAGATCTTAATTTTTATTTTAATATAATTATTAATGCGACCGAAAAATATTAAAATGGCAATTATTGCGCATAAAAAAATTACGATTGAAATTAAACTCAAACAATAATTTTAAATCCACATGTGAAATAGTTATTTGAAACAAAAAAAAATAAAAAAATTTAAAACGTTTTTAACACATTATGTGCGGAGGCCATATTTAAATATTTTCTTCAAAATAATACTCGATAAATGTTCCGCTTAAAAACTAAATCTCTTATACTGATTTTAAATTAAGTCTAATACGTATTTAGTGTAAAATAATTGTCACATATGATATTTAATACTCAAAAATACTTTAGATTATGATCGCAATGGTTTAAATAATGTATTCAAATTCGTATTTTTTGAATTGAAGTGTAACTGATTTATAATCGTTAATAAAAAGGCACGTTTTTTTTGTTTTATTATCAACTTGTTATCTAATGAGTTGTTTTGCTCGCAGACAACCTTTTTGAAAAGGAATTAAATAGGGCTTAACATGTTTATAAAGCATTTCAATGATATGCATCTGATTGGATACATCCTCATAAACTGACTAATGTAAAAAACCATAAAATATTAACATTTTAGCCAACATTTTAACCAAGACAGTGTAATTTATAAACAATTTATTCCGTATGTAACCGGCATAGAACGTATTACAATGATAAAAATGAAACAATGATTAATAAACTTAACCTTTTCTTTGCTATGGTGTATTCATTACACTGAGACGAGTTGTAGTAAAGCTATAATAATGGGAATTTTTACATCATTACTATATTGAATCTCGATACACTATCTTATTATTTATATATATATAATATCTATATTATCGAATATCGATATGAAATATAATAAATATGGGGTTTTAGAATGTCATATGGCGTATTAAATACGTAGCATCGTAAGTGAAAAGTTAATGGTAACAGGTTTGATACTATCGAAAGCCCTTGATAATTTTCAATTAGGATTCATATCTTATAAGTATCTTATACATCCGCAAAGAGAAATAGAACGCCAAGAACGAGATGGCAATTGATAAAGGAATGTATATTACTATTCTATTATTTCAATCCTTTGTGGTCCAGTGTCCACGCATATTGGACATCATTTTTTTACTGGCAGATTTATATCCATAATGTATGGATATTTCTTTATACATACTTTTAAAAGTATTCTCTGACGATTTTAGTATTTTTTTAAAGTGTGGAATGTAGCAAATGTTATAGAAGGAATACTATTGCTCTACTACTAAGTAATAGACCGTTTAATTGTTTCCTGTTTTCTCTTGAAAGGGTTTCTCTCTCTTCCATTTTTCCCTTGTCACTAAATTAAGGGAAGTTTCTACCTTGTTAAAAATGATCAATTACCGATCGATCAAATACCAGGCGTAGATTGACGACCGATGACGAGGAATAATTGAATAGAATAGTGTCGGTGGCCGGGGCTCTCTTATAGGGCGGCTGGAGCCACCTTAAGTAAGTATTACATATATATGATTCTACAAACTACAAAGATTTTACAGTGTGTTTGTATCGTTTTACCACGTTTATTTTTTAATAAATTCACTGAAAATTATTCAGATCTGGTGCAAATTTTTGAAAAAAAGCCTTCGAACCACAAAGGGTTAATATTCTGCCACAGATAAATCTGCTACACAGTCATCAATATTACCATAATTTGCTTGTTTTTGTTTATTTTTGTGTTACATGAGTTCATCAAATAACAACACTCTAAGAACAATAATTCCATTATAGTAAAACAAATTTATAAAAAATTAATTAAGATTGCATATGTATTTATTATAAATAAAGCTGCAAAATAATTTAAGTTCACAATTCAAATTAATATAAAACGTTTGACAATGAATACGTAAATTAAATACATGGCATACAAATGTCCAAAGATGTTTATTTTTATAGATAAAAATGAATTAATAGTACATTATAGATCTACAATAAGATTACCATATATTATAGAAAACTTGTCAAAAAATATTATTTGCATGATTGGAAGATAACAAAAAAAAAACTAAGCATTAACGCAAGAATTGCTGCTTATAATTGCAATGGAATATTTATTTGGAAATCATTTGAAATATATAAGAAGCTTTATGTGCTTACAGAGACACATTTCTTATATATCAATGACCAATGATATATTCGAGTTTATAGCTATCATCAAGACAAATGGATCATTATTTTTTATCTTTCAAAATACTTTTTAATGCGAATTGATACAAGTTAGAATTCACAGTTTTTAGTACACTCACTTCTTTACTAATTTTATCAAAGTCCGAGTCAACAGCATCACTCATTAAAGAATAGTTTGAGAGGGAATCCTTCTTTGAATCTTCAATACAATCCCAAAAATCGCTGTTTTCTTTTGTGAGAATTTCAATATCGGAGTCCAAATCTACGGCCCTTTGAAAACTATGCAAAACAATTGAAGGATTGAAAGTGCTAGTAAACATGTTTTTGGGCACAATTGTGAAAAAGGCGTTTGTAATTGAACCTTTGTGTGGGATTGTATGAGTTCTCTGTCTGCTTGGAATGTGCCAAACGAATAATTTTTCATCGTTAGACCCTGATATGAGAGTTTCTCCGTCCATTGAAGTCGACAGCGTAGTTACGATTTTAGAATGACCAGAAAATACTAAAGATTTATCTTTGTCATCTAAATAATATTCTCGTGTTCTCGGAGGATTCACAATAGAAAATTGGAATATATCACCGTCTGTTGTTCCAAGGAAAATATTCATTTCCATGTTGTCCATTGTAACTGCGGATAGACATTTATCGAATATAATATTTAGTAATAAGTCTCCAGACGACAAATCATAAATTTTACACGTTCTATCCATTGACGCGGTCACAAGTCGGCTTCTGATCCCACCTTTTCCCACAAATATATCTTTCACTGGTAAAGAATGATCTGAGAATGTGAACAATGGATCTAAATTAATCTGCGAAGTTATATCGATTCCAGGGTTTGTAATTAGATTTAATATCGTCCAAACTAAAACCATTCCATCATCACCGGCAGAGATAAAATGAGACCCATCATCACAAAACTTGATACATGTTACTGTTTGATAATGTCTATTAGTTATTGCCAATAAGGATCCAGATGAAATTTGCCATATATAAATCTTTTCTTCGATTCCGGCAACACAATAAGAACCATCAGGAGAAAACGCCAATGCAGTCGCTCTTCCCGGTAACACCAATCTAAAGCCTTGGACTTGCTCTTGTGAATTTAATGGCCAAATGTGCAGAATAGGTTTTGTTCTTTCAGCAGAAGCGATGTAGTCTTGTCCTATCAACGATAACGTTCGAGGAGCTGCAACACCACCTCCTCTGTAGCTCATTAACGATGTTCCAGTATGAATATCCCATACTGAGGAATTCCATATTTGACCAGTTGTTTCACTGGTGATAGCAACTTCAATATTTTCCATTGTTTGTATCTGAAAATTGAATTAAAATTCGTTAAAAATCTCAACCAAACTTCATTTCATCAGACCAATATACGCCAACATGGTGCAACTATACAATATTTTTACTATGCCTATATTATTCTCGCAAGTGTGAACAGTAAGTTAACAAAGTTTTATAGCAATCGGATGAATAGTATGAAGTGCATTAAATACGGACAAACAAACATTGATTTTTACATATTAGACTATGCATATGTTACTCGCGCAATCTTTAGCAATAAGTGGACAAAGTTTTATCACAATCTGATGAATGGTATGGCAGCGCATTACATACAAACAAAAAAAGATTAATTTTTATATATTAGAAGATTTGACGCTTATCATTCGGTAGTTTCTTATCAGAAAGTGAAAATAAATAATAATTTACTCAGTATTGGGGTTGAAGAACCTGGATATATATTTTAATCAAACTAAAGATTTTCCATTGGAAGAAAAAAAAATAGAAGCTAAATATTTATAGCAAGTTCCAGCATTTCACAAACTAGTCTTTCAAATTCATTTCAATTCCATTTAGAATAATTTTCAATCATCACAACCTTCATATTTTTAAGATTCCATTCCCTGTCAGCCGTTTCCTTAATCATCTTACTTCTTTAAGTAGATTTTTTTAAACGTCATCCATATTTTAACCATTTCACTCTCATTATTTGCAACATTTTTACTTTAAAATAGTACATTACTTTTCAGAGAGTATTATGTAACATAGCTCTAAGCATTTTAATTCTTTCCTGATGTTACAATGCAATAGTATGTCAATACTGGAAAAAAAACCATTGACTAACTTTTTTCTCGAAAATTTTATGATATTGATACTCATACAATACTAATGAGAAGTTCAATAAATATTTAGAATACAAAAATAGTAAATGAAATGAATAAACATCTCAATACCAACCTATAACATTTAAATAATGGTAAAATAATATATTCCGGTAAGAGATCGAATTTCGTTTACAGCACGTGGTGTTGACAGTTCATAAGAACGTACAGGATTTGGTTATAACCTTGTAATTTACTACCTTATACCAAATCTTATTGAAAAATTATTACTAATTAAAAGTTAAAAACTAATTATTATTTAAATCATCTAAATATAGTATTAATAATACACAACATGATTTATCTGTAATTTTCGATATGTTAAAAAAATCATGTTATCAATTTCATAAAATAAAAATATAGCATCCACACAAAACTAATTATTCAAATAATATTATTGCGGTTACTTTATAAATAATATTTAAATCTTAAAAAAACGAGAGTATGATAAAATATAGCAATTAAATAAATATAAAATATTTGCTTGATATCAATTAGATATTTGTGAATAAATCTGTTAAATATATGTACACAAAAACACATTTTTTAATATGCACATATAATAATAATATAATTTTTTAACATCGTTTGTATAATATTATACAATCAATTATTTTATAGTTTTTCTGTTAAAAAATAAATAAATTTGTATTTATTATTAAATATTTTTCTTCTGTACTTTTGCATGTATTTAAATATTGTTTTATTTGAGTAAAATATTGTTAATTCCTCGCAAAGGATTATGTTAAAATGAATGAAATTAAGATAAAAGTAAGAGTATGTTGAAAAACAGCTAAGATTTGCAAGGGTACCAATAGAGGCGTTGCCGGCTGTACGTCTCCGAGTACTTCTTCATAAGTTTGTGACCAAACTTGATCAAGATGTTCAAAAAGTGAGTAAAAGCCATATTATACATCGATGTTACGTTTGTTTTTGTACGATTTTCAACGCTCGTGCGTTTCAACGCGTCGTATTTTTGACATTTCATTTTGAGGTTATGTTATCCTTCTGGATGCATACTCACGTAGAGAAATGTAATGCTATCAACGATCATATGTTCTTATTTTTAACCCCGAATATTTGATGAATTCGTTGATGTACTTTTGTGCCTTATTAAGTTTTTATTTGCGTATGGCCCAATTGTTTATTGTGGCGAGCGTATTTTTTCTTCAAATGTGACAGATTGAATGAGAATCGTCTTTGAAAACCTTGTACGTCTATTTTTTAAAATTAGTACTAATGAATATTTTCGTTCCGATTCAATTGAATCGATCGTATAATTGCTTTATAAACATGATTTTGATTTCTATCTAGGAAATTGATATTGTTGTGAATTTTTCAGCGATAAGTCCTTCTATAGTTGCTCGTATTATATTTGGTATTGAGATGCGCACGTTAAATCGGATTTCATTTTACTAATGGTTGCTCTTTGAATTTAATAAAAATCGTAAGAAATCGATAGAAAAAGGTTAAGGTCATCCAATCTCTGCATTTTAGTGCAATGCATCCAAAATGTACGCGGATGATATAATCGCTTTATTGTTATGTCAGAATTCATTTTTCATGTTTAAATGATAAAGAAAAAATAACGGCAAACGTATTATTTTCGTCAAATGTTTATTAATAAATAAAATTTTAGCGGTTTATAATATAATACAGTCAATTGAATATATTATATATTTTTGGTTTGATTTATTTTATTATTGACATTTGTTTGGATAAAATGATTCCTAAATAATAATCTAGTAATATTATTTATATAGTTTTAATTTCGATTTGGTATCAGTATAATAAAATATATATATATAAATATAAAATAAAGTAATATACAAGTAATGCCGATTTTATTTAACGATTAAAATTGGAAGTTGTGGTCTCTTTTTTTGTAAAATATTTTCAAATATGAACGTCTTATCGATGATTTGTATTATTGTATTGAAAATATAATAATATAATTTTTTTCGTCGAGGCGACGCACGGTCGGACGGCTATAAATGATAGGCCGAAAATGGTGGTGTCATGGCCGAGCTGACACGAGAACTCGCCGATCGCCAAGTGGGTAGAGGGGGAATCGGTGAGACCGTCAGTGTTGCGGCGACTCCGAGTGTCGGTCGCTGTCGGGTAATGGTCGGCGGCGGACATTAGCCAACGCGAACAGACCGACGACGGGAGCATGTCGCATCTGCGCGCCGATATGTGGCCCGGCGAGGACGAAGTGGCCGCCGGCCTGCGGCGGAGATCCGCCCTCTCGACGAGCCTCGCGTCTCGCCTCGACGAGCTGCTGGACGAAGAGCTGGCCGAGGAGGAGGGCGCCGGCTGTCCGCTGCCGTCGACTCCCGAAGACAGGCAGCTTCTCGCCGAGGAGATGCGCGAGGTGCTCAAGGCTGGAGTTCTGTCGGACGAGATTGACCTCGGGGCGCTCGCTCACAACGCCGCCGAGCAGGCCGAGGAGTTCGTCCGCAAGGTATGGGAGGCCTCGTGGAAGGTCTGTCACTTCCGCAATTTACCGCGATGGCTGCAAGATAACGACTTCTTACACAAAGGACACCGCCCCCCGCTCCCCTCCTTCGGCGCCTGTTTCCGCAGCATCTTCAGAATCCACACGGAAACTGGCAACATCTGGACCCATCTGCTCGGCTGCGTCGCCTTCATCGGCGTCGCTGTCTACTTCGTCTCGCGCCCCTCGATAGAGATCCAGATACAGGAGAAGATGATCTTCGGAGCCTTCTTCGTCGGCGCGATCGTCTGCCTCGGTTTCTCGTTCGCCTATCACACGCTCTGCTGCCATTCGGAGATGGTCGGGAAGCTATTCTCCAAGCTGGATTACTGCGGGATTGCACTTTTAATCATGGGCTCGTTTGTGCCGTGGCTCTACTACAGCTTCTACTGTCACTATCAGCCAAAGATCATCTACCTGTCGGTCGTCGTCGTCCTCGGCCTGTCGTCGATCGTCGTCTCGCTCTGGGATCGCTTCTCGGAGCCTCGGCTGAGACCGCTCCGGGCGGGCGTGTTCATGGGCTTCGGTCTGTCTGGGGTCGTGCCTGCCGTCCACTACGGCATCATGGAGGGCTGGTTCAATCAGGTGAGCAAGGCGTCGCTCGGCTGGCTCGTGCTGATGGGGCTCCTCTACATCCTCGGCGCGGTGGTGTACGCGCTCCGTGTGCCCGAGCGCTACTTCCCCGGCAGATGCGACATCTGGTTCCAGTCGCATCAGATCTTCCACGTGCTCGTCCTCGCGGCGGCCTTCGTCCACTACCACGGCATCAGCGAGATGGCATCGTACAGAGTGACCGTCGGCGAGTGCGCGCACGTCTCGCCCGCGGTCGTCTTCTAGCCTCGCGGCCGTGCCCCGGCGGAGCGTCCCGACAGAAGGCGGTCGGACGCCCTCCTCGGGAGCTGCCGCGCCCTCGGAAGGGGCCGCTGCGCCGTCTTCGGGGCGTGCGACTTCGAGCTGTGTCGCGAGTGATCGGGTCGGTCCGCGATAGAACAGATGTGTATTTTTATATAAATATTGTTAACGACATCGCCAGAGACCGAGCGTATGTTTCCTTTAAAAATTGTAAATTCTCAAAGAACGAACGCAGTCTTGCAGAGAGCGTCGAGATTGCAGAAATACGCAAATTGTATTCTACTTTTGGATATGTATTGAAGGAAATCAGAGTGACGGTAAATGAACGCGCGCGGAGTCTCGCCCTCTCCGACGCGGGAAGCGTTCGAAGACTGATAAATATTTTAGTAGACTCTCAGAATCCAAAATTTGTGCACGGACTATTGATCTTTCGAATGAGTCGGCCCGAGGGAAGCGACGCATCAAACTTCCAATATTTGTTAAACCAAACAAAGACCTCTATATGTAAAATTTTAAAATTTTGAGATGCGCAACAGTTTTGTTAAGTTTCTTTTTCGCGATTTAGTAGTTTTACAGTATTTAAATTCTATGTGAGGGGTTTTCTTCGTTACGACTAGACAATAGTGAAATTTTATGGACTTTAATTTTGCTTTTACTGTAAATATTTCGTGTCCCATCGCAAGAGCACTCTCAAACCGAGGAGGACACAGTCCGATCGCCAGGATCGTGCAGTTTACAGTCGTCCGTTCAGGTGTTTTCAAATAGACTCTTTAACAATGTCGATCCGAATTGTAATGTAATGAAAATTATCTTAGTAATAATCCGCCATGCTCTTAAATGTAACAGATAGACTCGATATGCTCCTTCTGTAAATTATGCAATTTGGAATTGTAAATTAAACTATTTATTACAACAAAAATATATTCCACTGTAATTCAATTCGTTCACACATCAATCATAAAAATATTTTTGCAATGCGCAGACAAGATTGCATTGAACGCATTAATTCAACGTTGACATCCTAATTAGTAATATCATTCCAATATTTTCATTTATACGTGTCAACAACTATTCAAAAAATATGATTAAAACATTTTAATAATTCCTTTTAGAGCATGAAAGATTAATTCTAACGATCAGTACAAATTACTCAACCTATTTTTCACAGGTATACAATCCATTAATTGTGATTTATTTTGTCAGTATTTTGAATATCAACGCATTGGGATTCCTTTGAGGCGTCGATCCTTATTTTTGTATCTAAATAGCTTTATTGCATAATAAGCCAAACTATTCGAGATTATCAATATATATATATATACTTATAATAAAATTAGATCTTTGTCTTTTTCGCGTTTATGAAAAGCTTGCCGCCTTGAGATTAAATCGTAACGATCGACACTTTAATTCAGCGTTAGATTGTCGCCGATCGACTTCAGAACAGTTTTAAAATCGTCACAGCTTTGACCGATAGACGTCGGGATAACATCGGGCTTGAATCGTGCGTTGATATTGAACATCTAATATATTTCAATTCCATACCTGATTAGTAGCGTAAGTAGTAAAATGTACGGTTTAGTGGAGGGAGTACTTATTATAAACATAGTGATTTATTGTTCTTTTTTTTTTTTTTAAATGCTTTATAGTTTTTGTTGTAATATTTATATTTGTCATATTATATCACCGGCTCAATTATTAGTGGTTGCGACTTCGACAGGAGCGTTCTTTATCGGATGATTTTTGCATTCACCGATTGTTAAATGTCAGATGGCGGATCGCATACTGAACCGTCGGTAGTGTGCGTTCTATGCGTTGATGATTCTATCAATCTCTTTCGGGGTCGGATGATCCCCGATCGTGCGTTTGTTCTATGAACAGATGTAAAAATTGCACTTAAATTATTTATTACTACGTAGACTTAAACTTGGATTTGTATGTAAATTGTGTACATTGTATTAAAAATTATTTTTTTAAAGTTGTAGTTTTATTTATTAATTTTTAACTAATATATATATTTTGCTTCTAGACGTTGAATCAATTACGGCAAAGATGCAACTTATTTTGTACGATGTATATATATATATTTTTGTTGAAATTTCATGGCTAAGATCTGGATTTATCACTTAAATGGACCAGTTGCACGCGTTTTTTTTGTACGCCGTCATCGGTGTAGTTTTTGATTTGCATCACTTTTGTAACGTATGTTGCGATACGGTTCCGATCAGAGAGTGACGCTCGGGATGTTGCTCCCCTGGTATATTCTAACTATTCTAATAAAGGTTTTAGACACTGTTTTGTATTAAAGATAGATTTATTGATGTTTGATTAAAATAATGCAAAAATGTAAAAAAAAGAAAATTCAAATCATGTGATATATTGCATACATAATAAAGGTGGTCAAAATATGCTTCTGGTTTTTTATTTCTGATCAATCATGTGTTAGAATGTCTGTCTGTTCTCCGATTTTATTATTTTGCACACGATATTCACGACTATACTGTTCCATTGCTTTTTCTTACATTGTTGTAACAATCCATGAAAGGACTATGATATTTAAACGTCAACGAACATTATTATAAATTATAATTCTTGTCATGTCCGACTTGTTTTAAAAATGAATCTTATTTGACTTACATAATGATTTATGTTAGTGTTTGTATTTTATAATATTTTCGTTATATCATTGACTATGTATTATTTTAATAATGAAGTCCTTCGTTCGGATCCGGGATATTTATTTTAAAAATGTAGTTCATTTTACATATTAAGCTTAAATCATTTGATACAAGATAAATAATTTATTTCAACATAAAACCATGATAGAAGGGATTCAAATATGATGTAACGAAAATGAAATATCTATTTACTGTATAATGAATCGACATGTGTAGCGATAAGCAAAAATTTTGACGTTGTTCCTAATTAATACCATAAAATAAAATAGATACAAACATAAACCATCATTGCAATTGAATAATCATCCTGGTTTAATTTGAAAAATTCTCATTGTATTATCTTTTAGAAAGGAAATACCACTTGAAACGATAATCTTTATCGTGTATTTCCTTAAGGTGTGTTATCTTAATATTATTAAATTGTACGTGACTAGAAAAACAAGTTTGGGACTTTGAACATGATTAGCAATTTCCCATAGGGAAAATTATATTACCACTATGTTATGTTAATCAGATATGATTATAATACAGCGCTATAGATATCGCTTCGTATACATATAGGCCGATGAATCGTTTCTTCGTGACTTTCAGACGTATGCGATCAATTCAAAGTCAACTCCTCTCGTTGTGTTGTGCGAATAATTGGGTTTCCTTGTGCAATAGAAGCTATATAAACGCCGGTGCAATTCTATGCCGTCTGAGTATGTGGATTGCATTGTCGATGCTTCCCAAACTGCGCTTTAACCGACGCTTATGGTGATTGTAAATTGGATATGTGTTTGTATTTATATATATCATAGATTATTGGTTTATATGCTTAATTTCGTTTAAATTTATATTTGTACAGTGGCACTTTGACGCCATCATGAATAATGCATATGCGCGTTATGAATATTTATGGTTTTTCCCGGAGCATGATGTATTTGTAAAATTGACCCGTTTAGCTCTATTAATTGATTTATTTAAAATATAATATTTGATAATTTTGTCTGACTTAATATTTCAATCTTAATAAAATTTGCATTATGTAACTTCCAAATGTTGGTTAGATCGGTGTAAAAGAATATAATTTTTGCCACATTGTTTGAATGTCAGTTTTATTTATTCATTTTATCGGACAATGAAAAGTGATTATTCTTGTGTTTTTCGTTTTGCCAAATGCAATAGTGAAAGTCCGGTTTTATTCCGCTATGGCGAATAATTCTTATTTGAGAATCGTTACAATGGACTTTCTTTTGTGTGTGCAAGTTTTTCTGCTGTCATTATTTGTGTGTCGCATTTCCATCCGGTTTTCTCCATTTTCGTGCACATCGTGTTGTGTCACCGTCGAGCGTTCAATTTTGCGATACGCTCGAGCGATGCAATTTTGACGTACATATTTAATCCGCTAGGAGCGCTGCGCTACCAATCAATTAATGGCGTCAAAAATACACACGCAAACGCAAGACGAGCGATTTGCTCGATGGATTTGTGCTTTTCTCAAAAATGTTTCCAGTTTAATGCGATTTCTCAAATATCAAATGTCTTTTAAAGGGCGCGATCAAGGTAAAACGGTCATAAACCTCTCTTTGTCTCAAATGCCTTCGAGGCAAAAAGGACATTCATTTGCAATAGATGCCAAAAATATTTCAAACACAATCCATTTACGATTTTAAATATGATTCAAAGGCAAATATTTGAAAACTTGCAGCATTGTCTCATTAGGGCAAGGTCATAACTGCAACGCGCCCTAACCATAATTTCTTTCTTTGTCTTTGTCCAATATCAAGCAAGCATTTATATTGCATCTGAAATTTTGTTTGTATAATAACATTGGTTTAATTTAACAGAATACGAGGACTAAATTTAATTCAATCCAATATTTGTCTTGGAAGTCTGCTAAATTCCATTATTGTTGTTTCGTGTCTTGCCTTCATTGGTTTCTGATCTTGGTGCAAGACAGTTTAATAGCCTTTAAAATGTGTTTATTCCTTAAATTATTCGATAATTTTCCATAATTCATTTTGAGATACTCAAAATCTGTCTTTGTACTGAGATAAGATTTGACAAATTTGTCTCTGGCCAATCGTATGATGCATTGACCACAAAAATAATATGCTAGCTGACCACAAACAAACATTGCTTAAAATTTGAATGACGTTTTTTTGCACTGTATCTCGATTTGAATGTATTCACCAGAGTTGGTATGTCATTTTAGATTTATTCCTGAACTTTTATTTATTCGTTAAAAAAACCCACCAAATATGTATGTAGATTCAATAGATGATTTGTGATGTCATTTCAAAGATTGGTCGATCGATAAAGAAAGTTGTTATGGCAACTTATGAAATTGAATGACTGATTTAAATGGCATGATGATTTTCATCTTTTTGGATATTTTATAAGACTATTTTACGTATTTGTTAATATGAACGTAATTTAATTTTTTTTTGGCAATATTCTCGATGATTTTATGAACCGGCGCGCCGTGCCGGTTCGTTACGGTCTACTCGAATCTTGCAGTAAATTCTCTTTTTGTCTTCGTAGAATCTAGTGCAAGATTATTGATTAGATTTTTAGTTCTTGGAAGCACATAATAGTATCGATTACTTGGAAAAATTTTCAGACAGTCGCTGTTAATTCTTGTGGTGTATTTACTACATTGAGTCGAGTTGTAGTAAAGTTGTAATAAAGGGATTACTGCATTGAATCTCGATATACTATCTATATTGATAAATATATATTATTGGATAACTATATAAAATATAATAAATACGGGGGTTAGAATGTCATATGGCGTACTAAATACACAGCATCGTAAGGGAAAGGTTAATCATGTTGATTTTGGATAAATATTTCATTAATGTTTGTATCATATGGATCTTGGTAGATTGACACAAACCAAAAATTAAGCAGCCAATTCTAATAAATAGGCACGGGGTTCATTTCTAACTTATTAGGGATGCAAATTAGTTCGGTCCGTTTTCAAAAGATAGCTGTGACGTTTATGAATGTTTCATAATGACAGCTGATTTCGGTGATTTCAGAGAGGTTAGACATCTGTCAATAATATTCAGTTTACATAGCTTTGACTTTCATAAAATATCTTGTTTTATACTGCGTTTAATATGTGGAGGTTTTAGTTTTCTGTTTTAATTGGGAGAAAAATACAGCTGAAGCGTATTGAATGCCTGTGGAAGATTATATAGTGACAATGCTCCAACTGATAAATCATGTAAGAAATGGTTTCGACATTTCAAGAATGTTGATTTCAGCGTTGAAGACAAGCCTAGCTTTGGATAGTCAAAAAAATCAAAGACAAAGAATTAGAGGCATTACTCAATGAAGATCTGAGTCAATCGCAAGAGCATCTTGCAGAATCACTAAGAGTGACTCAACAAGCAGTTTATGTACAATTGTATTCCATGGAAATGATTCAAAAGCAAGGCAATTGGGTGCCTCATGAACTAAAACCGAGAGACGTTAAAAGGCGATTGTCACTTGTGAACAACCGATTCAAAGGCAACAAAGAAACGGTTCGAGATGGAATTCTAAAATTGGCTGAAATGTGGCAAAAAGTAGTAACCAGCGATGGGCAATACTTTGATTAACCCAATAAAAATGAGATTTTACCATATCCATCTTATTGAATAGATCGCTCTTTCGCATTTCTTAAAAAGTACTGTAGCGTTCGACGCTGTTCTGACGCTAAGAGGTCGGCTATCTTCGTCGCTGCGACTTTCGTTCGCGAACCCGCTGTTGAGAGCATCTCGTTGCGATGCGTGATCGATCGCGGCGCAATCCGTAATAATGGTCCCGACCCGCGAATCGGCTACGATGAACGACGGAACACGTTTATGATTTCATTCGCTCTGTGATAGCACAAGCGAGCGAACGTGAGTTATACGGAGCAAGCGGGTGATGATCCACCCGATGGTAGACGCTTTGTTGTAGCGTCTTCTTGAACTCGGAAGGTCCTCCCCTAATTGGGTCCATAAACAAAGAGAGAACCCCCTCGCAGAGATCGTGGAGTCGAAGAGCTGGTCGTCCAAGGAGATCCTTCTCCGTCGGGTTCTGGTAGTCAAGCTTAATGGCTTGATTCAATTACCGCCGGGTCCTTTTTTGAAAAGCTGCTACCCTTTTGACTGCTCTTTTGATAATTCGTCGCTAATGTGGTGATACCTAATGGGAGGTCGGGAAAGGCATCATCTGAGTATCACTACTCCTTTGCTGAAATCTCTTTGAAAATAAAAAAATCCGAAACTGATAGGCTTGCAATTTTCTCAGGATTTTCTTCCACGTTATAGTACTTTTTAAAGAACAAAAAGACAATTCAAGGGTTCAAATAATTTATTGGTTTTAAAAATGTCGACTTTATGTATTGTATATGGATTGAATTTATTATGATTTGTAGAAGTTATGGCGTTTTAATTCGCAACTACGAATTACGAACGTTCATGTGATACGACCTTATATCTCATAGACGGCTTGTAAACAGTCTGATTCATGATCTGGCCTTGGGAGATCAATCTGTGACGCTGCAGATGGTCCACGTCATTATTTTGCCGCATGATTGGCCATGCTGCATGAAATGAAAATTTATTTGGTCTCCAAGCTAGATTGAATTTTCTCGTCTGCTGCGCATCTGTCTATATTTTAATAAGAGATGCTGTCTGTAACATTGTTCGTCATTTTGTCAATCTCTTTGTTTAAGCGGGTAGTCTGCATGTTAGTAATTGTTGCCATATATACCTAAATAATGGCGGATCGATGCCATTTAGCTTTTGCATATCCAATCTCGTGCAGTCACGATAACTTCGTTTTTAGGTGTTAAATGTTCTTTTTATTATGGCATGCAATTTCCAAATTGTATACTTTTAAATGTTTAGTTGTCGTTCGAAATGCTACCGACGATAACCCTTAAACCCAGATCTAATTTCTATTCGGGACAGAAATAGAGGATAGCGTTCCTCATATAGAAGCACGTGCTAGATGTCTAGATGACCCATAATTTTATTTTCCCCCCCATTTGACGCTGTTAACGACGGGATGTTGACATTTGTGCCTCAAATGCGTCATCCAAGCACCGAATTTCGGATAATTTCCTATAATTTGGACAAAAGTGCTCGAAGCAAACATCAAGGAAAAGTCTTCGCCCCCGTTGTATTTCAGAACAAAACTAGCCCAATTGAAACTTATCCGATTAGAGACACTCCTTATAATTAATTCAAATTTTGCCGGATGTCAATTATAAGAAAATTTAGAACGAAAGCTCCTTTCCACCGATCGGGAACTACCAACCAATGATCCTAAAACTTACATAAGCCGATCCAAATGTCGTTGGCACCGAACAAAGAATATTACATCGCTTTTGTGTTTGGGCCTAACGTAGGCGTGCTCCGGCAATCGTATAATTACAACAGACCCTCGGAGATGCGGAGTATCTTGTTGTAATAAAATCGATACACAAGAAGGATATGTTGTGTTCAGCGAAAAAAATGTGCCAGACATTGCAAGATAGTTCCTACGGGATGAAAGTTTTGAGGTCGACCTTTGTAACATTTGGCCGCGGTTGATCAATAGAGTTTGGTAAGTGTTCGGACCCGTATGTAATCGATAAAGGGGGCCATCGTGGAAAAATGGACAAGGGATGATTTTTAATCGTCTCGAAATGTTTTCTTACTACCCAAAATAACCATACCCGCTGTGCGATATGAGTAATGAAATGGCTTTACTATGTTAAATTCTGACAGAGTATAATATCATAAACTATTCAGGATATTGATATTGAATGTAGGGACATATAAAATTTGCAGATAGAGGCACTAAACGCCTTTATAATGCGTTTTTTTTTTATTTAAAAAAATAAATCAATGTCCATCGATTTATCATTTAACCTTTCTTTTACTATGGTGTATTTACTACACTGAGTCGGGTTGTAGTAAGGTTGTAATAATGAGTTCAAATAATTCTAAGAATGTGATAAAATACATTCCATGATTTGATTCTCACCTGCTTAAAAGCAGGGCTACCATTTACAATAAATATACTTCTTTGATCAACTTATTTGACGATATCTAAATTTAGGATTTGACATAAGGATTCGATTTTTAGCTCTCGTTTACAATTTTGTTTGATAAGTCTTCGATCAAAAAATGTTTGATTTATCAAAAAGTTAATTTCTGTAGAATTAACAACTCATTAATATTAATATACTCAATGATGAGATATGAAAGTTATGTATGATTGAAATAAAAAAAACTTGAAAGGCATTCAGTGCATTGTTTGAAGGGTTCAGATGAGGCTGTGCGTGTTAATCATCTTTTTTTTTGCGAAGGGGAGAATCTTCAAAAGACATCACCATTTTGGTGGTAGTGTGGGATTTTTACCCACTAAATCCTCCTCCTCTTCGGTTGCCACCCGGCTACTAATTAAGTATTGCACAAGAGTGGCAGCGATGTGTCCCTCACGGGCTCTCCATTTGTTTCTTTCCGGATGTCATTCTACAGCTATTGTTCGTTGTCTTGTACGCACAGCATCATCCTTCCACCGCATATAGCATGTCGTGTATTTGCACCACGCATTCTATGCCATAGCACTCGATAACATTGAAAGTACCATGCTGCTAGGAGTGAGCGAGCTGATTCCCAGCTCCTCCCGTAGGATGTTCCTTTTGGTGCTCTATTCTGGGCAGACAAATGGTGTGTGCAGCATCGTATTCCACTCCGCAGTGATGGCATTCCGGGGCGGTCTCTTTGCCTATTTTGTGTAGGTAACTACCAAAACAGTCGTGTCCGGTGAGGACCTGGGTCAAGTGGTAGCACCGTTGACCTTGCTTTCTGGCTACTCAGGTTCTCAGGCTCGGTATTAGCTCATGCGTCCACCGACCTTTAGCGGAGTTGTCCCATCAGGACTGCCATGGTGCTTTGCTTTGCGTTATTCCTGTCTTCACCTTTCTGTATTGCCTGTCTCCCGTAAGCGAGCAGGTCAATTGGCGGTATGGTAGTCAGTGCCAGGACGGCGTCATCCGACACTGCAATACGCAGCAGCCACTCTGATTGCGTTCCTTCTCTGGGCTCGGTCCATATCGATGTGCCGTACAACAGTACCGAGTGCACTACCTCGTTGTAGAGTTGCCTCCTGTTTGTTTTTGGGCCACCAATGTTGGGCATCAACCTGGCCGGATTCTCCGCGATGCTGGCCACCTTCGCTGCCGCCTTCTCCTTGTGGGTGACGAATCGGAGCTTGTCATCAATCTCCACCCCCAAATACCGAATGGATCTTGAGTATTTAATCTCGAAACCCCTGATCCTCAGGGGTGGGGGTGCAAGCTTCCTGCGTCTTGCGAAAAAGAGGGTCTCTATTTTTTGAACAGCGAGCTTCAGACCAGCTCCTGTCAACCACTTCTTAGTCTTCCTCAGCGCGTCCTCGCAAGTCGTTCGCAGGACCCCTGTGGAACGCCTGCTGTCACTGGTTTTTCTCTTCTTCACCCGTCGGCGTCTTCGTAGATAAGAGTTCTCCCGTGCATGTAGCTCTCTACCATTCAGGTGAGGTATGGTGGAGTGTCAATTTCCTTCAAGGCCTTGAGGATCAGGTGTCATCTCGCCGAGTTGAAGGCATTCTTGACATCTAGCGCAATCATTATCGTTTGTCTACTGGCTTTTACGCTGCCACATCACGCCTGTTTCACCGTGTCTACAACTTGGGTGATAGCGTCAATTGTGAAGCGGCCTACACGGAAGTCGTACTGCTGTAGGGAGAGTCCCGTTTCAATGTGCTGCTGGAGTCGCTGGAGAATAAGTCTCTCCAACAGCTTCCCCAACCCATCCAGCGTGTACAGCGGTCTGTACCCCGAAGGACCCGTAGGGTAATCATCATTTGATGCATACATAGTTATCTCAGATTAATTCTCATTAATTTCCATATTCGAGTTTGAATCCAATTTAATTTCTATATTGATGTCGCTCAGTCGAAACCTCTTAACACATTGTCGGCGGACTATTTGCGCGGACTGCATATGACCGAAACGAAAGACACGACGGTTTACGTAAAACTAAACCAATATTCAATTTCAAAACGAAAAAGATGTGTCGTATGTAAAAAAAAATGTCACCGTATAGAATTCGAAACACATGTCTCAAGATTCGACACTTCTTTATATACAGTCTTTACGAAGGTTATATACAGTCTTTAGGTGCTTGACTTCGCAAACACGAGAATTCTCGCATCCCGCTGTTAATGTGTTAATACTTGCAAAAGCAGGCAAAACTTAATCGAGGCAAATGTCATTCTTAGTCGAGTACTTGTCATTTAAGGACAATCGAATCCTTTAATAAAAATATCTTCGGACAAAGTGCATCAACAAATATGTTGCGTATTGAAATGATTAATTGACGAGACATTTAATAGCTTTGAGGATAACGAATATGTTGATCGACCGCTTTGCCACCGAAGACATTAAATTTACAGTAGCTTGATAATATGTAAATGTATCTAGAGCGGGTGGTTGACATGTCTGGAGGTATGGTCGATGAAATCAAACGAAGAATGAAATTGGGGTGGTGTCTTCAGGGGGGTTGAGCTCGATATTAGGTGGATGTAAAAGTAATCAAAATTTCTGCATGTGTGCGAGAAATGTTCACTAAAAAATTCTCGTAAACCAATTTAAAAAGTAATTTATATAATTTTCTGTAACTTTATTCAATCGATCAGACAATTTTGTGTTATATTTTTTGAAAAAGTTATGAGTTTTTTTTTTGTTTTTTGGAGGATACGCTCCTGATGGTTCAATAACACAGATTTATATTTGGTTTCCGTAATTGTAACCCACATAAACTACAAAAATATCTTCTTTTTAATCTAAGTTGATGGTTTGATATATTTTCGGGAAAAATATTATATAGGGTTACTTTACAAGATCCATTTGAATAAGAGTTCTTCGCTTAGGGCGATTCCGTGTCCAAAGTCCATGCTCAATCCGTGTTATTTGTTTGTTTGACGTTTATATATTTATATTGTTTTCCTCAAAAGAATTTTACTTAATAAACACATGTAATGGATCTTATGATGGTTCCTATGTAGAACTTATGGATGTACTAGTGATGGAACATGCCGAAAATGAGGATCAAGGGTGATTTTGGGGTCGGTGGAAACATAAGATGGTAGCCGAAGGATTACGCAATGTTTTGAAGTCATCGAATTGTAAAGGCGAATTTCCGAAATAGAAAGCCTTCCTCATTTATAACTCGCCATGGTTAGATGTATGACGTCGGAGATATATCATTACAAGTGTAGTAGTAATTTTAAGATGTGTCCTGGGCGTCACGTAGGTCTTCGACCTAATATACTACACTCCTTGTATCCTATAAAGTCCTCTTCAATAGTTTTTATTTCTATATTCCAAGGGGCACTGTTCAATCTTAAAAATCCACCCTCACTCCTTGTTGAGATGGTAACAAAGGCACCCTTCGATACGTTCACTTAGACGACCCGCTGGGTGATATGATGATATCTTCAATATCGAGCGCACGAGAAGCCATTGAAGAGGTCGTAGTCTTTATTAATTTATTCACTCATCATTTCCATCATATTAGACTTTTATGAAAATATTTTTTTGTGTGTACGACCATCGATGGTCTCAGTAATTCCTCCTTTAGATCTGGGAAAACAGTGCAAATCTGGATCGAGACGATCGACTGATAATATTAATACTTCCCATATATTAAATTTGTATTTATATTTAATACAGTATTTTAACATTCAGCTCTATTGTCGATGTGTAATATGAATCTTGTGGGTTGATGTTTTTTTTTAATTATTGTATGTCATAGCAAATGTGTGTCATTCGCAATCCCATTGTTTGAGATTCGTATTGTTTTTCCGGTTTTTTTTCTTGCAACAAGATTTTCTTCCAATTTTTTCATTCACAAAATCCAATTTTACTCAGGACCTCCCACGCTCTTTTGCGAATTGTGACATTTTTTTGGCACAGAATCAATTTTGGCGTGTGCTCTAATCGCCTTGGTCGCAAATAATCGTCGCTTATCAAACGAAAGTGCTTATTTGCCTGTTTACATTCCATCTGCAACTCCATATGCTCGTGCAAAAATTAACCAATGTTGACCAGCTCCTCTTTGGCAATGGCCGCCTGCGAAGTATCATCTGTGTGTGTGTGTTTTTGAATTGCTTTGCGTCCGATTGAATCAAGGGTACCTAACCTTTATTGCCTTGGGAGCTACTCTTCGATTTAATCTTCTGATATGATTATCATAAAAAAAAAATTTATATCCTCACTGATGCAAGCTGAGCATGATTTAAATTTTTTACTTTGTTTTTTTTTTTTTTTTTGCTGTGCAGGAGACTTCCTATCTTTTTTCATCTCATAGAGCGTGCTTATTTCGTGCTAATGAAGTGCTTTTGGATACACAATATTCTTCCATGTAGTGCGTACCATCTAATAATAAATAAGAAGGGCACAAGCAGCCCACATACAGCTATCCATGTGAGAAGCATACACGCATACCCTGTGTGTCTCTGTACTTTGTTGATGCTCGCACTGAAAACCTGCATACATTTAATTCGATGAAATGATGACGTTTATGTGTTACCGTCTCATGGCATAGTCCACAGAAGACAGAATGCTTGGAAAGTAAATAACAAGTGGACGGTTGCTATGCTTTGTTTACTTTAGCAACCACCAGACTAATATGCGCCAAAATGGTACATTCGTTAAACGTATCGCAAAACAAATGCCGCACACCAACAATGGTTGCACTAATTTTAAAAACCTTCCTGAATATACGCCCAATAACTCACCAAAGCTTCATCGCAATTAGATGCATATTATAGGAATTTTAACAGATGTAACTATAAATGTCACATATGATTTTTTTACCAAACTGACCAAATAATATATTTATATTCATGAAAATATTTATAATTTTATGCAAAATAATATTTGATTTGGAATAATCCATTCAGGCATACAATGTATGCAGTCCGTTATTTCGACGGTCACGCAGCATTAATTAACACATTACGGTTCGTCATTGCGATTGTGCACTTTGCGGTCGCATGCTAACCAAATTAAAAACACGTTCACGTATGAATATTTGTATGTGTTGTAATTTAGACTTTGATCTATATGATATCCAGTTGTTGAATGCAGGTTGCCAATTTGATTTAGTTTCAAATTTGCAATAGTAATGTGATCATACGTCGAGGATACGTTCCATAAAATAGTCTTATTAAAATAATATCTAAATAGAAATTCATAATTTATTCAGTTCAATTTATGTAGCAATATTTAACTAGGATTTAATGTAATAAGGTACCAAATTTAGTTCATAAAAATCATGGGATAAAATATGTACACATGTAGTTATTGAATCGAAATTACAATTAAAAATGTCACATATTAACTTATATTTTTATATAAATACATGGTTAGGCTTCCCTTTACTTTATAGGGATTTTGTTATTGATTTGTTCAATTTTTTGGTTGCTCCACTTGAAATGTTTGTCTATTCATCTGTTAATATTCGTCTCAGTTCTTCCTTTGAATTTATTATATGTTTTCATGAAATTATTCTCGAGAAATTCCGAAAGATGTTCAATGGGATTGAGATCGAGAGACTGCGGTGACGGTTCAATTACCTTTCGGCAATTATAAAATACTTAAAACGGTTGTCCAAATTTACATTTTCTGTGCTTTGTCGCATTTTTTAGAATGTTAAAATGTATGCAGATTCAATATTTCATTCATGAAAACCAAATTAGCAACTTCAAACGCCAACATACACCCCCAAACCGTAACACCTCCCCTATCATGGTTTTCAGTCGATGCTAAGTTTTTTTAATTTCTCACATTGTTTATGCAACATCATTTTCTACCAAAACAAACGCTTGTTCTCATGTTTTAATTACCTTGGTTCTCAAAACAACCGTTTCGAACCGCAAGTTTCGAAGTCAATCTCGAAAGATATTTAGACAGTTGTCATCTGGAAAACATTATAGAAAGACGTTCGTAAAGTTAACATTTGCAAATCGTTATAGAAATATGTAATAATGAGACGCTGGATTCGCTTTTCGGAGACGAGCATATCTAGTGGACGCAGCGACGAACGAGTTAAATAAATAAACACTGTCGCATAAACAATACACCTTAAGTCGATTCATTATATCATTCATACATCAATATTAGTCGATAAATTTGGGTTAACGATCTATACAATCGTGCGATGTACGCAGGACGCTCTCCGTCTCTGTCTCCCATGCACAGTTACCGAACTGCGCTACATTTTATCCGTCTCTGTCTCTCTTCGAGCTCAACGTACAAGAGTGCTCTTTCTGAATCATTGGAATTCGCTCGCAAATACGCGATCACCCTACCATACAGGTTAACTATGAGCGTTTTTCTTAATAAATGATGAGTATTAAAATTATGAAATAAAAATTTGTATTATAAATATGATATTATAATCAAAACCATGTAGAAATTTGATGATTTGGATTATCAATTAAAACAATATATAATCACATTTTACTAGCCGTATATTACCGTTTTAAGAACATGTACGGTTTGTTACGTGGAATGTTTATGACGCCGATTTGATTGCCTCGTTTACGGTCCAAATAGAGGGCAATCTAAGATCTAATTGGAGATGTCTTCGCCGTTTTCTAAGCTGGTGAGATAAAAATCTGGAGCAATTAAACGTCATTATGTCACCCGAACCGTTTGACAAATTTAAAGCCTTCGTTTCAAATATTGAATTTCCAAATTGTGTGCCCGTGCAAAAGACTTTCAAAGGTTTCTTAATGATAGGCCAGCGGACTAGATTACAACTCACGCTACAGTTTATTGTTGACTCCGGTTCAGAGGTGGTTGAACTCGAATTTGACCGTAAAAATTGGAAGATGGACTTCGCAAGAGCTGTTTGATCGCAAGAAAATACGCGTTTCGTTGTTTGTACAATGTTATTTGTTGTGTGCACGTCATCTGTTCGTCATCGACTGACGGAAATGCGTCTGCAAATTCTGCGCCCCGTCGAGCGGCCGCAAGGCAATTGATTGCACAATGCGGCCAATCTTGGAGACAAATTCGAAATTTCTTTGATCCTTCAGAATTTTCAACGACCTTTGCAGATTCAATGAAGCGTACCCCGTGGCGATGTGTACCATGCATTATGCTACAGCTTGGTCTTCTGCGGTGTATCGATTTTCCAGTCTTCGTGATGCCGACTTTTCAATTACCGCGGAGATCGGTCTACGCGCATTTTCCGCTTTTCCAAATTTCGAAACATGGTTATGCTCATTTTTCGTACTCGGAAAGACTTCTCCATGGCTCCGGTCCCACCTATATATTGGAAGTTTCGTTTCGTCGAAAGGCTGATTAGTGACCACAAGTCACGATACTGCTCCATTGTAATGGAAGCGTTTAATCACAGAAATAATGGCTATTTTCAAAGTCCAATATATTGCCAGATTTAATGTGATTTACTGCAATAAAATATGAACCAAAATTTTGGGTCAATTGATTCAATGACGTATTGCCAACACGTATAACAAAATATCTACAGGTGAGATAACACAATGTTGACAGACCAAATTGTTTATGTTCAAGTCTATTATTATGAAATCATGTTTTTAGATCGACAATCTTTGTTTTTTGTCGTACAAAATGATATTTATCATATTAAACACTATTATAATGTATGTTTTAAAATAATATACAAAGATAGTCCCAAAAGTACCCGACCTAACGCATAGATGGCCGTTACTGTTTTTAAAAAATACTATAATATAATGTTTGTAGACGCTACGTTGCTTCTGCGATTCTACTGATAAAAGAGGACGGAGTGACCACAAGGTTTGTGTGTCCAATCGGTCCGATATTCGTACCGCTGATAACGAATGAGCGCCTCGCGATCGGATGCCATACTTGAGCATGTCTACAAAACGATTACACACTCTCATTATGAAACGAAGTTGTCCGAAGAAGACTGATTGGGTGGGTTGCTTAAATTTTATAATCGGTCGAAAATATTGCTGTCTTATGTGAGTCGATATCCGCGTTGCGCCCCAAGTCCAATTGCGCCCATGGTGAGCGCCTGCTTAGCCACGCCCTTGTTACGACCCTGACGCAGCATTCGTTCAAATTATTCTGTATCATATAATATATTCTTCAGAGTTTAGACTCTAAATTTTAGAGGTTACGGGTACTATTTAGACATATTTATGAATATTAACCATGCATTTTATTCCAACTCTGTCACAATGGATGATTTCTATAGCTGTGGCCCGCTTATCTTTTTCAATCAGTGTGCCATGATGCATGAACGAAACACACCAATTGCTCAATAGCTTAGGTCTTATCTTTTGAAAATTAATATTTAATGCAGTTAAACTTGCTGAAATGGTCTGCAATAAAATCATCATCATTGAAGATATATAACTTATTAAAAAAATGGAATATGTAATAAATTTTATGCTGCACATAAGATGATTTTACATTAATTTCGATTATTATATACAATCTTTTAATCGTCATAAATTCGTGCTATAATTAACTGAAATCGCTATCGTCAGATAAGCTGTTAAGCTCTTTCAGCAAAGATAATATGACTTTCGTTCGTGTTGTCTTGTGAGCAGGCGTTTGTTTTGATTATTAAGATACTCGCATCATTCTTATCATTGACGAATTTTGTTATAAACCCTTGACTGCTCTGAGTGACGTCATTAGCCGAGTATCATCACTCCTTTGCAAACTCTACTCCTTCAGAAGTAAACTAGCTTGCACAGTAATCCTGTGCTTTTATTTTCGCAACACATCAATAGGTAAAAATAGATGAACAACAGAAAGCAGATGCCATGCAAGTTAAACATTAAGAAATATTTGGAATAAATGAATGAATATTGTGTGACATCAACATCACACACATGACATCAACTTGGCGTAAAAATACTGTACCAATAAGATCAATGTATTAAGAAACATATAATATTTTAATAACTATTGTAGCGTGGAGGCATACGTAAATTATTAAATATAGAGTGCATGCGGCGAAATCCATGGGATTCCGCCGTTGCCAGTCCATATGGTCAAAAGTATCGCTATAAGGGCTGGAGCGACGCCTCTCCGTGTAGATAAGAACGCTGGCGTCGGGTTTAGAGATAAGGAAGGGTGCTGGCTTCAATTGCCAGGTAGAAATGAGACACTCTTCTGCCAAATCATGAAGTTTTTAGTTGATTCCTAGTCCTTGCCCGACCAACATCTCTTCGGGGACTTGGTCTGTAGAAGCCTCCTCGTACACGTCGCCTGATTGTTCATAGTATACGCCATTATCATCCACGACTGTTGCGCTCCGTATTTTGAATAAATACATGCGTTGAGCCAACATATTGTGTATCCATTATATATCCCTGCGGAGCTCCTGTTCCTGGAATCCCGTCACCGAACGAGTTACAGAATCCTGACCGTCGTTGATCAGCGCCAGAACGACATTCGGAGCCACCCATTACATCTCCGTACTGTGGTCGCTTTTCGAAGCGATCCCTCGCGGTTTTGAGCGTCTCTCCGGTGCGGATCTCGCGTCTGAAGAACGCGATAACATAATCGCAGCGACGTAGATAACGGACCGCCTTGTGTCAGCGAGGGGTCTACGTTACACTATAAATATTATATTTTAGCAGCATCTGTTTATTATTTTGTATCCCAGATTTCTTTCTTTATATGGCTTTGCAGATGCTTCTATGGGACTATTGGCAGTCTGTATGTTTTTGTGGTCGCAAACCACACCTGTAGATGTGAAACCAAGACGATCGAGTTACAAGTCTAACCGCTAAATCACTGGATACTGGATAGATATATTGGATGTCAAAATTGTGCTTCATATGCGAATTTTATTAATATTTTTTGCATGAATTATTGTTAGATTGAGGCAATTCTTAGACAGAGTGTACATCCGATTGGACTTCAAAAGGCCAAATACACGGAAATGTCAGACTTAATGCGTCAATCTGCTTTCTCGTTACGATTGTATAATAAACGTATATAATAAATCAATACGTCATCAAAAAAATTACCAATGATCGCATAGTAGCTGCAATGTTTTTACTTGAAGGAAAGTGATGGTCAATTCAATAGGCAGAATGGGCTCTGGCGAAATTCTATTTGAAATCACTCCGCTTTTTGATAAGATTAAATTAGAAAAAATATATTTATGTATTCAACATTAGTAAACACACCAAAGGTAATTTTGTCTAAAAGCACTGATAATGGAAAAACATCATCTGTTTTTAAGTTTATTTGCAGTCAGATTACAACGAAGAGATACGAGTCGTGTTTGGTGGTGGGCCAACATCGATATGTACGAAAATTTTGCTCTATATAACGAAATAAAGGCCACATAAGGGGGCTATAAATAGGTTCGTGAATGAATATTGATTCCCGTCGCATAAAAATAACCCTTGTACGTAGTCAGATTCCACTCCTTTTATTCCTTTCTCAAGTTCATGACCTCAGACGAGGCGCCTTTGCTAATCATCCCCTATTCACTCTTATAGTCTCAGACTGCCTTCCGAGTGCAGTCTGACCCTCGAAAGACCTTTCAGTTGTTTCAGAAAATATTCGGTAGTCTGAGACTACTAAAATATCGCGGACGTGATGAGCATAACAACTCACGATGAGGGGCAGTCCCGCAAATTGACCAGCAAATTTACCAGCGGAGCGTATGATTTAATTTAAATTAATTCGATTTCGCCGAAATTAACAAGGCTGGCTGGCCAAGATCGATCTCACTTAAATTGCTCCATCGTCAGTAACCTGATCGCGTTCAACCGATTGGGCGCCATTACTTGGGGCAATTACGTCTTGCGTAGGATCGTTCGTCTAACCGAGTTAGGAGGTCATCCCAGGCGCCAGGTTCATGCTGCCAGCCGGCAAATGGGTTTCGTTTTAAACTGTGCACTTTGCGAATTTTTCACATGTCCTATAAATTATGTGGCGCGATTTGGGTCGCCGCATTGGATTTGCACAATCCCGGAACGGGGTCGAATTTAAGGATATGGGAGATAAAGCAAGGTCGTCCGAATATGATGTGGAAGGCGACTGTCATAGTCGAAGATTTATAATAGCGGCATGTTTTGTGTGATAAATTTGTTTTTGTGATTCTTGTGGGAGTTAAATTCGAAATCTTCTGATATATTTATCCGACAGCTATGGATAAAAGTATTAGGCACCCTATTTCTTTTGAGTTTAATCTAAATATATGATTGTAAGCAATTATCTTTTATGGCCTGTTCATTGTAGTTGTTTTTTATAATTGTTTTGTGTTACTTCTAGAACTGATGGTAGGGGGATGAAAAGGTATTCTTCTTTTAGAAAAATACTTGCGTTCAGTGGGCTGAAATTTCGTTTCAATCTATTAGCTGCCATATTAAGAAGTATATCATCTTTACGAAATAAGTAGAGATTTATGAAATTCTTGCAAAAAAATGCCCGGACTCTAAAATGTTAACAGGATATGTCGATTTCGCTTTTTTATTTGCCATTAAGAATTATGCATAATGATTTTGCCATTTCATATAATCATTTTTAAATGCCATTTGCTTGTTAATGAATGAATATTGTCCATTTTGTTCTTACACGTTGAGCTTGGAGACAGACAGAGACGGAGAGTGTTTTGCACGTTGAGTTTAGAGAGAAACAGAGACGGAGAGAGTATCTTGCGTACATCGTACGACTGTATAGATCGTTAACTCAAATTTATCGACCAATAATATGTGAATGATATAATGAATCAATTTCAAATGTATTTTTTATGTTTACGCAAAAGAAATGACCGCATATTTTGTGCTATCGACAGTGTTTATTTATTTATGTACAGTGGTGCCTCACACAACGAACTTAATTCGTTCCAGGAGTAAGTTCGTAATGCGAAAAGTTCGTTATGTGAAACGCGCAAAAACACGCTTTTGGCCGATGGTTTCATGAAAAACCTGTCCAAAATCGTTCGTCGCGACTTCGTTGTGTGAAGCGAAGTTCGTGGTATGAATCATGAAATGAACGAATAGGAAGTTCGCTGTGTGCAGCGTTCGCTGTGCGAGGCGTTCGTTATGCGAGGCACCACTGTACACGCTTCATACACACTGCGACGGTCTTGACAGATAATTGGATTTGTACGGATGATAAGTAAGTTAAACCAGCATGCTTACAAATGACAGGATTTACAACCCATTACAAAAACTTCTTTTCTGTTTGGACTGATTCATTTCAACTGACGTCATAATCTTCCTTTTTTTTAATAATTCAATGGGTCCAATGTTTATTTTAATATTTTTGCTTGTTTGTATCAAATCTATATATGGCGATCAGTCATGGTATGTTCTAAATTGATTATTTTTTATCTTCGGTGTGCTAATTGCCATAATCATATTTGAGCTCCAACTGCTTTTCTACCTTATCGACATTAGGACTGTAACAATTCTAACGAATGGCATAGAATAAGTACATACTCTCAAATAAGAAGTGTCGACGTGCGTTTATCCTACGGGCAATAATATTGAGTGTGTCAAAGCGTATTAAATTCTATCTAAAATGTCACACATTTCAATATCCTTAATTTCGATATATAATTTGTGTATTTGTGTTGTTTAACACTGAAAAATGGTATCTTTGTAAATTCAAATATTTATAAAATTAATCGGATATTATTAGTTTTTTTGTTAAGTAATTTAGAAAGTTTATTCGTAATAAATTCAAGCAAATATAACTTATTTGAAATCTAGGAAGAATTTTATTTTCAAACTAGTTGGGCGCGAGCCACGGAATAGGGCATGTCCCAAGACAAGAAATCCAGTGGTGTCAGATCTGGAGACTTATTATTATCTGGAGATTATTTGAGTTAGAGTGTCGAACCGGAACCAAACCGAAAACTGGAAACATCCTTAATCTTGTTGGAATGAATATTATATTATATAAGGTTCGAATATATCGGTTTGTTTCGGTTCAATACATGTTCTACGAGAAAGATTCATCTGATAATACTGTTATATTTACTCTTTATTTGTATTCTTAATTGTCCTATTTAATCTAAATTTAATAGAAAAAAATAAGCATATAAATTATATCGTTTGTGTTTGTTTGTTTTTCTGTGGAAACGCTTGAAAAATATTTTAAAAAATGGAAATACTTAGATCAATCGTAAGATCATAGTTCTCAGTGCGTTGCTGCCACAGAAGTAATTATTCTAAAATATCGTTTGAAATTTGAAAGAGTTATCTTTTTCAATTAGGAATGATAGAAATAATGAAATTTATTTTCTTTCCGATAATTAATACATTTATTGAAATTGATTGATATATAATATAAGGGAAAAGTATAAATGATATTTTTTTTGTTGCTTTTATTATAAATTATTTTTATATATAAGATCTACAGTGAGTTAATTGTACCATATCTATATTATCTGAGAAAGTGTAAACAATAAGTTGGCAAAGTTTTATTGCCATCGAATGAACGGTATGGCAGCGCATAAAATACGAACAAACATTTATTTTTATTTTTGTATATTAGACTATGCCTATGACTAGGGAATCCAATCCCGAGCCATAATTTCGATCCCGGGATTTCGGGATTTCATTAGACAATCCCGGGACCAGTCCCGGGATCCCGGGATTGGGATTTTCAATATTTTAAGAAATTATCTTGATGAATTTGATCAAAAATTACTAATCAGTCCATTTGTTCAATATAAAAAATCACTTGAAGGCCAAAGAATTTTATTTATTTAAGAAAAGATAAAAATACGATTCAAAAATAGATAAATAAAACACTAAAAAATTCAAATATTATTTTGAAAATATGCCTGAAGTAACATTAACATTAAACATTAGTGTTTCGTCATTTAGTCTGGATCTGATTTTGGAAGTCAGACAACTTGCTGCTGAAAATGCACGCTCAGCTTCCACACTCGTTGGAGGTATCGTCATTAGATATTTAAATGCTAGTTCGAGTTGATGATCGCGTGAGCCCTCATTTTTGTATAACACCATCAATGTGACAGATAAAATTCTTTTCTGCTGAGACACGGACTAAAAATCGCAAAATTCCCTATTTCCCGACAAATTATTTATTTCCGTCGCTGCAGATGAATACTTATATACTATAATACTTTAATGTGATTTGTAATTATATTACGGAGGAATACAAAAATTCTGAGCCCCGTATCTATTATATTTCATATCGATATTCCCATTATTAGAATCGAGGTGTAGTAAATACATCACCGGTAGGGAACAGTTAATATAACAATTTGAAAAACATATATGTACTGTATATATGTATACATAGATTAGACAGTTACTGCCCCTAGGCGTCGCCTAAGCTCGTCAATTAGTAGTTACGTCACTGTTTCCAAGCGTTCAGATTTTGGCGAGAATGTCTCGCTTTAGTAGCCTTCATCGTGTTGGTGAGGTGTACGATTTCTGTTAGATAAAAATTTCAATCCCGGGATTTTCGGGATTACGTTTTCTAATCCCGGGATTCTTAATTACCTAAAATCGTCCGGGATCCCGGGATCCCGGGATCCGGGATCCCGGGATTGGATTCCCTACCTATGACATTCACGCAATCCTTAGCAATAAATGGACGAAGTTTTATCGCAATCTGATGAACGCTATGGCAGCGCATTACATACGAACAAATAAATATTAATTTTTATATATTAGATGGTGGAGAAATACTTCTTAATGTCCTACGTATCAGGCTTGTCTGTTATTAAAAAAAATATTTATAAGCTTCCAAAGTCATATAAAATGTACAAATGAACACGTGAGAATGAATGAACTTTTAAATTCTTTGAACACAAAAACTAAAAAGTTCTCTAGATTCCAGAAATATGCTAAATGTCATACAAATCATTCAATAAGTCGTTAAACTTGAAGAGGTACCAGTTTGCCAGGGTTAGGATTAAGAAAATACTTTTTATGCTTAAAAGATGATTTTATTAAATTTATTTACAAAATTTGTTCAAATTGACCACCTCTGCTTCGTATGCACGCACGATACCTATTCCTTATTTCAACTGTAGTAGTCTGAAGTAGCATTTTCTCTTTCATTTCCGTGGCTCGCACAGGCTCAAGACCTGACACCAGTGGATTTCTCTGTCTGCGGGCGTGTCCTATTTCATGGCTTACACAAATTTAAAAAAATCAGAAATTTATCGCCCTGTTACGAGAACCGGACCAATATTTGTAGCTGAACCGAAACGTAAAAATAACGATTTAAATAGATGTTTTAGGAAGAGGGAAATATTTTTTAAATTTACACCGTTATTATAAGAGTTCGAGATCTGATCTAATGTACCTAAACTTGGTTCATCTAATATTTTATTAATTATAATATCCTAATTTGCTCTTATGGAGATGTCTGTATCCTCCATCTTTCGGGATCCATCTATCTGTCAAAAGCGACCGTTCACTTTTTGATATATTTCATACAATATGAGAATCATCCCAAATTATCAATCTTCATTATTTTAATTGCTCGCTTCAAATTTCACATTTGTGCTAAAAGATTGATGTTTGATCCAAATTAACATATTCGGATTTATTGGATCATCGTACATTTGGGGCATTTTTGTGACAATTGGTAGTTCAATCAAAGATTCGACGTACGCGATCATTTTAAGCAGGCTCATTGATTTTTTAATATTATATTTATGTTCTCCGTTGATATTTTGGCTTCTGTATTGATATTGGAATATTGCAACAATTTAAATTGCGCGACGTAAAATGCCATTTTAGATCGCAGCTGCAGTCGAACGGAATATGACAACGTCATCAGCAATCATTTTATATTACCGACGACGTTGTTGTTATAAACTCTTCATTGCGATAAACGAGTGCTGGAAAGCGGTTCGTCGTCCATCGTCGTTTATGAAGTGTGTGGATGCCTTATTTTCAGATTGAACCATGACATTTGCTCCCTGAAAACTCCCTGAAAAAATGCGTCGCCTTCTTGGCGTTGGATCCATGCTACCCCGGATATTGCCGTTAATGGTTCGCCTGCGGGATCTATCTTCGAAAACTGAAGCGAAATAAATAAGTCTGGAGGTCATTATTTAACGGTACACCGAATTTATCGCAAGCGAGCTGCCGAATTTTTTCCCTATTGTTTGCCTTTGTGTCGTAAGCTGACGACGTGGATACTGTTATTGTAGCAACAACGGCGTTCAGTAGTCGCTATTCAAATGCTGCTTCCATTCTTTTTTTGAATGAAAATCGATGCTGATGGATTTATTTTCATGTTTGGACAAATCTTCGAACAAATGTTATTGGCGGAATAACACACAACGCTAATATGTTTGATGCTCCGCGCCTTGTTAGATAACTGTTACATATGGATCATTTTCACTCTCTGAGTATAATAAAAATTACACATACTAATAAAATTTCTACATTGCCATTCACCATGGTTCAGGAAACACGATATATGATAATTTTTTCCCAGGATATTTGTTACAGAGCTGCTTGTTTTTCATATTCATTATACTGCGTAATGCGTTGTTATTCGTTTAATCGAAGTTTTTTTTATTATTATAATATCATTTAAAAGATAATGTTTGTGCGCAATTATGTAAAATATTGTTGAATGCGTACTAAGATCAGATAAATTACTTTAAAGTACACAAATTTAGGTCTTTTGTAACGGTTCTTGATGATATATATGATTATTGCTTTGTAAATGTAGCAATTAAATTGTTTTTTTTGTTTGCTTTAACTACTGAGGATTGAATTAAATATATATGTAAATGATTACTTATCTTGATAATATTATTATAATTTTATACTGTTATTAATGTTTTAAGGGCATAACCCAATGGTAATCAGAGAGTGCTATATTCCGCGAATAAAGTGGTTATAATTCCTTGTATTAATTTTGAAATATGAGAGCCGGATTCCACGAGCGTGGTTTCTTGTGCATGGTTTACTAGCATGCCGATTACTAGTGCTGTGATTGTCTGACCAGGTTCAAGAAATTCAAAACTATTTAGTCTGGTAAAATACCGTAATACACACGGAATGACCTTTTTCATTGTCAATTTATGCTAAGGAATTGCAAAAGCTACCTGAGTCAAATGAAGCCATTGCTATTTTTTGCTTAGGATTATTGTATAGTACTAATTTCTCATTGCAAAACCGATCGATTTCATAAGTGGACGTGATAAATGCATGGATTGTTATTTGATGTTTTAATGCGATTAGCGACAATTCACATGGTACTCAAATTTATTGATGATTTAATTTATTTTTGTTAGTATATCATCATTCAATTTGTGAGGTCTTTCACAGTTCTCTGACTTTCCCTAAGATTTCTATCTCTGTGTTTATTAACTTTTTTACTTATTCAGTTAGAAAAATCTGTGTTCTTGTATGTATTTTTTCTTTGTTAACAGCATGGCAAATATTCTTGGTTGAATGTTGGATTTGACATTATTTACAAACATTACAGTAGAACTTCGATTATCTGGACTGATTGGGGATGAAAGTAGTCCGGATAACGAAAATTCGGATAATAGAAAAGAATCATAATTGACAGGAAAAGTATGAATACATTTTTTGTCTAGAATTTTATGTTCCCTGATTCCAAGTCGTTCTTTGAAATTTTCAAGCCAGCCCGAACTTGCTTTGAACGTGGAATCTCCATATAATTTTGTATTGAAAAATATTGCTTTTTCACACGTGGACAAAATATTGTCTGTCCAGTTAATTGTCTTTGTATGAACCACATATAAATACACTCTTCAAGTTCTGTATTTCCTGATTTTTTCATAACTGTTCGCTCTTTGCTTCCATCTTCTGATATTAAATAGAAGGCTTTAACCTGTTGAGGAGCGAGCAAATTTAAAATCGTCGAAGTCGTTGATGTCATAATCGCTTTACGCCGATTACTTTCTGTCAGCTCCTAATCAGCGTAAGACAATCTTCAATTGTAAATGAACACTTGATAGTGAATACAAGACCACGTCATTTCTTTACATAAACAATGCACAAAAAATCGATTAATTTGCTCCTCCTTTAGAAGGAAATGATAATTGAACAAAGACTCATTCAACACGCAGCGAAGAACGGCAAGCAGTTAAATAAACAAACACTCTCGATAACACACAATATTCGGTCGTTTCTTTGCGTAAACAAATAACACACTTGAAATCGAAATCATTATAAGTCGATAAATTTGGGCTTAACGATCTATACAATCATGCGATGCATGTGAGGAAGCTATCCGTCTCAGTCTCCCGAACTGCGCTAAGTTCTCTCTTTCTCTGTCTGTCTCCGAGCTTCAATGTGCAAGAGTGCTCTTTTTGGGACATGAGAATTCGGACATACATGTATGTCGATGCTCCCTGACAGCTTAATTTAAAAATAGACCGCTTATGATTATATCTGATGATGACGGACTTTTGCAGCAGAATAAATGTTTTGTATTATGATCACATTGGCTACTATGTAACGAGACTGGACTCGTATCGATCGATCTTATATCGATGCTATACAAATACTATAAGTTATTTACTAATGAGCACGATGGTGAAGTATTGTTTAACGTTAATGTATTATTCTCGTGCCTCGTAAAAATATTAGTTCATAAATGGAGCATCATATATTTTTTTTAAATCTTATCGTGTATTTTCCAGTACGATTTTGTGATGAACCGATAGTGAATATCTCGGAAAATACTATTTAATAATTTTAAAGGAGTGGGATACTAGCATTTCTTGAGTCACCGGATGGAAAGCGACGTGTTTTTGGCTCAAATTCTTGTTTGAAATTTGAGTCTCATTTATTTTCAAACGAAAAAGAATAAGTTTATGATGATAAATTGCTATAAAATTATTTTCTTTAGACAACTTCACCACAACGATGCCAGCAAATTATGTCATTTTGATGTCTGAGCCGAGAGATTTAGTGAATTTTACACAATACAGCTTAAATTCGGGACTTTCTAATTACTTTACGCGCTGAACATAATCGCTGAAAGTCTACTTATCTCCAAACACTACATTTGAAGTAATGAGTTTTATCCAATTAACCCAGATACATCAGCGAAATTCTATTTTTCAATAACTAAATTTAAAGATCCAAGGACGAGAAACTATCATATATAAAGTCGAAGTAAATCTTCATTTTAAATTGAAACAAGTTGTTCCACATACGAGCCAATTGGCACGTATGAGTTTAAATATAATTTTAATAATCAATGAACATCTTTACCCCCCTTTTAAAATGCCCCAAATGACAAATTGTCGGTCAGCATGCGGCATGTGGCAGAGAGTGTTTTTATTGTTATATCAGGTCAGTCCAAAAGTTCTTGCGCATTTTTGTGCGTTCCATGAAAAATACTTTAAATTCTAAAAAGACATTTTTTTAAACTTAGAATTGATTAAAAAAAATTAAAAAGTCTTTCTACAGTAATGTGTTTTATTTACACTATTTAAAAAAAATGCGCACGAACTTTTGGACTGACCTAATATTTGCTCATTTTTTCCAATTTAAAACGGACTTTCTACGCTAATAAACGTGTGTTAATTATTTCTTATTGCTATGATATAATTTTTCGAGTCGTTGCACATGGGTCCATGCTTGAAAGCCATGAACCACGATTGACCTTATTAACGTCATGATCTCGTGTCGTCTGATAATATTTTGCAATGCAGAAGTTTTGTGTCGTTTCCTTTAAAGATTCCATTGATATTTGAACTCTGGTAATAATCTATTTTCTAATTATTCTCCATGGAGATTGTGGCTTTGACTCTGAAGACGCAAAGGTTACATGCGAATGCAATTAAGTCTGTAAATTTCCTACGGACGTTTCATTGATGGAATAACAATATATTTATTATTTTGCGATTTTTTCTCAAGGCCCTTTCTATCGGGCCTGCTGTAATTGACTGTTGAACTCGTATTATTTATTCATGGCAATTCGAGCGAGGAATATTTTGTAGTGGTTTTTTTTTTGGCAATTGAATAAAATCAAAATAGATTAGGGCTTGGTTCGATGGTATTGAATGCTCGATTCAAATGGGTTTGTATTTATTTTTTGCGCAGAAAGATAAGGGAAAAATAAGAAGTGTCCTATATCGAAAAAGGACTCGGACCCTATTCCTTATCATTTTTATGTGCGTTAATATTGCTGTAATAAATAGATGCAAACCCCATCGTACCAAATAAATAATAATATAAGACAGCAAGTTCACGATTTCGTGCATAATGCTCTGTGTATTTGATCTTCTCGTTTTCTTGATCAATATGCGCCAACATGGTGCATCCATACAATATTTTCACTATGCCTGTGTTATTACCGCAAGTTTAAACAGTAAGTTGACAAAGTTTTATCGCAATCGGATGAACGGCATGGAAGCGCATTAAATACGAACAAACAAACAAACTTTGAGATTGTGTTGTTTTGAATTGTGTCTTTTATTTCGACAATATTTTATTGTAAATATTGAAACATTATTTCCAATCTGAAACCAATAGAAGGCTCATCAATCATACTAATCTCGTCTAAATATATTCGACATACAAAAACAACGTTTCGATTGTAGTACGATAAGAATGTTCGGAAAAATAATTTACAACCTCTGCTCAATATTTAATGGTCCCTAATCGCATTAGCACGTACTTCCCGGCGGTCATTAAAAATGTTACCATGTCTGAAGCAATTTATTATGGGATAAAAACATCCTCGTCCATCCTAATAGTATTATAACGTAGATGCTGTCTTTTATCCTGTTGTCTTCAGATGCTACGTGATCGGCGATCCTATTTCTTCCGTCTATTTTATAGGAGGCGTACTTATTTTTAGGGAAATGATTGGCGCCAACCAAAATGGCAACCATGTGGAAATATTTGGCAACACCTTGTTATGCGGCATACCGGAAGATAGTTAAGCTAAAGTGCAAGCATTTATGTCGCATTATGATGTTGTGGCTGTCGTAAAGAATCAAATGGTCATGAATAAGCATGGCGAAGTCTCAATTGCGAAGAAAAATGGAACAACAAGGTATCCGCGTGGGGAAAAACAGGGCGATGTGCTCAATATTGTAACCCAATTATCAAACAAAATGAGTCAGATCCATCGCATATTTACACGGACGTGATCATCTGGCGCATCTTGAATTGGATTATTCAAGGTCGATTTATTTTGTAAGACCGTTCTTCGCCAAACTTGAGGTGCAGCTCATCGGAAACAGCCTTCCGGCGTTGAATTTCCGCACCGAGGCGAACATATCGCCTTTTTAGATAATGCAGGCAAGTGCATCGACAATTGAATGTATGCAAACATAAACCACGAGAACGTAAAGGTGTTTATTTAATTTTTTATATTTCGGACGTGAAGATCTACCCACGATCACGCACTGGGCATTGGGCATTTTCAATACATAAAATATTAAATGTGTTGTGTTATTGCTATTTAATGCATAAGTCTAGCAGTTTTGAAAGATGTTTTAATATAATATATTCGGTTCATCTAAGCACATTTCTATATCGATACCGCTTCTTAATGGCAAGGTGGTTTCCCATTTATCTTTCACATGAGGTAAAATAAGGATAGGATTATTTGGAAAGGTAGGAGATGAGAGAATCTATGAGTGATTAGCGAAATCATCATTATATGTAAATAATAATTAAATTATTGTTGCAATTAAATCACTCATTCATTTGAATCTGAACCTTTATATTGGATTGTCCAGTTAGAAATGTCGTTTTTTTCATACTTACTTTTTGACCATCAGTTGTGTCTCGGCCATCCCTTTGTACGAATATCTTCAAAAAAATAGGAAAGATCATAAAACAGGGGGTGTGGATAGCGCACGATATTACTGATGAGATCAAGGCGATGCGCACTCATAATTTAATCGATAAAGAGAAGAAATAACCGTTTTTATGCTATCTTGTGACCGGAGATGAAAAGTGGGTGATGTACTCCAATCAAAAATGCAAAAGACAATGGCTTTCAAAGGGGCAGGTAAAGAAACCGACCCCTCAATCAGATCTAAGAGTAAAAATAGCTCTTTTAAATGTATAGTGGGACTCCAAAGGGATAATCTACCACAAAGTCCTTCCATATGATCAAACCGTAAAGAGGGAGATTTATTGTTCAAAATTAGAAATTTTAAAGTGGCGTTAAATACGAAAAGGCCACGTCTATCGACCGTCGCCAAATTCTTTAACAACATGATAAAAAATAAAAAAAACATAAATGTAGAAGAGATGAAATGAAGAATCGATAGATATTTTATATGAAAACTCGTTGGATTTTATTCTTCCTTGTTGTATCTGCTGAAGGATCTGATGAAATTGATTAATATATTTTTTTCGTTTGAATTTAACTCTTTCATTTGAAAAACGACATTCCTAACTGGACAGTCTATCAATTATAGATGAATCTGAACAGACAATGTGTATGTGTTTCTTTTCGTATGGACTTGCTAGGGAATTCAATTGCTGAATCCCGGACAGTTTTAGGTGCTCATGAATCCCGAGATTAATAAACGTAATCCCGAAAAATTCGGGATTGAATTTTTTTATCTAACAAAAATTGTACATCTCACCAGCACGACGAAGGCTACTAAATCGAGATATTCTCGCCGAAATCTGGACGCTTGAAAACAATGGCGCAATTACTAACTAACTAATTGTTATATTAACTTTTCCCCACCGGTGATGTATTTACTACACCTCGGCTCTAAAAATGGCAATATCGATATGAAATATAATAGATACGGGGTTCAGAATTTTTGTATTCCTCCGTAATATAATTACGAATCACATCAAAGTATTATAGTATATAAGTATTCATCTACAGCGACGGAAATAAATAATTTGTCGGGAAATCGGGAATTTTGCGATTTTTAGTCCGTGTCTCAGCAGAAAGGAATTTTATCAATTACATTGATGGTCACTGGGATAGTGTAATGCAATTCCGAAATCCCGGGATCGAAATTTTTAGTATGTAGTGAATGGAAGTACTTTCATGAAAGAGATATATTTTTTTGGCTCTCAGCCTTAAACGATTATAGATAGACAAATATTTTGTTCAAGCTCAAATATTTGAGCTGGCTGACAATAGCCAATTTTACTAATAAAATACAAGGCACTAACAAAATTACAAAATATCTAAATTCAGAAATTTTCTTGCAGCTGTAAGTAATGCAATGAACCGACTTTTGACTGATAACGAGCGCGTCGCTATCAGCAGTTTGACAGCTACAATGCAGTAAATCTATTTAAACCGCGTAGGAATGCTTAAGTCCGATCAATCATTGTCATTTTTTTTTGTTGTTTATGCAGTATTTATTCCCAATGGATATTTTGGATATAGATTTGTGCCAAAAGTGCTGCAAAATGGATAGTTAATGAATTCGACTCGAATCGGAGGCGCTCGAAACAAGGTCGAACCGAATAAATAATACTTGTTCATTCCTCACCGGATTTAATAGATTAAGTAGGTTGATTTTGGAACGAGGCTGCTTCTGAGGATTTGACGAATCGATAATACGGATTCTTGGGGAAGAAATTGAATCAATCGCGCCGAGTACTTTTTTATCCCTTGTTTGTTTAATCTGCTGGGAGTTTTGCCATTTGCCGATAATGATATTTGAACTCGCCACTTCAAACGACCTGATCGATGACCCTATATTATTTGAGTTAACCCCTTCATGCATTGCGTCATGCCCGTTTTGAAAAAAATGATATTATGACATATCACTTGGGCGTTATCGCTCAATATGTCCTCAATTAAATATAATAAACGTGCCATATTTTTATTATTGCATTGCATGCATTCCGGGTTTCGATACTGATAACCCATACATTTATTCATGGCGATAGTTTATGTGGTCGTAATTTCGACCGTGATTTCTATATAATCATAAAAACGTATGACTCTTCAATGTCCATTGCATTTATCGATAGTGTGTCACGGATTAATGGAAGCTTATTGATTTTCTCATGAAGTGATCCACTCGGCACAGGAAGCCAATTTCTTAATGTCTCGCCGGATATTGATTGGGGCTAAAAGTAATTTCTTAAGGGTTGGTGTTCTTGTTGATCGATCGAAGGAAGCTTCAAGGGCGGCAAATTGAGCGTTTCGTTTTGTTGCACATAGCTTGACACGTGATACATCAATCAGTCCTTGCGTTATCGGAAACGTTATCTATCGAGTGTGATCGGAAAATTGTGACTCCTAATGTCTTCCGTGTATTGAAATTTTCGCTCCAAAAGCCCAAAATCTCATTATGGAACATTCGCAGGGTATTGAACCACGTTGCTTTCAAAATTTTCGCTTTTCCATACATTTCCCTCGCGCTTTTGTATGTTACAAAGCATTTGTATGTATTTGAGCTAATATGCTTGACAGCTGTCAATTTTTCGCCTAAAATTGTATTCGAGTGATATTCGGAATTGAATGATAATTCACTCACATATATCGTGCCTATTTTAACATTTATAAGGTTAAACTCAATTGTTATACATAATTTTTTTATAATAGGAAATTTTAATTGATTTCGCACAAGTTCGGTTCAGTTACGTTTCAGTTTCAGTTTCGGTTCAGTTACGGTTTTCTTTCTGCCAAAAATAACGGTTTTTACAGTTTTCGGTCCAGTTCCAGTTCTAAATTCTATTTTTTTAAAAAATAAATATGATGTTATGATAAGAACGATTGAAACTCAAGAAGAGCATACGATATTTAATGTATGTCTGTCTGTTCGCTATCAAATCCGTTGCTTACCTACGTTGACCATCTCCAACGCTTCGTCATGTATTGTAAAACAGTTGATTGGTAAATATGCAATCGGTTATAAAAACAAGTAATTCTCAAGCAAGAAAGCGCCTATAACATTTAAAATGATTAACGCATTCGCGGACACGGATTAGCGACGCAATTCATGAACATAGAAATTGAGCTAAACCATCTTCTCATGACTTTTTGCCACTATCGACACGTATATATTGTAAACCCTAATTCCAAATTTATATATTTTATGATCATTTCTTCTGATGGAGAATATACGTTTTGAAAATTCGAAACAATGATCTCAACAATTGGACTTATTTTTGACATCCCAATATTTTCATCTCAATATTTTTTCGAATCTTCTACCTGACATTACATAAGAAAATATTAGATGATAATACAATAGATCTCGTGAAAATATTTTTCGTGTAGGAAATAGTGTAGGAAAGCCTAACTGCCCATTGAGCAAACGCAGGCCAAAAAACTTATCCAATTCCATATAATGTATTTAATTGAATTTGGTCAACCTGGAGTTAACTTTTTTCCATAAACATTCGTACATTATATTAATAAATTTCTCTAGTCCAAATACTTTTAAACATTTCTATAGTTTTACTCCAATATCTTATTTTATTCCTGAAGATGCAGAATTAAAACCTAAGTCTGGTATTGTTCAATAAGTCTGTAAATCGGTTCGGATTGGGGGATCATTTTAATGTCGATTCCATTTCCTGTGCTCCTGCATGGTTTGATCCGGGTTACCCAGGACTAGCCACACAGAGAGTGTCTTCCACTGATCTTAGCGTTACGCGCAGAACGTCCAGGCGCCCACCACGTTTCCGCAGGAAGACCAGCTTCAGACTAAGTGCACCCGAAGGGGCGATGGAAGAGGAAGGATAGAGGTTAAGCTAAATTCAAGGGATACTATCGCGGGCCTACTGTCACCACGAGTCCAATCTCAGTTTGAAGGGGGTTTCAGTAGATGACGGACTGCAGGAGCTACCTCTTCCCCAGGCTACTCGTATCGGTTCGGTTATTTGTAATATTTAGCCACGGAGATGAGTCGCCGTTCGAACAGCCTAAAACCGTTCTCCCCTATTTACCTAGGCTGTTGAGGATAGAGTTGAGCCTTCGATACATTCTCCACCAACTACTGTAATCGGCTGTTCCACACACTCCTTTATGGGTAAGAAGCACATGGTGACCTGCGCTCCCAACTCATGTTAGCTGGGCTACCCCAGCTGCGTTTGATGAGCAGACCGACACTCCACATCATTACCCCAGAGGTTCAACCGGTGCCCATAGGCATAGGGTTGGGTGGACATCGTGGAGTTTGTAGGCTCATTATCTGGCTGGACCACGTTTGCTTGGTAAAATTCATTGACGTTAGCTTCAACTTCATTATTATATATTTCTGAATGTTTACTAGAGTAATCATCGGAATCAACATTCGAATAAGGAACATATTCATCATCAGAAGGAGACATCTGTTTTTAAAAAATATATTTACATTTACATCATAACCAAAATGTAATTTTAATATGTAATCCGCATAATAAGGTCGTGATTTGAACACAACTGGCGATGGCTGTATTCGCAGACATCTGGCGCAATAAACACTTATCACGTCCGTCTGCAATTGCAGACGTGTCCGCGATTGCGTTAATTATTGAGAATAGGGTTTAAACCGTTTCGGATTAGTTGGTATTGTCCCAGAATTGATGTTAATTGGTTTCTCAGTGGAGAATATTGTGAAAATATTTGGATAGTATGTTCCAGAAATATTTCATTTTTGGATAATGTCATTTATAACGTATTGGTAAGATGAGCAGAGTGTTTCATTAGAAATTAAATAAATTAGATTATAAATAAGGACAAGGAGTTGATAGCTTATGATAGTTTGGATCTTAAAAATAGAGACTACCGGGAAAGATTACACGCGTTTCAATTCCTAAACCCGGCTTAACCCATAAACGTGTTATTTTGTGTCTATGTGTGTCATGTAAGATGTGCAAGGAATCATTCATTTTGAATTACTCAAACCAAATAAAACGTTCATAGTAGAATCTTATTAAAATCAAGTAGGAAAGTTAAACTAAAAACACGCAGGATAAAACCCAAGTTTGATCGATAAGAGAGAAGTCGTAATAAATCATATGAAGATGTATCTAAAAGCGCTTCATTTGCATTCTTAAATTAGCGATTGATTATTTAAGTAGGACTGGACCATAAGCCTTTGTCCAATTTACAATTATATTTTTCCGTAATATTGAAAGATGTCCGTAAACTGCAAAGCGACATGTCTAGTGATAGTATTGCCATCAGTCTGAGTATCGTTCGTTCAAATATTGCTACCAAGCATTTAACGAGGATTCTTCGCTCTATATGCTTGATGAAACGATTCTAGCGTGTCACTAAATAGGCTAGAATTGGGCAAGGCCAACTCGAATGTCTTTTAGTGTTGAAATTGTCGTATTTTGTTATGACATGTGATGAAACTAAAGCGTTTCCTCATTACGATGGACGTTGTACCATTGCCAATTTTGAGTTTGCTCCGAGGAGCAAATTTTCTGCGACGCTTGACTGTTGACCATTTGTATGTTGATTTCGTACAGGAATTGCGTGCCCATTGAATGCACGTCGATTTGGTAAATTTAGTCTGGCACGTCATGAATATTTGGTACTCGGATGAAGAGCAATGTGCTTTTGTTGCGCAGATCCAATCTAATGCCGGATTTGCAGACTTCTTTCATACGACTGACACACGCGAAATAAATAAGTTATAATTCAACTGCGTGCAAAAAGCATATTGCGTCAGGTTTATCGATCTTGAAAGCTGAAGTTTTAAGAATGAAGTTGAAACGTGCCATTTGCGTTAGTGGCACGTGCAAATGTCACGTCTTGACACTGAATGTCATTAAAGCCATTTACGCTACTGACTAGCAACGGCGAATAGCCCAAGTGTGCTCCATATACTTGGCGATAACTACGAGTATTTACTATTGTTCTCCCCGAAAGTCGAAGAACTTATGATGGACATTCAAAATGCCAGATAAACGTCGGGGAGTTTGTGAAACGCGACTGATGGTCCTGTATACACTGCGCAAAACTTTGACGCGATAAGGTTACGTACATCGTCTACTCGACTACTTGTTCAGGTATGTTGATTTGTAGCAACATTGGGGACGAAATATGTGTCTGGGAATATTCTACTAAATAATTGAGCTACTCAAAAAATAATTTCGTTTTGTATGTCTGTCTGTCTACGATTTGTATACGATCTTGCAAATTTTGATTGTTCTAAGTTGATTTTCGTATAGTAGTAAGCATTTTGAATGTCATATAAATATATTTAGTTGTGTAAATGTATAAAAATATACCTTTTTGGTTGAAAATTATCGCTATCATAAATATTTCTTCAGCCATATTGATTTCTCGTAATTCATTTTGCAACAACGCTGCGGCCTCATTTCAATAAAATCCATTATCAAGGACTATCTTTTATTCATATATCATTCCTTGAGAATATCTCGGTGTTTAAATTATTATCGTAGAAGTTATTTTGCAATTTTATAGCCTTGAACCTAATGAATACCGTTAAAAATAAGAGAATTTAGCTAAAAATAACTTGAATTCTCTAAAATATAACTCTCTAACAAACCAACGGACTAATGGAGTATTTATAGGGTTAATAGTCTTTCGCTTGGATAGCTTTCAAGGTATTCAAGCGGATTTGGGGTTGATTATCTGTCCATCAATTCGGCCTCATTAAAAATATTTTCCATTTAATCTTAGGACATGTTTTATTAATGAAACATATATTGTCTTTCAAAATCTGTTTTTGGCATAGTGGGTTAATTCCTTGACTTTTATTACAGTAGAACCTCAATTATATTTATATAATTGGGGATGAAAGTAGTCCGGATAATCGAAAATAGTCATGATTGACAGGGAAAGTATGAATAACTTTTATTTGTCTATATTTACATACGCATTTTTTATTTAACCTTTTGAGGAGTGAGCAAATTTAAAATCAATGAAGTCGTTGATGCCATAATCGCTTTACACCGATTACTTTCTGTCAGCTCCTATCAGACAATCTTCAATTCCAGGCAGAGTCAATTGTAAACAAGCACTGTTGATAGCATACAAGACCACGTCATTTTTTTACATAAACAATACACAAGAAATCGATTCATTTGCTCCTGCTTTAGAAGGAAATGATAATCGGACAAAGACTCATCAAGCAAGCAACAGGAAGCAATTAAATAAATAAACACTGTCGATAGCACACAATATTCGGTCATTTCTTTGCGTAAACAAATAAGAAACTTGAAATCGAAATCATTATCAGTCGATAAATTTAGGGCTAATGATCTATACAATCGTGCGATGTATGCGGGGAAGCTCTCCGTCTCTGTCTCCCGAACTGTGCTACATTCTCTCTCTGTCTCTGTCTGTCTCCGAGCTCAATGTACAAGAGTGCTCTTTCTGAATAGTGGAGGGGGGTCTCAGGCCCTGGGATAGTACTCATTTAGGGTTTATATTTTTCTTGGTTCTCAAGCCATTTTATGGCGACATCTAAACACTGGAGAGTTTCAGAATGTGTAGGACCAATATCTTCCCCCTTGCAAATCTCTTCTTCGTCTTCTCGACCTTGTTCTTCTGAGACAAATATTTCTTTAATTATTTCCTCATCGTTCAAAATTTGGAATCCAGGACCGTTTGCATCGCAGGTTTAACCACTCGGTTATATCTTCTTCGTCGCATTCAGCACATTTTGAAATCTCTGCTATTGCTTCCGTAATGTCTCCTATATCAGGTTCTACTGCGTTACTGGAACTTACTAAAGGTCTTCTCAAAATTTTGTTCCATGATTTTGTCAATGTTAACGCATCTAAAGAAATCCAACTATCTGCTGTGATGTAGCAACATTCTTTTAAATTAATTTTCTTGTGGAAGTTGATAACAGTTTCTTCTTTATTTTCGTCTGCTAGCAATAATCGTCGAAGCATCTGATTTCTATGTAAACGTTTGAATGTTTCTATTACACCCTGATCCATTGGTTGTATTACTGAAGTGAAATTTGGTTTTTCACTTCTGGTATGAACTGTTTTCATACCATAATTTGAAAACTTCCCCATTCATCCAGGCTTTTTTTCATATTCAACCAGAAGACTTTTGATATTTTAAATCATCTGGGGTTCTTTGATTTTCCAATGACAAACAGTGGCAGCCTGTGTCTGCCAGCTGTATTTGCACACACCATTATAGTGACACGTTCTTTACTAGTTTTGTTGGGTAGTTTTTTCCAATTAAAGCCAGTCTCATCAGCATTACATATAAATTCTTCGTCGAATCTCTCCTTCTAAATAAATAGCTTCAATGTGTCAATAAGTGTGTTTGCTGAGGGTATGGTAGAAGAAAGCTTTCCCCCATGAATTTCATGTTCCTTGATACCATGTCGTCCTTTGAATTTTTCTAGTCAGCCCGAACTTACTTTGATGGTGGAATCTCCATATAATTTTGTATTGAAAAATATTGCTTTTTCACACAATAATGGACCAGATTTTGGTTGTCCAGTTGATCGTCTATGTATGAACTACATAAAAATACACTCTTCAATCAGCAAATCATATGTTTTTTGTTTTACTTTGAACAATCCGGATAATCGAGGTTCTACTATATAAAGGTTCGGGCTCAAATACAGAATATGGAAAAAAATTAACAAAACCGTACCAACAAATTTGGGAGATCTATACTCTATTTTCAAATCTGAAAGAGTAAATAATGACATGGTTAATGAAGTAGGGCAGGGCATAATTTATGACTGATCTGTAATAATGATCTAAATATAAATAAACTCTTAGGCTTGTTAAATTCTAATTAATTGAATTATTAGCCTTATAAGGAAGACTCGGACTTTGACAAAAAGACATCAGAGTTGCTTGACGAGTTTTTCTTTTATATTTAATTATACAAATCAATGTCCAACGGCAATGAATTGTTATTTTAATTGACTTTTTGTTTGAAATAACACTTCAATTTAATGATGTTTTTCCTGATAACTTGTACGAGTCTTGTCTTAAAAGTTCTGAGGAATGTTTGATACGTTTATTAATCCAAAATATATTTGTAATCTAAGAATATATTGTTTGTTTGTTGTTTACATTTAAGGAATTTTTTCATTAATCTAGAAAATATTAGATTGATTAAAATAGATTGGAAGAAGCATGATCTGGAGATTAAGATAAGATATTCATTACTTCATTATAATATCAAAATTATATCAACAAAATAACATTTTTATACTACTATTTGTTATCGATACAAAACCCTTTTTATCTTCAGTTTCCATATAATTGAAAAAGTGCGACTCAAATGTACTTCAAGACATTCGATTAGTGTCTTTACTGGTTGTTGTTATCTATTTATTTTAATGAACTCATACAAGATGAAATTTCATACAAATTGATCCCCCGGCAAAAAATTGTGGTTTGTATTCAATCGTGTTTATCCTGTATATTGTTTGCAATCAAGTTAAATAATTGCAGTGACTAGATTCTTAACAATTAAAATGTGAACCACCAAGGCCATTGAGTTCCTTCCTTAGTAGCATAACTACATAACAAATACACAATGGAATTATGCAATTTTAAATGCTTTTTAAAAAAAAATCATTTCCAATTTTCATTGAATTTAATGAACAGTGCTTAAAGATGTACAATTTTATTTGTTTCAGTGGAAAATATTATTAAACATGATCAATTTTTTTGGAAATGTCGTCTCGAGAGTCGTTAATATGCAATTGCATAACGTTATTTGGAAAGAAGGAAATGATTTTAGAGTCACTTTTTGTAGCTTGCAAAACGCGATTAGATAAAATAATGATATAAATAATTATGGTTTTGCAGCTTGACTGATTCTCCGATAGCTAACTACGTCCGTTTAATTGGCAAAATTTTAGTTCTTGCAGTTTTTATGCCTTTATGCGCAATTTGTTTTGACGGTCCTTGAAACTAAACATTTGCAAAAATTATTACTCATATTTTCGTTCAAATATTATTAACACCCTCGACTATAGCAAAATTAATATTTGACCAATTTGAGCATACAAATTTACTTTATTTGCTTTGAATGGATACAGACATGAGAATGCGTCGTCACTGTATATTTATTTGTCAACCACACCCGTCTAAATTTAATGCTTACCGCTATTGTCAGTCCATCGAGACCTATATTCATATATTAGACATTTTTGTTTAAATTATATACTCTTCTGAAAATATATTTAAAAATCTCGATATGTGTTGATCGGTTTTTAATCTGCATCATAAAATCCACATATCCTATTTTGATAAATCAAACATAAAGATAAGCTGTTCTTGATTTTTTTTTGACCTATGGTAAGGTAATAATACAAAATATTGGAAAATATTTTATTTTCCTTAAATGAATCAACTTCTGTTATCTTTGACATAGGATTTACGTTGATTTATTAACGTGACATTTTGTTTTCAATATTATGTTTATTGCTAATATATTATTTCTATATTGCTCGATACATTTATGCATATCTTTTTATTTTTTAAGATTTGACGAGAAGGAAAGCGTTTCTGGGGTGCAACAGCTCAAGTCTTCGGTGCAGAAAGGTATTCGCAGCAAACTCCTAGAATCGTATCCATTTCTTGAGTCACACGTAGATGCAATTCTGCCGAAGAAAGAATCCTGCAAAATAGTCAAATGGTACACATATATATATTTTTTATGGACATTTCAATATCAATGATTATATTTATCAAGATTACATTATGATACATATCTGGTATTTCATCATATTTAATAATATGGTTTAATAGTCTATAATCTAAATACATTTATGATCTAGAATGTATTTGTCATGTTCTTTTTTTGATACTTATGAGTTTTGTCTTGATTTTCAGCCATGATCATATAGAAATTATGGTAAACAGCACTGGTGAGCTGTTATTTTTCAGGCATCGCGATGGGCCATGGATGCCGACATTGAGACTTTTGCACAAATGTAAGATGCTATTCAATAAATTAGTTTATTTTAATATTAATCATGGTTTGATTTATAATAATGAATTACATTTTTAGATCCCTTCTTTTTGCCGATGCAGCAGGTAGATAAGGGAGCTATAAGGTTCGTATTGAGCGGGGCCAATATTATGTGCCCTGGATTGACTTCGCCAGGAGCCAAAATGTCTCCCGTTGATAAAGGAACTGTAGTTGCTATTATGGCTGAAGGCAAACAGCATGCACTCGCCATTGGACTTACAACACTGTCAACTGACGACATGTAAGAAATAATAATTCGATTAATATATTCTATATATAAATGACAATTATTTGAATTTAAAAAGCATATAACATTCTTATATTTCTGTTTAGCGTATGAAATGATATAATGTTAAAAAAGAAAACAGGACGTTTATGTCACATTTTATGTTTGTTTGTTGTAAATTCGTTGAACAACTCGTAGGTGATTTTCGTGAAGGAGCGTCTTCAAAACCAGAAAGTCCATCAGTCTCAGATAAAGACGAAAGGCTTAATGGGAAGCTGCATATATTGCGGAACTGTGAAAGATTAGTGGCGGAAGATGTCAAATTAATGATTTTTGCGATACATGCAGTTTAAAATCAGAGTTGAATTGATAAATCTTGTTTATACTTCATAATCTTGCATGTTATGTATCACTGCAAAGGGTTAATATTCTTCCCATGATTAAACCATAGTTTTAACCTTCTAAATAGTAAATTTTCTAATCTGATGATGATATAATTTTTGAGATATGTTCAGAGTTTGGTGACTTTCATCTTCATAACTAATATCTATATTACTGTGTGCTCACATTTTCTTAAAAAGACATCTGCTTTTTCTTTGCTGCTTCTGGTACATTCTTTATTTTCTTGTTTAAATCCATGATCATTTTTGTTATTTGTGGGTTTCTTTAGATATCTGATTACTTTTCATAAAATGACGTTTAAATAACATGATTCACTGAATGGTTCATTAAGTCAGAAAGAAGTATGTTTATAATTTTTTTAAGCAAATATTGTATTGCTCGAATTAATATTTTTAGGAAATGTTAAATGCTTTTTATGTTCACATCATTAGGGGCATGTTTAGGTTCTCTTTTGCTAAAATGTTAATGTTGATTGATTGTCTAATAATGAAAGCTGTAAGATGAGTATTGATTGTTGACGAGAGATTTTTATTTGTAAATTTTAGATATTTTGTTTATAAAATTAAATAATGCAATAAAAGATGCATTTTTTGGACAACAAGTGTTATCACATAATCTATAACTATCATTAGTAATTTATATTTAATTCTAATTATGTAAATATTTCGTTTGAGTTATTGCTTTTATGTACATATTAAAATATTTTATGATGAATTTTCAGAGCGAAGGTGAATAAAGGCATTGGCGTTGAAAACTGTCACTATTTAAACGACGGTCTGTGGCAAATGAAACCTGTGAAGTAATTATTTATTTATTTGTATTTTTTTATAATTTTTAATGAATAAAAAGTTTTTTAATACTCACTTTCTATTGATTGTAAAATACCATTTTGTCAATTGAAAGGGGTTTAAAGGATCTATCTTATTAAGCGCCGAACGATAAAATAAAAATTACACCTTTATGCTGTGTTTTATTACCTTCAATTTTCATTACAAATAACATCTTCCATACACATAATACAATGAAATATATGCAAAAAATATTATATATATAATATATATAATTCACTTAAAATATTAATATTTACTCCAACTATTCAACAAAATTGCAGCTATTTATATAAGTGTTTATCATTCAAATTGCACATACTAAATATGATTAATATTTATTACAATAAAGATTTATTTAATAAAATTAGAAAACGGTGCTGTGAATGTAAAATTTAAAAATCAACCTTGCGTTATTAACACTTCTAATCAATTTTAAAATTTGAAGTTCATAATAATAATAATACATAATAAAATTACTTTATTAAAGTGGCATTAAATAAAATCGATTCTGAAATTCTGTCAATCTATCCGTAAAATACACTAAATCTAATAATCAGCTAGATTGAACTTCGCTACTAATATTGGAAAAAAAGGAATGTCAAAAATACAAAAACTGTTCTTACATGAATGATTCAATACAATATTAACAAACAGGAGTATGCGTAATAGGCATTAAAACGTGCTCATAGTTTTTAAAAATTTAAATATGGAAAGCGTTCATTTGTAATGTTTTATTAAGATTTCGTCAAAGTTAAAAGATGTTTTAGAGTCACGCGCTTCGATAACATGTAAGAACGTTGTTAATATCACACGATTTTCACCAATTTACAAAAGTAATTTATAAATCATAGAAATAAAACAGAAACCCACCACCTCGATATATAAAAAGGAAAATCTAAGACGCAAACAGTGTGGCACTACAATGGCTCAAAATTTTATCTAATTGGATTGAATATATGAAATTTTCCAAATAAAAAAAAGACCCTGATATTCAGGGCCGTCGATTTTGAATTTTCAGCTACACCTAAATGTGCATATTTGAATGTTTTAACTCGCAAGTACCGACCGTCAGTCTATGAAATCAACGATGCGTCTAAATTTGACCAAAATTAAATTGTGGAGAATCTATGCTTTTATCGACGATTTTTAAACGATCGAATAGTGATGACTAGACTAAATTTAAACGAGGGATGATGAAGAATGTCCCTGATTATATAGCGGGTCGGTACTTATGAGGAAAAATGAAAAAAATTCAGTATGTAGGCTGCCTCCTGATAGCAAAGTGATTAATTTATTCAAACACTTTACAAAAGTTATTATTAGCTTGTCTTCCTTCCGAACATACATTTACTATTTATACATATATATGTATATACAAATTACAGTTTGAACGACATACATACAAGTGAACATTAGACATCTTAGCATATAAAATTTTCAATGGACAGAATAATTGCATGCTATTTTATCTTACATTGTGATTTTTTAAGCTATTCCACTTACACTTGAGTTATATTATATCTCATAAGATTACTCATAAAAGTAAGTTTCAAATATTTTTTTTGGATGGAATTAAAGCGCTAACGTAAATGTTACACATATATTAATTTATTTCTCTTTTTTTTTTTTTTTGTTAAGTGATCGTGTCTCGAAATTCAGCTTATGTTTAGTATATATGAGAAAGCACAAAATATTATTTGTGTTTTTTTTATTTATTTTTGAAATTTAGAATGTATATGGACAGATACAAGGGGGAAAAGAGTGCACAGCCGTAATCGTGTCGACATGAAATATGATTATTTAAAAAATATAAGACAAATATGCGATATACGTTCAATTTTTGATTGCTAATCACGATATATCTGCATATATTGATAAAATTCCTAGTCTAATAATATTAATATGACTTTACCACATGTGACACAAGCTTTTCTCATTTTTCCATTGGATGCAACAATCTTTTTTCTGCAAAAGCATATCGCCTTAAGATTACTTAGGACAAAGATATATATTTTTTAATGTAACGTCATATTAATGTAATATTATATTTTGTGGCACTGATTCTAGAAAAATCTAATCTAATTTCTAAACCCTACGTTCTGCCTTCGGTTTTTTTTAACCATTCAAAATTTTATTGGATTTCTTCATTTTTAATTAACGTTATGCAAACGTAACGGTAAATTCTAAATAGAGAATCGGTCGATACCAAAATTTAATTAGAGAAGATTTGGTAAAACCATGTTTTTTTTTAAATCCGCAACAAGAAGCTACTAATGGAATATTGACTCGATATTGCAGTTCATATATTTCTATGTAAATCAATAAACAATTCATTTAAATATGTACGTTAATTGATTTTATTCCTCGGTAATATTTGCAAGCAAAATGAATTTAAATGTCGACATTTAAAATTTGAAATGAAAAGGTTCTCACATCTTGTACATTTTGTATTACGATTTAACAAGGTAACAATTATTATTTTTGTATGTACATTAATTCATGGATGAAGCTTAATCTACCATAAGATTGAAATGCACAGACTAAGCTGATACTAAAACTTAGGGGAATATCACAATAGATGGAAATTCCAAGAAAAGTGGATTTGTCAGACGATTATGACAAGGACAGAATTTTGATAATTGAATATACATTTCGTTAAAATAATAAATCTTAAGTAATACTCGATGAATAAAAAGAGAAAGATAAAATAAAAAACAATTCAACGTCAATGTAGATGGCTCTTAAAATAAAATGTTTTGCATTTAAATTATTAATGGTAAATATTTGTTCAGGGAAAAATATTCAGTCTCTTTAAAATATAATCTTTTCATCTTGCATAAAGAATTTTATTATTGATACTCGAAATTCATGTTATTTTATTGGACATGCCAGGCTCTAATGTAAATGCACTTTTCTGTCAGTTACGCCACAGTGTGTAACAAGCTTGATAATGAGCCACGGGTAAGCCTGCCAGTTTACTTCTGAAGGAGTAGATTTTGCTAAGGAGTGGTGATACTCGCCTAATAGCGCCACTCCAGAACAGTCAAGCGAGAATAACAAAATTGATCAACGGTAAGAATGACGTGAGTGTCTTAAATATCAAAACAAACGCCTACTTTCAAGACAACATGAACGCTCACTCAGCAATGTTTCTGCATGATCAGAATAAAATGAAATCAGGGTAAACTTGGATCGGTCTATTTATTGGTGAATGTATGCAAAAATTTCTACTCAACAATCAGGATAATATTTACGCAATAATTTCGGGGATCAATAATAAATTTTCTTTTGCCAGTATAAATATGCTTTGTAAAAATAATATAATTTAATAAAAACACCAGAGCCTATGTATGTACAAAAATGACTTGATATTGAAGTTGATGTAAAATTTTTGTAAAAGTATTGCACTCGATTTAATAAAATAGGCTCTGGTTGGGGATGTTTTAAAAAAATCTCAAAATTAATACTCAAATGAATACAAATATCAATACAATATTGCTAAAAATATAATATATTGGTATCCGATGTAAAATTTCTTATGTCAATAAACATATACTCGATACCAAAATACAATGCAATATATTTAAGATACCTCTCGCGGAGCGTAAAAAACTATATATGTATGTATAATGTGAATGTGTTGTATATAATTAAGCTTTATTATTTAAATATATTTTAAGTTGTTTGGCAAAAATAATTACATTTTATTCAATAAATATATGTATTTTTGTATGAATATATGATTTCAACTTTGTTTTTAAGTACTTAAGTGCATAATTCTAACGTATTTGCTTTTTTAAATTTAAGTATTATTAAGTACCCGAATCATGTCGTCGTAATTGCCACATTCATAAATAAATAACAATTTTTTGCTAAACATAAATAAAACTTTTCGACTTCAAAATAAATAACGCATAAAGTGTATTCAGTTGTAATGGGAAACGAATCAAAAATACATACTATGAATACGCGTGTGAACGTGACTGCAAATACTGTTTTGTAAAAAATAGGAATATGGATTCATTTTATGTATTTCTCTATACTAAGCCATTTTCATGTCGCTATATGTTACAAAAACACTGCAATAGCGGATACTAAAAGCAAAAAACTTGTTTTATTTTAACGTTAACGACATAGGATAGCTTAATCACGTAATCCGATGTATTTCTTTTTTTTTAAGTACAAAATATTCAAAGCTATGTAATGACAATGCCTAGTCAATAAGCATTCTTGTATTAGGTAAATTATTATCGGATTCCCTAAATGACTATTTAATAATGTGACATTATAAGCTTAGGTCTGAGCAATTGTATAGTTTACTATAAGAAGACACGATCTCAGTATCTCTGTTGAAACTCGTGATGCCATCGATTGAAGTCTATATGAAACACGACGAGAGATCCATTGCCCAATCCGGCAAGTAAGAATCTGAAAAATAAATTATCGTCAGTTAATATTAAATGAAAAGTATAGCAATATATATTCTACTGGGTTTTACATATGGCTTAACAATAAATCAATTTCCATGCTGGAAAATTGTATAGTAGATGCTTGTTATATTTGATTGGGAATATCGTTTTTTATACGAAAGAGAGATATAAGAAATCTTTTCAGCCTACTCGTTCCGGAGGCTTGGCTGGTTAGCTCTTCAACAAGGCTGTTGGGGTGTGTGTTCAACCCTTTTTTGGTTGAACTGGTTTGATCATATGGAAGGACTTCATGGTAGATTATCTCTTTGGAGTCCCACTATACATTTAAAAGAGCTATTTTTACTGTTAGACCCATTCGAGGGGTTGGTTTCTTTATTTGTCCTTTGAAAAGCATTGTTTTTTGCGTTTTTGATTTGAATATAACATCCACTTTTTGTTGTTTCTTCTCTCTATCGATTAAATCATGACACAGGTCTCTCAAGTACCGCTAAATCTGCTACCGTTATATATATATATATTTTAATATAATAAATGCGTACTTTTGATCGTGTGACAATGCTAGCGATCTAACAGGTGCATCACAAGCCGGGTATGCGTAGAGCAATGCGAGAGTGAAAGCTCGCCAAACTTCAACAATGCCAGCTTCACCTCCGCTGACTAAATATTCCCCATCTCGCGACAGCAATAAGCACTGAAAAATAATTTTCATATATATACATATCCAATATTATGTAAAATAAATATATTTAAAAATGCTTTATAAACGAACATGGAAAGTATCATTATGGGTGTCATGTCGAAGACGTCGACCGTTCAGCGTGAATGCAGCAAGATGTGCTCTTTGATACGCAGCTACGACGAGGCCTTCGCGGGATAAAGCTAACTGTTGTGGCCATCCGGCGCCTGCAGGTGCTTCCAAAGATCGTAATAATTCTCCAAATGTTGTATGAATCAAGACCGGACCATCTGATTTTAAAGAAAGTATATGTTATTAGTAAAAATAAACATATTTGATATGAACGAAATCAAATCAATATACTCACTTGTACTTGCACTCAAAACTAAGCCAAGCTCAGCAGAGACGAGCACAGCTGTTATTGTATTATCATGGCCAGTCAAAGTAACTCTTGGAATTGGCGTGTCACCTTCTCCGACGATGCCTTGATGTCGAGCAGACCTAAAATAATTTCGGCGTGTAGAATAAAATCCATTATTGCATACAATTATGAGATCAGTTCAAATATTTACCAGTGCCAAAGAAGTACGGTACAATCAGCAGATCCAGAAGCGATATAGCAATCGGATGTAATATTACATTCTGAGCGGGACACACAAGTAACCACTCCATAATGCCCGAATACAATTTGCACAATTTTAGCTGAAAAAAAAATTGAATTTTAATACAAAGTAATTAATTTAATAAAATTAAATATCATCAATAATTTTAACGTTTGATAAAATGTTTTTAAGATAATTACCAGTCTCTGTCGAAAACACTCGGAAGCTGTTGTCCCAGAAACCACAAGCAATAAGGAAGCGCGAATCTACTGTGGTAACAAAGCAATTACCACGCGTTTTAAGACGTTGACTAAAGTTATCTCCGAGATGTCGTCTTTGTAAAGCATTTGCACCACCTTGTGCTGGAGAAATATAATTTAGGAATCAAAATAAAGTATTTTAATATAATATAAATACATTTTAAAGGTACTGTTTATTAACGTACCAACAACGGGATCCATTGCCACCGGTGGTTGAGCTGCATGATGGTGTGACGGTTGAGGATCGTACGGTACCGGTGGCGCAGGAGACGTGCAACTACCTCTCCAACGATGCACACAATATTGATGTCCAGCACTGACGGTAACAACCCCCGGCGTAGCCAATTGAGGATACGTATTGGCGCTAACGTGACAAATTGCACTATTTGACGGGAGTTTCATTGTCATACAAATATCATCGGGCGCAGCAGCAAACATCATCGGACTCTGTAAATTGATATAAATATAAGAATTGAAAATATGATTCGCACTAGTAAGTGTAACGTGATTGATATAAGACGTACGAGATGCATGGCGGAACTTCTAGGTGGATGTGGTTCCATCAAAAGCTGTGACGGTGTTTGACCGAAGCTTCGAATTTGATCCTCGACGGCTTCCCTCGTGACGGGATCAATGATGCTGTCTAATTCTACGCTACTTTCGTATGTCAAATAGTAAAACACATTCGTGGCTCGAACTGCTTCGGGTCCTGCGTTTAAAAAAAATATATTACACATTGTTTTAGAGATAATGCAATTTTTAAGATGGATATAAATCTATTATACCTCGTTGTTTGTATCCAAATATAAGATCGATCCATTGATGTAATTGACAACTGACGAATTCTGATTCTAACGCCATTCGATGAAGGCGAATAAATTCTTCCGGCGAAGAGGCCCACGGCGGTAATTGAACGTCACCGTTGCCTCCGCTTCCCAATTTCAAATTGGAGCCGTTGACTAGCATTTCAGGCAAGAAGAATAATTCTGGAATCAATTCCTATAAAAAAAGATTTGAATTAATTGTTGTTAAATTTGAAACTTAATAAAATAATATGAAAGAATGTTACTTTAACGTCGGATGTATCGCGTTGACTGTTCTTCCAGGATAACGCTATGGATGAGAATAATCTATTGGGGTGATCGAATTTACCACCTTGTAATGCCAAAAACATTGTCGTCATGGGTTCCTGAAATTCATAAATCAATTGATTTAAACGCATTCAAATTGATCTAATAAAGATGGAAGAAAATTAATATTTTTAAATAATAATAACGATGATGATGAATGACTTACAATTCTGATCATCCAATTGAGAACGAAGGCTGCTGTAGAATAATGAGTTCCATAATGGAATGGTGGAATTGAGTCATGCTCCCAACTATTGTATCGCTCTTCAAAGTAAGCTCGTCTGCTTGGATTCAAAGCACCGATGGGCTGAAATCAAATACAATATTATATCGAGTTGTCTATTATATTATATTTTGATCAAATGATATGAATATTTTTAAATACCTTAGAGAGATCTCTGTAATTTGATGGTTGACTCAGGTCAAGTTCTTCAGTTTCATAGTTTGTTAGTACCCATGGGAATATTGGATACTGGTTCAAGTCGTTATATGTGCGTCCTGTAAAAATAAAATAAATAGCAATTAGAATAGATGGAGGAGACAGCTTGGCGATGCATGACTCGAGCGAGGGTTATTTTTGGGGATCGCCCAAAGTAATGGAAGAAAAATGATTGTAGGGGATATTGCCACGTCTCCTTGAACAAGTCCAGCCCTTCGTCTTGGTTCTTAGCAATTACAAGACACGCCAATCGCCGCCTCAAGCAATTTGTCCTTCCGTCATTCTTTCTTGGACATTTAATGGATATCGAACAGAAAATAGCAGCAAGACTATAAGGGTAAGAAATCCTCGACATAGCTACACAGCATTCCAACGTCATCGCACAAAAGGAGCTTGTCGTCTTCAATCAGCTTGCAACATCGTACAAAAAAGGGACCAGAAAAAATAAATAAATAAGGAAATTGGCGGAACGGTCTTAAATGCGACGATGTAACAAACGACAAGTTTAGTTCCGGTAGATTAAAAGCTATTGCATTGTAACCATTTCCTGTACGTACCGCCGATTCATCTGCAATAAATGCCATCATAACGCGGTACATTTTTTGCATGAAAATCGAATGGTGAAATTCACAAATATGGCGAAATATAGAATTATCTTAAACGATTCCGCGAACATAAACACAAAAGCATAATATCGCATTCATATTTCATAAATGCGTCGAGCAAACACTTCATCGCTTATAATATTGTAGTGTCGTGGAAAAACATGTTTTTATTTGAACAAATGCAAGATGTACGCAGAAGGCATTTAAATAAAGTTCAATGGCATTGTTTCTGTAAATACTAGACAAAGACTTTATGTAAAATCAATTTCGCAGTACTAATCTAGCTCGGTTGACTTCTTGGAATGTGAAATATCACAGCCCCGTGAGATGATTCATTACTTAATACTGGTATATTGCAACGATAAAATGAAGACTTTACAAGAATACCAGTTTGTAAATAATCTTATGCATTATAAACATTCTGCAAGACCTGTTGCGAATGCATCTTTCTAGTATTTATTTGTATGAAAAATTAAATAGGAAATGCATGCGAATCGACGCGATCGCGAATTTGACGCGTTTATGGCCCGAGGTGTCAGCATTTATAAAAGCTTGGTTGTGAATATGTTTTCAATATTGTCTATTTGAGACTATGATCCTGTAATGGATTTTGACTGCAGATAATATTTACATAACTAAAAGATAGAGATTGAGATGAAAATCAATATAAAATAATTTCAAACAAGGAAAGTAATATGATATTCTTTAACACTCTCATCGCCCATGCTGAAACAGTGTTGTTTCTCACAGGGCCCAAACTCGACAGTCGGAGCGCAAACGGAAGGAATGGCAATGTGATATTATAACCAGAGCCGTAACGAGGGTATGAAGCGCCCGTGGCAACTATCTGACTTGCGCCCTCCCCCCTCCAATTTTTTTTTAGAAAAAGTTAAATAATACAATTATAAATGCAATATATTAAATATTATTAGAATATGTATTTTAAAATAATATACGAAGATAGTTCCAAAAGTACCCAACCTAACGTATAAATACTGGTTGCTGTTTCTAAAAAATACTATATTTAAACGAGGCCATATGAGTTGCCAAGATGAACAGTACAGTGATCGATCAAATGAGGTAACCACCCTAGAAATGATGAAGAAAATCCACAAAATGGTATTGGATGACTGTCGACTTGATGGGCCTTTAAAAAAATGCTGGACATCGCATATTGACTGAAAAATTGGAAACGAGAAAGCTGTGCACAAGATGGGTGCCGCGTTTATAATAATGTTTCAATCCAGTGTTTGGCGATGGTCAATAGCAATTTTGCATCAATTCAGGATGAAACATGCGTCCATCAATTCCCTATCTTCCTACTCGAGTAGCTTGAATCGCCGCCCGAAGGCGATACTTGGTCTTAAAGTCACAAGGAACATTCGCAGATTCCGATACCCAAAAAAGGGTATCGGTTAGTCTAAACTATTCTAAATTCCGAAATAATTTTATCTTGCAATCTTTTATAACTTTATATTGTAATCTTTTATTATCTTTACACATATGTTCTTATTTTTATTAGTCTATTTTATTTTTATATATTTTTTAGATGCATATTTTATTTGTTTAATATTTCATTTGTATAACCTTTAAGGTGCTATATTATATAGCTTTTATCATAACCATGTAAACAATAACAATTATGGTCATTAATGACCAACCATGTAAATTCAGGGAGGCATTGGCCCTAAGGTCACAACCTCCAAAAATAATAAATAAAAAAAAATAAAAAATTATAGGATAGATAAATATCGTTCGCGACTTCATTTGGCACGTGCCACCTATGTAAGTTAGCCTCTGAGAGAGTTTCCGTCATTGTACAGATCATAGAGAATGCCGCAAAAAGTCCTAGAATAGAATGGAGTGGCCACAAGGTCTGTGTGTTCAACCGGTCCGCTTTTCGGACCACTGACACGATGAGCTTCTAGTAAGAGAATGATTGTGGTCGGAAAATGCTAGGCTCGACAATAAAAAGAAGAAAGCGAAAAAAGCGTTTCACGGTTTAGAAATTCCTAAAAATCCGCAGGGAAGATCTGATAAGGATGAGACAAATTCTCGGAAAAAATGTAAAAAGGGTCTCAACATATTGTCTTAATTGTCTAAAATCACCTGATATGTGTTTAAATTGTTTTAATTAATACCATGTTACATAATATAATGTTATATTTTGTAACTATATATAAAAATATAATATATATAATATTATACAATAATTTTATTTAAAATTTATATTTGCATGTGTTAATTCCATTAAATAGAAATGAAGTTACTTGTTAAATCGTATTTAAGCGGAGGAAGAAAACGTTTACCAAAATTACGCGACGAGGTCTCCGCGGCGGAACGCCCGTCGCGCATATCTGGTGGACGCGGCGACGAATGAGTTAATTAAGTTTTCTTTTAACTCTTCTAAGCGAGACACGCTTTGGATCGATTGCTTCTATGGCATATGACCGTCATTCAATCTCTCAATACGCGCAATTAAGGGAAGTTTCTACCTTTTTGGGCCTAAAAGTTATCGATTTTATAACATTTTTTTAATGCAAAAAGTATTAAATATAGAATATTGATATTTAGTGTGTCGACTAGGCGATCTTTATTGAACATAAACATATTTTTGTTTGACAAAGTATGGTAGATGACATTCTTCACCGTGGAAGTTCTAAGTCCTGAAGATGATTTGTAGCAAAAAAATTAAACATATTTTTACTTTGTATAATATTGTGTATAGCATAGACTACAATTAAGAATTGAAATTAGACTTTATAAATTATTTCATTTTCTTCTAATATATACATTAAAAAGTCATGATGTGGTGAATGAGAGTAATCAATAACTATGGTATGGAGCTTTCGTATGCATCGCCATTTCATGGGTAGCTATCCACTGCCAGGTTGCATTATTTGATATTTGTCTGTCCATGGTACCGTGTGCAACGCTTTGCGTTGTAATATTCAATAGTTCGATCAACGCCAGATTAGCAGCATTTGAGGATCTTCCCACGGCACAGAGTACAGACTGGCAGATTGAGAAGTGACGATTGGTGAATCCGATTGCATTGAGCGATAATATAAATTCGTTCACGAATGTAAAGTTGCAATCTCATTGTGCATTCGCGTTGTATGAAGGCCGTATTTAATGAAGGGAATCACGGTTTGGGTTCAACAAACAAACACTTTTCGACGGAACATTTATATTTGTTCACCGTCATACGAAAGTATTTGCTCGGCGGACTATTCCAGGTCTCTTGCTTGTCATTCTTGAGGATGAAAAAAACGGGGACTAATTGCATTTGAGACAGGAGGAAATAATTTCCAGATGGGATACATCCGACAGGGATATAAATTCTTTTTAAATGCTTTAATTTAAAGCATTATGCTTTTGACATAAACACGCGTCGCTCTTTGACATAAAAACGCCAGAATTATTTTCGTATGGTATTCGGCGCCATTCGACATATTTTTCGTCGGTAAAGGGTTAAACAATCTGCTATATTAGATATTCGTTATTGGGGATCGATTGACACTTTTGCATTTGGTCAGTAGGAAGTGGACCGTATATAATATTCATGAAAGCGTAACCGAGAATGAAATTATGCTAATCGGGTGCAATAAGTGCGGAAAAAATAAATCCGAATTGCATGTTTCCGGATTTTTTTCGCACTTAATGCCCAGCCAAAACTTTAAGCAAGGTCTCCCCCCCTAAAAGCTGTTACATAATACGGCCCAAATCAATCTTGCAAGATATCTCGAGACCTTGTTTAGGTAATTGGTTGACAGATGAAATCACTAAAAATGACAATAGTCATCAAAAGTCGAGCCTTGTACCACTTTGTGATCCATTTGTTCTAGCCAAGGCGATTTTTTATAAAGTGAAATTAGTACGAAATTGTTCGAGGACAATTTCTAATAGAAAGAAGCATTACAAAAGTCTATTTTATCGACCTTAAGCTTGAATTTTACGACAAACAAATCACAACAATCGGCCATATATTATATTTATAGCATAATGTCTGATGAAAAACATAGATTTATACTGTATTTAATGACGGATAATTGGATAATTTAGCATGCATAATTTATTCATATTTAATATGGTTATTTTCTATTTGATCGCAAAGAAACATTTCTTAATAAATATATAGACAAAGCAAATATTTTACAATTAGACAATAAACAATAAACTTCTTCTTAATAATTATTCTAATATGGATTTTTGTATAAAAATTGTACAGCAAATATAATACAATAGTAAAGTTGTTGAGTATTTTTTTATATTTCTTGGAAAACAAGAAGTATATTCCAGTTAAAAGTATTAGAAAATGATAAAAAACTAAATGATAGCCTTGATTTATGTGATTTTGATTTAAATGTCCTTTTGAGGAATAAATCAATGTATGTTCACTCGGGTCTGGTACAATACGGTTATATGGTTTCGCAAAAACGTCGTGTAATAAAAATCCGTGTTATACAAGGTTTGAAGTTCAAAACTAGGGTTTGCGTTCCAAAAAAATATCGAAGATAATTTAAATAAGTATGCACTTTAATTTTTTTTTAACACAAGGCCTCAACTCACAAATGGAACTAAAACTCGAAAGGAAAGCATCGTCACATTTGGGTATGAATAATACATACCACACCAGAATTGTGTGAGCAATTTTTCATTAAACATGTGCCGAGGAATCATTCCGCAAATCCAAGAAGTCATCTTGTAATTTATCGGGATTGGTGGTTAATTCAAGGGTAGTAGAAAATGGATTTCGTGTCAATGTAGTTTCTTTTTCTTTCAGCTCAGGGAAGTAACGCTAAAGTTCATTTTCAAGGGATTCGAGATGCCCAGAAATCTCATAATTAAAATTTTCATTCATTTCGCCTTCAGATTCATCTAACACACTGCAGGGTTTCTCAAACATTGCAATGTTTACAAGATTTATTTTTCTTCGCCAGTTTTGCAGCTTGGATAAAAATGCCCTGAGATTATCGTGACATGCGATAATATTCGTTTCCTTTCCTTGAAGTTCTAGATTAAGCTTATTTTGTTGTTCTAATATATCTGCTAGATATGCTACTCTTTTCAGCTAAGCTTTGTCGATAAAGTTTACCAAAATGTCATGTTTCTATTGCACTTCCAGGAACAACTCGATTTCATCTTTCAATTCAGACGCGATTCACAACACTTCCTTTCGACAAGCAGTGTACTGCAGTGTAGAAAAGAATAACATCGCGATCAGAATCCACATCTTTGCATAGCTCTTTAAACATACGGATGTAAAGAGCTTCAGATTTGATGTAATTTACGATTTTTATCAACAAATAAAGTACCCATTGCAGAGGAGTTAGAAGAGTCTTACTAAAAAGGGTATACCGGTGAATCGTGCAGTTTGCTTGGGGAGCTACTTCTTTTACTTTTTTCTGAAAGCTCGACCCAAGCATAGATGGTGCACCATCCGTACAAACCCCACACACGTTTTTTCCACTTTAATCTTCCAGTCTAAAAAAACGGTTTTTATCTTCTCTTTTTAATATCTTTTTGTAGTAGTTTCAAGTTCACTTCAAAATAGGAACTCTTCTTTGATATCATCTGAATGAATATATTTCATAAAGACAGGCAACTGAGCACACGAGCTTACGTATGTTGATTCTTCAACTTAAAAAGAAGACAATGATGAAACCTTGATTTAATTCAAAATCTACCATTTAATGTCTAGGTATATTTTGCTTAGCAATTTCCAAAGCGACTTCATATGATGCTTGCATTGATGCTGTGAACCATTGCTGAAAACGTCCTGTTCGAATGAACTCCAAATCGTTTTTAGTGTGTTCTGAATGCTTCGCCTTCATAGATTCATGACTGAGAACAAGTTTGCACAATACACATTATGACTTCTCTATTTCGTTGCTAGTCAAGTTAGTAAAGTCGATTTTCAGATATTCTTCTGAACATAGATATTTTTTCTTATTAAAATAAAAATTGCATTTTGGTGAATATTATTTTAGTTGATATATATACGAGACTCGAATGTACTTAATATACACATTTAATGGATTGTATTCAGCGGCAGATTTAGCATTTGAGAGGCCTTTGGCGCAATTTAAGTTTGAGGCCCTCGGACCCACTTGGTTTTACAGACTGGGACAAATTCCGATATTCGGCCCTCGATATGCGCGGTTTCTCATTACGATTTTATTATTTTCAGCCTAGTTTTCAATCGAAGGTTGGGTAATTTTAACTAGGATTTCTAGCATATACATGCCGCGTAAAAGTGAAACCGTGTATTTCAAAGGAAGATCATTCATTTCTTAAATTCCTTGAATTACGTGGTGAGTCAAAACTTTTTGAGGCCCCCTGAACTTTTGAAAAATTAATGAATCAAGTTTATTTTTAATCGACTTATTTTACGCGTTTTTGCCAAAAAAACGCTAAAAATAAAAGCACAATTGCACGAGCAGAGGACAAAAAATGGCATCAAATTCAATAGTTATATAATGTACAATGTGAACGTATTTTCTTGTTCAGGGACGACTTGGACATTATTGGGCTGGATTTATTTGTATTATTTTTCAATTATTATTATATGATTATATAAATAATCATCTACGGATAAGTATGCTCGAAGAAAAATAATAATTGTCCTTAAATGCAAATCTGGGCGTATATGAATACACTAAGAAATACATTAATATGACTGATTGTTGAGGAAATATTATCTTTTTGTATTGAGAAAATCGTTATTCTGTTTGCTCTTATTAATAAAATCAATACATTAAGAGTCGAAGTTATGAAAGAATAAGGAAGAATAATGCATATATTACTTGGATTACGCATGATTAAATAATATCTATTGAGATTAAACACGTATTAATTCATAATTTTTAAACGACAGGATAATGAGTCGCATATTGATTTTTTACGGTATGAGTTGTAACTACATAGATGCAATAGATATATAGGTATAAGGTCCATAATGAAAGCTTGGAGTGATATGATATTGCTAAAAATTAAATTATATTAATAAAAGTGCACCTTATGTATAATAGGTCCCTATGAAAAATCATAGGGACCTATTATACATTTATATTAAAATATTATTTCTGCAAAGTTTAATAATCAATTCTGTATTATAATGACATATTTAGAAGATTTCTTCTCACGAAAAGCATTCGTCCACGTCCCGTGTCGGATTTCGTCAAGTCATCAGGCTCCCATTACAATGCATGTCGTGAATGTGCAGATCCGTTCGTTAGTCGAAAGTGCATTATTATTAATTTCGAAAATCTATTGTTCTACCAGTCACTAAACAAACATAAAGGAAGATTGCAAAAAATGCAGTGCGAAACTCAGCGGTTCGATGCACGAAAACATCGCCAACCGACGAAGTAGTACCTAATTACGTTCAACCCGGAAACCCCACGGGAAAATGAAGACACGTGCCGCGAAAAAAATCAACGCGACGTATAACACTAATTAAGATAAGAATGTTAAAATCGCATCTTAATATTCGTGTCTTTGAACTATGGGGCACGTCAAAAACAGAGGGCGGTAATTAACATAAATTAAAACATACCAAAATATCAAATGGAGGGTGCCCTGATGAACGTTTACTATTAAATACAGGTGCGACAAAACTTCCACCCCACTTTTAAGCTCCCATAAAAAGCGGAAAGTAAATAAAATGTATTTTTATCATTCAAATGGGCACACATTAAAGAATGATTTTTGTATTGCCAAGCATTTAAAAAGTTTTCTACATAATCCATGCCGATTATAAGATGTAATGGTACAGTTAATCAAAGCATAAAACGCTTTGAGAACATACATTATAGCCATCGATTGCCTTTGAGCTTTTCATCCGTTCGACTTGCCACATGACCTGCTTATATCAACGCACACAAAAAAACGCCTCCGAGAGATTTCAATGATGCAATCGCGTGCATATTTAAACAAGAGCCTGATTGCGAGTATCAAATGTATGCGAATCGAGTCATTAGAAAGTACAGATGTTAAAAGTGCATTGTGTAAAATATAATAAAGCTAAATATCATCATCTCAGAGCTGTGATCTAATGGCTGACATCATTTTTCAGCGTCATTACGGTGGGTATTTAGAACAATAAGTCATGATAATACGCCGAGATCCTTGGAAATAAGCGTATTTTTTAAAATTCGGTCCAAGACTCGATGATGATTGTCGGCATTGAAAGGCGTACATTTCTTTGAATCGCGGCGATTTAAAATAGTCGGTAAGTACAATCGAATGTAATATGTCAGGGTATTGATAGAATCATCTTAAGAAAAAAAATAATGCGTCTGTCTGTCGCTTTTAGCTCCATAGGAACGTTCTGAGAATAAATTTTTTTAGTTCAATCCCTTGAATCGAAGACAATGATAGTTTAACTCAAAAACTAGGAAAGGTTGCCAACAGAGATACAGCGATATATTTTTTAGGCGTTGCGTTAAGTCTTAATCATAAAATTTTGGAGGAACTGCACGATTTGTATTCCAGAAAGCATCTTCTTGTAAAATTAATAGTCACTTTACAAGAATTTCTTATTAAGAAGCAAAAAAAATAAATTTGGAGATAATACTACTGTAGCTAGGGAAAAATAACACTTCTGCGTAGAATCCTCTATTACCCTGTATGGGAGTACTATCGGAAATATCCGTTTTGACCTTCACTATTCAGAAAGAGCACTCTTGTGCATTGAAGCTCCGAGGCGAACAGAGACAGGGAAGGAATAATTAGAATATGTTTAAACATTGATAATATTTTTTTAATATTTTGGAATACAGTTGAAATTATTTTTGAGTAATTTTCGCCAGAAGTAGTCAAGTTATAAGATGCTTCCCATGGAAGGTCGCCATTAGAGTTTACTGCTTTGGTACAATGTGCTAATCACAATTTTTAATTGAATTCAATAAAATATTTGAAAAGAATCTTTATATAAATTTTAAAAAAATGATTCATAACTTTTCGAGAAAAACGCGTGTGAAAAAATAGTTAACGAAAACGAGAAATTTAAGGCAGTAATAAATGGTATAAACTACCTAGCAGTTAATCAGTTATTCCAGCACCATATATAATAGTAACCCTTCACCTTTTTCATACGTATAATTTTGAGCTTGCACCTCTTCTTTTAGAGCGTTCCGAATTTCCTTGATCTCTACTTCGCTGTGTCTATTCTGTCGTTTGACTCATCCATTTGTCGTACATAATTAAAGCTCTGTGAGCCAACCTACTTTTAATTTGTCCATAATCAATACAAGTGCTGAACTTCCTTGATTGAATAAGGCAAAAGCCAAAAATGCCGCAACCTCGATTACTTTTAAGCATGAATGTAGGTGCTTTGGATACAATACGATCGAGTTGAAACTTTCGTTTGTATTCTGTGTGTGACCACCTAAACATCTCTTAGTAATTCAGTTATTCAGTAATTCATCTTTCGACAAATCTTTATATATCGGAAGAATTGCTTTTTGAAGGTCGGAGTGTAGGATTCAGGCTTCAGGTTCCGTTCCAAGAGCATTAGCTTTCTGTCACTTGCACTAGCTGTCATCTCTCTCTGGACAGTTGTTTCTATTGTAAGGTTCTTTAGCTATATGATTGCTGATGTCCATGCAATTGCAGAATAAGTTTAGTCCTTATCTGCCAACACCTAAGAGTCGCATGACAAACATAATTCTACGATTTATCTCAAATCCAGTGTCAACGAATTGGATTGTCATGATCCACACTTGCAATTGACCACGAATTCCAATTTCTTGAAATTTCACATCTTTCTTCTTCCCGTAGTACAGGGGTATAGAGTTAAGTAAGTGAATAAGGGTCCATTGAAAGGAATGTCGCGAATTACGAGAAACTGGACCGATTGGAGTTCACTTTAGTGCTCTTAATATCGGAAAAAATCGAAAAAAATAGGAAAGACCATAAAACAGGGAGTGTGAATACCGCACGACATTACTGATGAGATCAAGGCGTTTAGTTTTAACACTATTTTGTGACTGGAGATGAATAGTGGGTTTTGTACTCAAATCAAAAACAGGTAAAGAAACCAACCCCTCCACCGGGTCTAACAGTAAAACTAGCTCTTTTACATGTACAGTAGAACTCCAAAGGGATAATTTATCATGAACCATATGATCAAACCATCAAAGATGACCAAAAACAAATTAAAGGAACTCGATTGGCAAACGATTCCGTATTCACCTATTTCTCCTGACCTTGTTCTTTCCGACTATCAATTATTTAGATTGATGCAGCATTATTTATCGGGGGAAAAAAAATCATAAATATTGAAGCAGTGAAATGAGGAATCGAAATGTTTTATATGAAAACTCGTTGAATTTTATTCTTCCGGAATAAGAAAAAATAGATGGGAAAAGGTTGTACCTAAAGAAGGAGAATACATTGTATTGCTGAAATTAATTAACTATTTTTTTGTTTGAATTTAATTCTTTCATATAAAAAACGACATTCCTAACTGGACAATCTATTATATGATATGAATATGAGATTTTTGAAGTGTGGTTATATTACGATGATAATAGGTTTATACAATCACAGACTTACTAATAAAATCAATATTATGTTATTAATAATCTTCAAATATTTAATAAGAAACGTGATTGCATAGTTGCAAGAAACAAGCGTGTGACATTCATGCATATAATTAATATGCATAGAATTGACAGTATTAATGCAAGCATTAAAATAAATAAAAAAAACACGAGGGTCCTATAAATTAAATTTAGCATTGTAATTTTGACACGAGGTGAACGATTTCATGACAATAACACCTAAACGACGATGGTTCAGGCATCCATGCAACTTTCTAAATGGTGAGCTGCGGTGACAAAGACTGTCAGTTCTTCAGTTTCTTACTAGCCAACACCGCGAACAATTGCCTTATAAATGCAATTTTAAAAAAATCGCGAAAAATTGAGCATTGACAGAAGTCCATTCATATTATCGTATCCATTTAAATAATAATAAAGTGACTATATATAAATTAATATCCTATAATTATGACAAGTGACGATAACAAATTGTTTCATTGAAATTGCACAATTATGGATTAATAATCAATGAGCTCGTGAGCAAATCATCGTTATTGATGCATTAAAAAATATAAATATAGTAAAACTCGTTTACTTAATTGAAAACATTGATACGATTGGGGGCCAGTCTGATAACACCGGATGCTGATAAAATTGGTGAACTTGCGGAGGAGTGTCGTTATAGAATGATGAGTATGCTTTTATTATTTCATATTAACACAAAAATATTTGACGGTGTAAATATCGCGACGACGCGTCTCGCGCGGCGTGCGATCAACGATGGCGAACGATTGAACGCACGACGCGCGGGACGATCTCAAAACATTTGTTAGATCGTACAAACGGACGCAATTACATAAATTTGACCCATATTCTTCAATGATTCGCTTTTATAAGGTCATCAAATTCAAAGGTGATTAGAGCAATCATCAACGAAGACGCAAATTAATTGCTGCAGCGATGCGAGGCCATGAAAAATTTAATGATCCCATTATCGATTGTATTTACCTGCTATGGTGTTCAGGAACATGAGATACTCGAAATTGGATATCTCTCGTCGTTGCCACTTCTGCGTCATGTTGGAGTTCCTCATGAGCTGACGCGGCGACATCATGGAGGCTCTCCTGGAAAATTAAAATAACACCGTAATTAATACACATTTGTGAAGAAAATCGAGTTTGAATATAGGAAATACGTTTATGGCTATGGAGGTCGGCCGATTTCTTGCAAAATTTCACGCTGCGAACACCATGGAATATTGCATAGAAATAGGCGGTTTGAAATTTGCGAAACGCCATGGAAAAAAAGTGAAAACTCGAATGGGATTGCGCAACGTTTGTCAATATTTAATCCGACCATTGATGGATGATAAGGTAAGTATAACGATTATGCTTCCGTGGCGAATGCGATAGTCCCTCGATAGACGCGGTCCTATTATGCGCGGTCTTCATAAAATGCGACAATTACATTTTATATATCAAACGTTCGATATGGGAGGAATTTGACCTCGAAATTGTGACCCATGCGAATCAACGAGGTGAACGTGTCGGAAATGCCTTCCGCAACCTTCTCTATTTTCACGGAGCTTGAAGGCTTTGAGTTATATTTTAAAAGGGCGGCGCTAAATATAAGATCTGTTGAAATGCACATAAAATGTAGAGATTTGTATTCGCATAATGGTTAAGAGCCTTAAAGTATTTTAGACATGGGACCCTCCACTAAACAGAGCTGTTTATTGGCTCCACTATTCGGGGTCATGCACAACAAAAATGCACACTAGGGTGCAAAAACCGAGCCAAAAACCACGGGGGGATGAATTAGCTGGGACTAGCTATATGATATATAAATAAATACGCAAATATAATAATTAATTGTTCTATGATATACATATATATATGAAAAGGGTATTTGAGTTTCGCTCACAACCCCGGGAGGGTGCAAGCCCGTTGAGTTTACTGGCCGCCGGGGTCTATCGAGGTCGTAGAAGAGAGAGTGGTGAAGAAAAATTAGAGGGAGTGGCCACAAGGCTTCCGTGTCCAACTGGTCCAAACTCTAGACCGCTGATTTCGATATCGCAAGCGGTACCTAATATTATGAAAAAACAGGAAGAGGTGGCGCCCGGAAGTAGACGCGGACCACCTCTCCTGATAGGATAAAAATCGAATTCTATGGAATCTCTCAATCGCCATAAAATTTAGGTATAATTAACTGAAATTGCTATAGTTGGATAAGCTATTAAACTCTTTCAACAAAGATAAGACGACTTTCGTTCGTGTTGTCTTGAAAGCAGGCGTTTGTTTTGATAATTAAGACACTTGCATCATTCTTATCGTTGACCAATTTTGTTATTCCCCCTTGACTGTTCTGGAGTGGCGTCATTAGCCGAATATCACCACTCCTTTGCTAAATCTACTCCTTCAGAAGTAAACTGGCAAGCTTGCACGGTAGCCCCGTCCTTTTATTTTAGCAACACATTAATGGGCAAAAATAGCTGAATTACAAAAAGCAGATACCATGCAAGTTAAACATTAAGAAATATTCCGAATAAATATTATGTGTTAGCAACAGTGTTAAGGTTCATTTATTGAGTCTGGTTCATTATCAAGGCTAGTCATATATATTCCAGAAATATTGTTATATTAAAATATATCAACCATTCTCGTATCAATGCAAATGAGTATATCATCTATAATATGTGTGAATCCAGATATCAGAGTTATTAAAAATATAAATAATCATCACAGTGCAGTCACAAACAGTCAACTGCAGGAAAAGGGACTCTTTAATATTTATTCACGGGAAAGGATCACAAACAAGTATCAAAAGTATAAAAAGGTGCTTTCGGCGTCTTTTCAATAGAGATTTGGGGTGATTATAAAGACTGAGTAGATTCTTTTCGATCATGGTGAAAAACTACTCGGGGAAAATTACTTTTCTTTGTCCCGTTTTGTGGCTGTAATATCCTGTTTTTGGCTATCCATTTTCATAATTTGTACATCAATTAGATTTGCTTAGTAATCATCTTAAATTAAAAGATATTAGAAGAAATTAAACTTAGTTGATGAAAATTATGATCACAGGCAACCGACGTTTAATATAATTTAGGCAATCATTTAAGGGTGTGCAGACGTACGGGGTTTATTTGTCAATTAAATAAATTGTAAATTAGTAGTGTCTTGTATATAAAAGAGTGGGTTTATCCATTAGATTATTTATAATTGTTTAGTTCCAATTACTGATGAAAATATCATTTGACATACATGTCATCGAGATGATTTTCAATATATTCAGAGTTTTTAAATAAAACTATCAGAAATGTAAGTTCTTTAAATAGCAAGGAAGTGTTAAAAATACTAACAAGTAAACAAATATAGACGGCCGCATTTTAAACCAATGACCTTAAAATTTTGAATAAATTAACAACCATGACATTTAAGGGTTTATGGTAAAATAAAATTAAAAATTACACTTGTAATCAAAATTTGCATTTAACGGCGGTTTCGTAATAAATAAAAGGAAAAGTATTAAGATGAAAAATAGCATAATACAGAATGGCAGAGAAAAGCCAATCCAACAATCATGCCAATGTATTAAATTAGATTGCGTAAATATTTATAAATAATTTCTTCCGAGTTCGACATCCGCGACGAGCCTTGACCCTCTCTATGGCGGAAACCGTTTGAATTAATAGATCGATAATGATTTTTACGAGTCGACCGCAATTTTATGACGCAATAAATTTTGCATATGCGCGGCTATTTTATGCTTTCGATTTAAAAAGGCTGTAAAATTGAAGTTGAAATATTCGAAAGTCGTCCGTTTTGTGAAAGGATTTTCATTTGAGAAACGAGGAAAAGCCAAGACAGTGCGGATACAAGGACGACGTATTATGGTTGTTGAGGATCATTAACTTTTTTTTTTGATCTAAACATCTAGGTCAAGTAATTCGGGCGGTTTGATTTGATGGGATTCCCAATCGATTGAATGTGTCAATATCACATGATTCGTAAACGAACAAAATAATGAGTGATTCGAAGAAGTGTATATGAACTGCAATGAATGTGTTTTGATGCTATTTATTATGTTTGTGCGTATCAAGATTGCCATGGGAAAAGAGCACCACTTGGGGTTTAGTCATGTGCAGTAATTGAAGCAATTGAATTGAACTTCCTACACAGTTTGTTCTTATTTTTATTTCAACTTCATATAAAGGATTCAAAATGTACTTAATGCATCGGTGGTCAAAAAAGGTCTTAACCCAATGAAATATTGTTTTCAGTGTGAGTCAAGCTTTTTGTTGCGATACATTTACAACAGAAAATGCATTTATATTATATGATTCTTGACATTATGTTAATTGTAAATTATGGCACTTTTCTTGCTTGTTTGGCAAGAAATTAGAACAAAGGGTAATAAAAATTAATATCCAAAATATCTGATTCAGAAATACAGAAAATAAAGAAAGAAATAGAAGTACTAGAATCAGAAACAGTTGGACAATACAATTGCTAATATAATTAAAATCAGTGCACCAGTTGTTTATAAGGATAATATAAAGTTTATTGAAAAACTATTAAAAAAATTTCACATCGAAAAATTTCGAAAGATTTTCTATTGTCGATAAAATCAATCATATCGACAACTGAGAGGGTTTTCTCGACAACAGGCTCAATAAAAACGAAATTACGGTCAATTTTAACGTTTTGATGAGTATAGTCGCATATCTGCGATCGAATTCCAATGATTCAGAAACAGCATTCTTACACGTTGAGTTCGGGGAGAGACAGAGAGCGTATCTTGAGTACATTGTACGATTGTATAGATCGATAACCCAAATATATTGACTAATAATGATAACCCAAATTAATCGATTTCAAGTGTATTTCAAAAGTATTGTTTATATTTAGGCGAAGAAGAAATGAACGAATATTTTGTGCTAACAACAGTGTTTATTTATTGATACGTGGTTTTGTACGGACGATGAGTGGCGGACCTACAAATATAGCATCTACGTTTAACTCACTTACGATTAATGCACTTTTATTTTTAAAATACACTTTAACCTCTTTTTGTGCGGTAGATGCGTTCCGCGGATAATCGCACAAAAAAAGGCTACGACTTACATAGAAAAAATGAGGATGCATTCCATGGATTTTAAAAATCGCATAACTTTGAAACTTTTTTATAAAATATATCCAAAATCGCATAAAAAAAGTTAATTTAAAAAAACAGGTAAACAATAAGACAATTAAAATATAACATTTTTGATAACGTATTAAAGATGTCTTGCATTATTGGTAAAATTTTAAGGGTGTCTGGCATCTCAAATGTCACCTATTTAGAAAAAAAACATTTTTTGACCTTATTTTTAATAGTGCTTAAAGATTTCATTCTGGTAGGACTGGCTTAGTTGTTGCCTCACTAAAATAGTTACAATTTTGTAAGTAATTGGAGTTTTGGAAATTTCTTTGGAGGATGTTTTTTCAAAAGTTGAAACATTGAAAAAAAATGCAAAAAAAACCAAAATTGATTTTTTCAAAATTCTAGATTAGAATAAAAGGTGCGGTCGCAATTCCATCGATAGCAAATGCAACATGATTTAAGCAGTCCAAAATTGTAATTGTTTTCCAAATTTCGGTATTAATATTCATGATTTATTTTCCATTTTATTCAAAATATCTCGATACATGCTCTTCTTGAAAATTAAAAAAAAATTGCTCTAAAAAAAAACCGCATAACTTCGAAATCGCACAAAAAAAGTCTTTTTGAAATGTAAAATTTTATTTGATTTCACGCCTTTTTATATGAAAACTTCTATCATTCTTTTTTCAGTGACGGGATCAAGTAGCTTCCTATCAGAATAAATGTATTTCTTATGAAGATAATTATGTAGAAAAATAAGACACTCCATTTGTATTTTTAAATGTCATTAACAAATTTAAACAGCAAAATTCCGGGTTATATTTTACCTAGTCCTGTTTGCAAAAAATGATCTTTGAAAATTTTGGACTTATTACTAAAATGACCTACATGTAATAGCATTGTTTATATTTGTGCAATACATATAATATTGTGTTATAATATGAATTATAATAAAAAAAAGATGGTATTAAATTAAAAAAATATCAAATTAGGCAGTGTATGCGCAAGCGCATTAGCATTGCTATAGGATATATTTGGGTAACCTTGTATTATTGAGTCGCATTTAAAATATAGCTTCGTAGTTGGTTAATGACACCATACAAGACGAATGTTTATATTTTTTCGTTTTAATAATTAAAAAATAAACACAATTAGATTGGCATATGTCTTGGGGCAACTTGACCCACAAGGACATGATGCATTAATAGAAAAACCCGGGTAAAAGTTTGATTTGCGGCGAAAATTGAAGTTGGCGACCCTGTAACAGATTTTCGGCCACAATTGCATTTTATCTGGCGTTTGCGTAGCAAAAACGCTCGATAAGTGCATTTATATGCAATCGTTTCTTCGACGAATATTTGCAAAAAAAAAACATTCGCTTGATTTATTTCCGAAATATAAATAGAAGTGAACGGAATCTAATTATTAATAATTAATAAGTAAAAGGCGGAAATGGCACATCTAAGAATTTGGTGATCGCAAAAGGGAGGACGGAATCACGGTCGATTTTGGTGTTTGATTAATTTGCGTTCTTTGAAGTCACATGCATTTATTTGATTTGTTTTGTATTGTTTTGATATGATATTGGGTGCGAATGTGGATCGCAAAAAACAACCATAATTGGATACAATTGGCAGTACTTCCGAATGAAATTGTCATCGATTTTAAATAGGCGACCTTCGCATCGATTATCGGTGTGATAGCGGAAATATATTTTCTGAGAATCGTGCCAAGCTTGTATGCTGAAAATGAGTGATGATACGTGAGTAAAAATGTTTGGAAGACTCGTCTAAATTTGTTTGTGTTTACATTATCAACAGTTCAACAAACTGTTAAAATCAGGTTTCGTGCAGATATGGCATTGAAATGGTAGCGATGTATACGGAATTTCCAAGGACAGTTTTCATCATCATGCTGATGGAGATCAAGGCTGAATTTAAGGCTGTTGAGATATATGAGTTGTTGTTATTAATTATATTTTGAGATTTAATCGATGCATTTAAATACGAATGTACCATTATCGGTCCATGATTAAAAATAAACTATTACTAAAAAATTGAACCCCAATAATTTACATTAATATATAAAGAATTGTTAAATAACTCCAATGCGAATGAACTCCAAAGTAAAAGTCCATTAATAATTTGGAGCATCGAGTGACCATTAATAAGCAGGGACCAATGCAAGTCATGATTTGGATTGCAATGATAAACAATGGTCGTTCTTAGTTCATGTTTATAAACAAAACTACAAAAATGAATGCATTTAAAAACACGTCTTCTTAAATTAGAATTTTTAAATATGATTACATTACGATACTATTATTAGAATAAGAATATTTAAGTAGGAGAGTATCTAAGGCTAGTTACTTATAACAAAATATACTCAAACCTTTTTTATGCGACTTTTTTTGTGCGATTTCAAAGTTATGCGGTTTTTTAAAGCAATTTTTTTTATTTCATATAGAGTACGCGCATTTTTCCATGTTTTTTTTATTAACTTTTTTTATGCGATTTTGGATATATTTTATATAGAAGTTTCAAAGTTATGCGCTTTGTAAAATCCATAGAACGCATCTTCTCGTTTTCTATATCAGTTATAGCTTTTTTTGTTCGATTTCGATTATTTAATAAGTTCGTAGAATTTTTTTTGGAAGAAATTGCGATAAAAACGAACCCAAATAAAGAAGAAAAAAATCCTACGAACTTATTCAGAGATTTCCTGGGCTTGAATCATTCACGTCCAGAAAATCAGAATAAACTTGGATCGAAACCATCAATTTGTTGGTACGGTCATCTTAAATTGGTAACACTTTATCTGGCAAACTAATTTACAGCTATTTATTGCGATAAATGGTTAATGCAGATTACTTTTGTATTATAAATTGAAGTATTTATTAAAATAATCAATCAAAGTGATTATTTATTAAATAATTACAATACGAATAGCCATACAAACGATCATTTATATAAACACACATATATTATATATTTTTTCTTGAATACTAGATTGATGTCTAGAAATATTTCATTGGAAAAGACGTCAAGAGCTCGAGCATAAAGTGTTAAAATCATCGCATTTTTTAAAACTTTTTTTCACAGTTCAATATTGCTATTACAGCCGATGGTTCAGTAGTTGCAATTTTCGCAGATCGTGTATGGATCATTATATAAATATAAAGATTTGGATCTAAAAAAAAAATGGAAATTTAGCTATATATTCGTCATTGAACTCGAAAAACAGTTCATAACAAACAAATTAAAATCCAAGGAATGAAAATTGCAAAGAGCTTAATCCGCAATGGAAATATGAGGCCGACCAAAAATGAGGAAACGTTTAATTGCCAAATCCGGCAGGACAATTAAAAAATATTTCAAATAACCAATTAATTGATCGCGATATTAAAAATCGATTTCACAGTGTCCTTTTAAAATTAGCAACACAATTATCAACAACCGCAAGAATTCTGCGAGACACATTAAGTGCGGAACAGTTCAATTTTCTCTCGTATGTCCCAGTTATCGCGATAATAACAAACGCTTTAAAAATCTCAGTCATATGCACAGCAAAAAAAGTGGTCAACCTTGTCGAGAAATAAGATCACTACGTGGGATCATTATGTAAAATCTAATGTAATTAAATGACCGCAGACAATATCGAATCTTTAATAAAAGGAGCTTTTCAAGTGTGAACGCAGCCGTCATGGCGTACCATTGTGCGCGAGAATCGAGATTGATCGATTTCTGAAAGTTCTCCGGCGAAAAAAGAATATGACGAATGATCGTATGGAGTTTGTCATAAGCGATTATTCAATGCTATCAGGTTATCATTTTTATCGTAAATATACATTGGCGTATCTGCGAGAAATTAAAACGATGGAGTGAAACCTTCGAGCGGCGAGGGTTAAGTTCTGAGAAAATGCTGCGGATATATGAAACAGATCATAGCAATAAGGAAGGGAAAGGATACAAAGTGACAAGGGATTTATTGAGGGGCCTATTTTATTAATGGCATCCTTCAACTTGCGATAAAAACTCATGATTATACAAATTATAGGCACATATCCAATATGGAAGGCTTTTTGCATACGTTACGATTTAGTTATAAAATAATTGTACTTATCGAATTAATAGGAATTTATATCTTTATGACGAAGTATAAGCATACCTCCCACAGTCCGGTAGAAATGATTTATTACAATTAATATAAGTTAACTATACATTTAAGAAGAAGCTAAGACTATTATGTATCAGGCCAGTCCAAAAGTTCGTGCGCATTTTTTTTAAATGGTGTAAATAAAACCTAATTAAACATTAAATTAATTAAATGAATAAACATCTGCACTTCTTTTTTATTGGGTTTCGAAGGAGAGTCATTTTTAGACCGTTTGGTAACAGGTGATAAAATATAGATCACACTTGGGTCTGTTTTTATGCTATAGATACGTTCCGCGGGGAGTCGCATAAAAAAAATATCCCATTATTTTAAAAAACCGCATAACTTCAAAATCGCATTAAAAAATTCGCATAAAAAGAGACCACAAGTGTATTTATCATAAAGTCACAAGAAAAAGACAGTGGACTGATAAAGATAATTAGCTAATTCCAACAGCAAAGGTTTATTTACACCCTAAAAATAAACTTTTAGGTGTTTGGTGGGATATGCATGGTGTGATTTATTATGAACTGTTCAAAGAATCAAATCAAATTATCAATGCGACATTTAAACTTAAATAGTAAATTTATTTGGGAGCTTTTACCGCAACCTGCTTACTCCCTGGATATTGCCCCAAGCTATCTGCGAGATGGCGAGGAATTGTAGATTAAGGAAGGAGGAAAATATTCCATTGATTAAAAAATGTGTTAAATTGTGTTTTATTTACACTATTTAAAAAAAGTCCCAAAAATACGCACGAACTTCTGGACTGACCTAATAATAATAATGAGCTAGCTGTGTTGTTCATTTATGAATAAACTAGACTAATGGAGGTATTACCATGGAATTATCTGTACTAATATAGACCCACGCCAAATAAGTTATCGTAGGTATTAGGGTGTCCCATAAGTTTCTTTCGTTTTCATATTAAGAAAAAGACAAACAATAATTTGTATTACATCAAAATTTATTGAATAATATATGATCCGTTCTGTTCTCTTACCTTTCTCTATCTCTCCGAAAGCCTCATAATGCCTTCTTGCCAAAATTTCTCAGGTTTGTTGGCAAAATATTGATCAAGGTACATTTTTATATCATTTTTTGAATTAAAATTTTTACCACGTAAAGAATTTTTCAATCAAAGAAATAAATAATAATCTGAAGGGGCAATGTCCGGAGAGTATGGAGGATGAGGTAAAACATCCCAGTCAAATGATAATAATTTATTTCTGACGAGCAAAGATACATGAGGCCTGGCGTTATCGTGATAAAAAACAACGCCTCTGTTCGATAATTCTGGCCGTTTTCTGGCAATTGCATCCTTTAGATTGTCTAGTTGGAAACAATATTTTGTTGAATTGATCTTTACACCTTGCTGAAGGAGCTCATAATAAACTATCCCCTTCCAGTCCCACCAAATGCATAGGAAAACATTTTTGGATGTAGGCCAGGTTTAGCTACAGTTAAAGCTTCTGTACCCTTGGTCCGAGACCGTTTACGTTGGATATTCTCATAGAGTATCCAACTTTCATCTCCAGGGACAAGTCTCTTAAAAAAAGGTTGGCTATTATGTCGTTGGAGAAGAAGATCGCATGTTGAAATACGCTGAAGTTTATTTGAGTCAGTCAGTTCATGAGGAAGCCACACATCTGAACGATTGATGTATCCCAATTTCGTCAGATGATTATGGACGGATGTTCGCGGAATTTCTAGCTTGTTAGCTATTTCGCGAACAGTATATCGCGGATTTTCTTCGACCATGGCTATGATTAGATCTGAATTCATTTGCGAAAGAAACTAACTTGATTTGCCAGTCTTCAAGAAAGAGAGACCCAGTTGCGAGACTTCATATACGAGCCATTTTTCCAAATAAGATCAAGGTAGGCTTGAGGATAACGTCTTCTCTCGCTCTTGAATGCATCGGATCATTTTAATCCAGTCGTCATTTCAAACTCTCAATCTATTTACTGCGGCTCAAATCACGATCTGAAAGATTCTCGTTTTTCCTTGCCGCTACAAATTATTGATATATTTCCGTTTACATCGAGCATCTTTGTTTTTTCTGCTGATTATTACGTTAAGAATATAATTTCTACAATTCATTCGATGGAAATTAATATAAAATACATGCTATGCATTTTGAAGATCAATTCTAGTGATTGCTTCAGTTGATGAATTGCGCCAGGTGGATATCGTTCGAATCGATAAACATTGAACTCAAGCTACCATAAATATTTTTAATTTGTTCCATTGTCTTTTTGCAGCTCGATGCTATTGCCAATCGCTTTGAAATAGTTTATCTATCCATCGAAATGATCTCATTATGAGCAAGTTTGTTAATGACGAATTGAAAGATGAGTTTCATGCAAAAATAAAATGAAAAATGCTGAATGTTATTCATAGATGATTGAAAATATTTATATGCTGTATACATAAAATCTCCATTGGTTCAGATTTACTTCCAAATGTGATTCGTGGCTAAATGTAGATATCCTTAGCTATTAAAAGTAATAACATCCTGATTATGTATGATTAAAAGGAGTATTTCCTTTTATGAATTTATTTTTATATTGATGGATCTTGAACGGATTTAATTTATAATGAATAACATTTTCGCCCAATAAACGTTTTATATTACCCTTGAATATCTTGAAATCTTATGTTGTTCGATTTAAATACAATATGAACAAAAGTCGAAACAGTGATTATTGACGGCTGCTAGAAAATTGCTGGGACATCTCGTTATAAGCGAAAATGAATTTAAAAAAAATATGGATGACATTTCAATGCAATCTTTGACTTCCTTTTTGCTATACGAATACTCATGATTTTAAGTCGGGAAATATATTTAGCTTGTTAAATATGTATTCAATTGTATATTAATCATATCTATAACTGTAATTGGATATTGTAAGATCATCGAGGAAGAAATATCCAAATGTCGTGATGTAAAGAAGCGTGCATCCAAAACGTGAAAAAAATGTGTTTGTTTACTAGCGTAAAAAATAGTTTTTGCCCGTAATTTTTATGAAAAGTTTACGTTATGTAATCTTTTTTCGTCAGTATCATCATAACGCCGATTCTTTTAACCAATCCAACGTCGAATATGGAATACTATCTACTGAAACTAATGAACATTTTCCGTCTGCACGCAATGATTGCTGCTATCGGTCGTTCAATAGCGCGTGGGTAAAGGACCTCTGGCTGTCCAACGGTCTGCTTTTACACCAATTCGCTCTGCTCTTTTCTTCCACACTCCCTTTCCCTGATCAGGGCGACCTTCACCGTTGGCAATCGTCGCTGCTGTTTCACAGAAAACGAAACGAATTCAAGTCAATGAAAATGTATTTAATTACAACTGCTGGACATCCTTGGAGCGGTCGTCTCGTTCTGTCCTGACCTGGACGTAGCCCGAGGCTCTCGTGATTCGGTTTATGTTCACCATATCGAGGTTAACACTCTGTTATTTCAAGTCGATAATGTAAATCTGGGATTTCCTATGCGGTCTCACGAATGATGTAAGGTTAACGATTGATCAGCTAATTGGTGTTCTAATCATATCATGAGTCATCTACGCGCGAATCGGTCAACAATGCATACTTATGATAAGTCAGAAGAGCCTTTATCGGACAATGGAATATAGGGCAACTGCTACCTGTTATATAAGGTGGATGCATAAGTTGTCGACCTTTCTTAACATTTTTAAAAATATATTTTCCGGTCCTATTATCCGTTTGAAACATCGTTTATTCGGATGGGCTTTGTATTGAGTGTGAATTGATGTGTTTAGATTTTTTTTGAGTAGTTAGCTAATTTTAAATCATCATAAATTTAGATGCTATATTTGTCCGCCAATTACCATCCGTACAAATCCATTTATCTGTCAGAACCATCGCAGCGTGTATGAAGATTGTACATAAACAAATAAATACTGTCGATACCACACAATATTCGGTTATTTCCTCAAGTAAACATAAACACTATACTTGAAATCGATTCATTATATCATTCACATCATTATTAGTCGATAAATTTGGGTTAACACTATATAATTATTTTTATTTACACTAGATAATTATACAAATATTACTATGCCTAAAATATTCACGCATTGACTATTATTTGTGCTCTATTAAACGGAAATAAATATTTCATCAAGGATGATTAAAAAAAATGCCAAAATGAACATACGGTATTTATAGATAAGTGCCATTAAATTTACAAAAATATCAGAATTTAACGTCAATCTGTTCCTGATTCGACATTGGGACGAAAATGTCAAACATAAATGCCCGCTGTGAGTGCAATTTGTCGCAATGAAAAATTCATTTGAATTGTGATTAATTTTGTTATTTTTGGTCTCAGTACTTAGTATGATGACTCTCCTCAATGCCGGGATAAAGTGGGATTGATGTGGCATTTTAGAATTCTTGCTCGAATAGGAACATACGAGAAATATCCCGAAAGTAAGTGTACTATTTTTTTAATATTTTTTTTAGAAAAAGTGTATTTGAGAAATAAAAACAGGATATTGTTGATACATTTATTTATTAACTATTTTTTAACACATTCGCCATCCCGTTCAATGTATTTGGCGAGCCATGGCACAAGTTCCTTTATGCCTTCCCCGAAGTACCTTTTTCTGCACCTCTTCGCTTAGTTGAAAATTTAATTCTACCCATGTGTTCTTTCAGGGAAGGGAAAAGATGATAATCTGAAGGCGCCAAGTCAGGGAAATACGGGGGGGGGGGTTGTTAAAAAAAATTCAACCTAATAAGTCCAAGAGCGCCTTGGTGGCTAACGCTGTGTGAGGACTTTTGTTTTGAATGGTTCTTTTGAATTTTTGACGACTCTCTTTTTGACTCAGACGTGTAATGAGACACTCGTTTTGTCAGGAGATCTCCCTCTACCATTCAGTATCGCCAACCCTTAAAAAAACAAAAAGTCACGGCCCGTTATTGTCATAGTACACTTACTTTCGGGATGTCTCCTCGTTCTCACTAATAAGATATCCAAGGGAATTATCCTTATCTAGCTGAATAATTGAGTTCATAATATAGTATATTTGGTAAAAGCGTATTGGGTGAATAAAAAGTCAGAATGTTCCTGTTTTTAAATTGATCATCAGTTGACCGGGTGGATGCTAGACTCCATGATGCCCACTCTTAAAACCCCAGTGGAGGAAGCCAACCCTACGCCCGTGAACAACAGTTTAACCTCTTGGGTAATGATGTGTAGAGGTGTGCAAAAGTAACCTCGTCGGTTTGCTCATCAAACGCAGCTGGGGTAGCCCAGCTAACATGAATTGGGTCACCCTGTGCTGCGTACCCATAAAAAGGCGTGTAGAACAGCCGATTATAGTAGTTGGTGGAGATTGTGTCAAAGGCTCATTACTATTCTCAAAAGCCTAGACAAACAAGGGAGAACGGCTTTGGGCTGTTCGAACAGCGACTCGTCTCCGTGGTTAGGTACTACAAATGGCCGAATCGATATGAGTACGATGGGGAAGAGGTAGCCCCTGCAGTCCGTCATCTGCTGCAGCCCCCTTCAATATGAGGTTGGACTCGTGATGGCAGTGAAACCACGGAAGTAAATCCCTTGAATTTAGCATAACCTTAGTCTTTCACTTCCATCGCACCTTCAGGTGCATATGGTCTAAATCTGGTCTTTCCCGTGGAATTTTCGCCTCCTCTGGAGGGCGTGGGCAAACTGGGTGGGCACCTGGACGCTCCACGCGTAGCGTTTCTCGCGGTGCTAAATGATCAGTGGAAGACATTTTTTATGTGGCTAGTCCTGGGTAACCCGGAATAGACCACACAGCAGCGCAGGAAATAGGTTCGATTGATAATGAGCCCCCAATCCAGTCAGTCGCTGTCTGATGTCTGTCGTCTTGATCATCGGTTGAATTCGATCAAAATGAAATAAAAATACTGGTCTCATCAGCAACAAATTGATTAAATGTAAAAATACAGCATTCTTGTCATCGCGAACCATAGATCTTAAATTACATGGCACATTTTCCCATCATACAAATCCAATCATTGTTTATAACGTATGTTATGAAAGTCGAAAAAGTGTTTACGGAAAATAAAAATCGCATTATTAGTAAACACCTTTATGGATATTCTTAGTAAAGTGTATCTATAATATGTGAGTATTAATAATAAATAAAAAATATGAGGAAGTTATTCAACGCAATGAGTCCGCCTGTGGGTAAAATTATAACATTGATTTCCTACAATCTGTTTATCGACGTATATACGTTGTATTTAAGAAATGATTTGAATGTGACACGATGTCCATCTAAAGGGAGTTTCAATCAGGACGACAACATGTTTACTCGAAATCCTCGACCTGGAAGTATTATAATTGGAAGTGAGGCGGGCGAAGAATGGCAGATTTTCATCGCCAAGGTCGACTTTGTGATGACGGTTTGTTTCCATGATATACGCGTTTGAAAAATCTTACATAAGATCATGGAGCAGATCGTCGCGTTGGACGGCTCGATCCAATACGCGAAAAATCTTGCAAATACGACCACAATTTAGGCGAATTTCCGGTTGTGCTAAATAGCAAATTATATGTCGCTAAAACACTAAAACAATTTCAGTGGCGTTAAAAGACTGTATATTTTTTCTATGCCGGTTAATACTATTAGATCATGTGTGGTTGTTCATGTGTATGATAAGTACACAGTTAAATAATTGCTATGTGTCTTTATGTGGAAGATAAGAGGTATTAATACATAATCATTGTTGCTTTACCGGTGGAAGTTTATATTCGCAGTTTGAATAGAAACTCCTTCTGTGTGGAGGTTTAGTGTCGAATCATTGCATTGAAATTGTGGTGGTTGAGTTTGCTTTTTTTCATATTGTGAGTATTGAAATGCACAGAACCGAATCATTTTCATGAAAATTATCGTTCAGCATTGTCGCCTTATCAAAGCATATAATTATTTTCCTGAAAAATAGTGTTAAATGCACGCCAACAATATGTTCAACGAAGCTTTTGATCGAGTTTCCATTAGAATAAATGTAAGCCACCAACAATCGCGGTGTTAAATTTTGAAGGACCGGATGCATCATAATTTTGTGGTCACATAGATAAAAATGGGCGATTATAAAAGTCATTTATGACAATTTAAATATTTTAATAGTTATCCACTATGTTTATGTGTTTTTTTATCGAAAATAAGCCAATTGTGCAAGAATAGTTTCATCATAAATAATCCAAACTAATAAAAGCAAGGATTATGATCTTCTTGGCAAGACATATTTGTTATTTACAAGTGTGTTCGCTTTAAGAGTAAATTAATTTAGTGTTTTAGTATTTAAAAATGTGGTCGATAAATATACCACATATGAATTTGAATACTGGCTATATAATACTTGATTTGACATGCGGTGGTTTTCAGTAATTCCTTTTATGGGTTTATATCAAGATTCACATCATAATCATCATCATTATCATTGTGCAGCTACAAACAGTCCATTGCAGGACTAGAACCTCTTCAATATAGATTCACAGGAAGGCGTTACATCCAATTCGTCTGTATCATACATTCACCTATTCGTTTGCTCAATATTAAAGGTAGCATGACATTCGAGTTTAATTTAGATCGCTCACCCAGCGGGCCACCTGGATAAACGTGTCGAAAGGCGTTTTCGTAACCGTCTCGATAGGGAGTGTGGGATTTTTTTAAAGACCGAGTAGTTTTCCTTAGGCGATAGTGAAAAACTACTCTAGACGACCTTGTTGATTTTACTGAAAAGGGGTTTCTGGGGTACAGAGTACAGTCCCCTCTTTCCTCGCAAGGGCGCAATCGGGCTAAGATGAAGTCCTATGTGACGCAAAAATGCATCTCGGATTCGCTCCTACATCAACTGAGGCGTATCCCCGTTTACGAGCAACTTACCCCCGCGAATTCGAGACTAGTTCGTTTAGTTTCCGGGTGGGTGCTAGACTCCACGATGCCTACCCATAAAACCCCAGGGGGGAATCAAACCTGCACCCGTGGACAACGGTTGAACCTTTGGGGTAATGGTGTGGAATAGAGGTGTACGAAAGTAACCCCGTCGGTTTGCTTACCAATGTTAGCTGGGGGAGCCCAGCTAACAAGAGTTGGGTGAGCAGGTCACCCTGTGTTGCATGACTGCGACTCGTCTCCGGTACTAAGGGTACAGGTACTAAGAATAACCGTATCGATACTAGTACCATGAAGAAGGGGTAGTCCTTGCAGTACGTCATCTGCTGTAGCCCCCTTCAAACTGAGGTTGTACTCGTGGTGGCAGTGTTCCCTTGAATTTAGATTAACCTTTATCCTTTCTCCTCCATCGCACCTTTGGGTGCACGTAGTCTGAAGCTGGCCTTCCTGTAGAAGTCCAGCCTTCTTTGGGGGGCGTGGATCAAAAGGGGTGGATGCCTGGACGCTCTGCGCGTAGCGTTTTTCGTGGGGCTGAAAGATCAGTGGAAGAAACTCTCTGTGTAGCTAGTCCGGGGTAACCCGGAACAGACCATGCAGCAGCGCAGGAAATGGGATCGATATATAATTGATCCCCTAATCCAGTCAATCGCTGTTTGTCGTCTGTCATGTTCCTTTAGTTTTCCAGTCGTTGAGCCAGTAGTGTTAATTGAAAGATTTCACATAATGTAAATGCACAGAAAGGGTGGGAACCTTAAAAAACTAAGTAGTCTTTAGTGAATGGCTATGAATATTAAGCAGTGTATCGTAGATACAGGTACAGGTAGTATTTCGTAGCTGTGGAAGCTACAACTGAACAACGTTTTATACATATGTTAAAAATGGGGGTATATGTATTTACGCAATCTATATGCGTAGACATAATTAACATTTCTAGTTAGGATAGTCCATAGAAAACCTTCAAAATAGGCAGGGCTTCGAACCGGAGATAACAGTTCGAAGCCCTGAAAACAAGTCTTATTATGTAAATAAAGGTTTCGCATAAAATATTATATATATCTTTACGTTATGAGGAAAAGAACTCCACTTCAAATAAATATTGTTTTAAAATTTCACAACATTTATAAGTATAAACGATAATATCTTAATGCTTGAAATATATTGAAGAAAATATTACAAATATGCCATAAAATATGTTTATAAGATTATAGAGATTATAGTTGATCGTTATATCGAAGACGTTTCATCATAGCTCTATGAAAATGGATCAAGAGCGGTTTGAGATTGCGGAAATTCTTTAAAATTATGATAGTCTTAGATAGTCTTTTGATGTTGACTGTAATAAATTAAATATTCCTAAAAGACGATTTGGGTGAAATATCTGGATTTATTACATGATTTATATTAATGCAGCCTATTAAACGCTTATTATATTATGATATTTACTATTAAAATAATTGCATCATACATTACCTAAAATAAGCTTTCTATTATTTTACGATTGTGGCACACTTTTAAGTATTTAAAATCATTAATGTAATTAAATTACGCCATTACAATTGAGAAAAATATATTTTTTATATTTGGCATTAATATTTTGTGATTTATGATTTCTTCATGTTCGACACGTTCATCTTGATGGCTCTCCGGATGACTTCTTCTCATAAAGTCATTCAGGTTAAATGCGTTCAGTGGTCGATTGAATGTCAAGGTGAATTTCGATGGTTTTGCATGAATATTGAGATGCAATATATTTGTGTTCCACAACACTTAAAACATTATATAAATTACAGACTAATGGAATTATCAGCTTCGTGTATATTTTTTTAATGCTCCCAGATGGTAAAAATGTTATGTAAAACACACAGGTGAACGAATACATTAATCGAAGCAAAAAATCGACGTTATATAAGTCAGTAAATGTTTTCATGTTAACATTGAATTTATTCAAGAAGTGCGGATAAACGCGAAGAAAGATTTGCACAATATGGAATAAATAATCCATCCAGAAAATATGATCGAATATATTCTGGAAATGGTCAAAGTGGAGTGATAATATGTCAATTAGTGTGCGAGAGGGAAAAATGATTGTATGGGTGGTGTGATTTAAAACATTGCGAACCGGCGCTTTGGAAATGCTTGTTGGATGTTAAAATAGTATTTCATTTTTCATTCTAAAAACGAAAATATTGAGTCGCGAAAGAATTTTATTTATTTAAGAAAAGATAAAAATACTATTCAAAAATAGGTTAAAAAAAACACTAAAAAATATTATTTTGAAAATATGTCCGAAATAACATTAAAGCATCGAGTGTATCGTCATTTAGTCTGGATTTGTGAGGATTTGTGCGCGTGAGAGATAAAATTCCTTTCTGCTGAGACACGGACTAAAACTCGTAAAAATTCCCGATTTCCCAACAAATTATTTATTTCCGTCGCTGCAGATGTAATACTTATATATTATAATACTTTGATGTGATTCGTAATTATATTACGGAGGAATACAAAAAATCTGAATCCCGTATCTATTATATTTCATATCGATATTTCCATTATTAGAGTCGAGGTGTAGTAAATACATCACCGGTAGGGAAAGGTTAATATAACAATTTGAAAAACATATATGTATTGTATATACGTATACATAGATTAGACAGTCACTGCCCCTAGACGTCTCCTAAACAGGGGTATATAAGAAAGAATACCATTAACCAATTTATAATATTAACACAAAAAGAAAACTACCCTTAGAATAATCTTTTTTGAAGATTGCCTACGTCTGATAACGGATATGGCACCCAAAGAAGAATGTATATAACGTTGATGGAATTTATTATGCGAATTAAATTGGAAACAATGTACGTGCATCGAATTCAAAGATTCATCTCGTGATGAAAATGTGATTTTAATTGTATAAGGAAACAAAATAAATGCATAAATACATATGTTAAACAAATCATGATTGGATAAATAAAATCATGTCGATTATCTTGAAATTAGGTGAATGAAAAAATGCCATGGAAGAGTCATGTGCAAGTAGAATAGGCGTTATCAAAAGAAACGTGTCCGCCAATGAGTAACCTTCCATAATGAATTGTGCGAAAAAAATTGTCTGTCCACAATGAGATAAATAGCGTTGTTGATACGGTGGCAACTCTCAATACGGTACTCGAGCTGTCGGCAAAAGCACATGATCGGTCGTATTACCCGAAAATGTGCGAGTGACATCGGTTTACAGTAATACTTCAATATTAGAAAATTTGTATTTCATAATCTAAATGAAATTATATTTAATTCATCAATTTTACAAAATTGTAAATTTGTAAAAAAAAGTGATTTCGCCCGAAGAAAGTGCTATAAGAAGTGAACAAATTTATCGAAATAAAAACTGATTGATCGTAAATCGAATCAAAACGTTGCGCAAAAGGTCGGAAATTAAATCCGGATACACTGTCAACATCGGAAGTTTGCCTTGTCAAAATTTATAAAGGCGAACGCATACACAATTCAAATATCGATTCAAACCCACGTTTTATTGAATTTCAGTGTGCCAAAAGTGATGTGTTTGGATAATCCGTAATCAGCTCGATTGCGAAAGTGCAGTAAACGAATTAGACCGGTCGTGCGGATCGGTGCAGAATATCTCCAGAAAAAAAGTGCGACACGAGCCACACTTTCACTACCGCAGGTATAGTTTTTCATTCAAAAATGACACAATGTGAACCCAATAACCAGATCAAATCCGCTGCAAGCCAAGGAACGATAATTTTCATTCATGACCCAAGCGAATTTCGAACGCGTGCGTGAATATATTTATTTAAAATAGTATCATCAAACCGCAAGAAGTCAAGGCTGTGAATATTGATCGATTTTAAATATCAATACGTATTTCAAATTAAATCTAACAATATTCCATAAATGCGTATGCATACATATGAGGCATCGACCCTTAATGAGTTCGAATACCATTCAATATAGTTCAGTGTCGCACCAAATAAAAACACGAAAAAAAGCTCATTTTCATCTAATTAAATCGATCGTTGAAATCTTTATCTACATCAAATGTCATTATATAAGAGGATAGCGAGCAGCTGTGGAATGCTCCAAACCGCATATAAATCACCCATTATTGCATATTCAAATTAAAATTCGACCTCATAATGCGAGGTTTCCACGCTTTTATTATTTTTTCGGAGATCCGTGCATAATCTCAACGTTAACCTTTGCGTATCCTTCGGCTTGCATAGGTTAACTAATCGGGTCCATCGAGATGGTCTTTCTGCAATGAAGGTCGACTGCGTTGTTTTGATTGAATTACATCTCGAGTTACACTATTCGAGTTCCACGCGACTACAGACGATATCTGGGATAGTGGAAAAAATCGCTGAAATATAAAGATCGAGCCTGTCGGCCTTCGGGCTCGGCAAAAAAGCGCCTGACGGACGTACTCACTGTGAAGGGGTTGAATTTCATACTGCGCCTTCGTATAAAATGTCAGAGTAATGAAGTATAACACTACGGCAATGATATCATAGATCGATCCAAAGATTATAGATATCATAGCGTATTCATTCATCTTTATAATTGCTCCAATCATTTCATTTTTAATATCCGATCGGTTTATGCTGCTTAACCATTTGGCGACTTATTTATGGCTTGGGTGGATCTTGCATAAAAGGTGCAAATGCGCAAATTTTTGTTATTTAAGTAAAATTCATATAATTTACAATCATGACGTTGTTGATTTAAAAGACGGAATTGAAATGCATAGTAAAATATACATAGTCTGAACGCTTAGAAAAAAACTACGTTGTAAGCATAAATTGAATGTAAATCAATATATCAAGTCGTTTGTATTTCCGTTGGAACACTCAAAATTATGTATTTGACAAAGCTGGAAGCTTAGTGCTAATTATTGAAATGATGCTATCATATTATACTTAGGTCTATTTTTATGCGATAAATACGTTCCACGGGGAATCGCATATAAAAAATTCGCATAAAAAAAGACTTGAACTATATAGATAACTGAGAGATAGAATGTAACAAAAAATCGCATAAAAAAATCTTAGTAAAAATAAATAAAAACACTATAAAATTTCATCATCCTTCTGTTTTAACCATTAATCATTTTACGCAGTTCGTGATATGGAGACACGTAATTCTTAATCTTTTCCTCCACCATGATGTATTTACTACGACTTTAATAATGAGAATATCGAGATGAAATATAATAGATAGGTTCAGAATTTTTCAAAATATCATATGGTGTACCAAATACATATCATAGGTAAGCGCGTGGGTGTTTTTTTAGCACGGTAAGGGAAAGATTAAGCTTGTATTGAAATTTGAATCCTGTTTGCTCTTTTATGAGTTCATGAAACACAAGAGCTTTTTTCTTAATTAAATATCCACATATGGGAAATTGCTTTTGAGATAAATCTTCAGTTCAAATTAAAATTGCTTTTTCTGTTTTTTCCAATAAAGAATCTCTTGAAAACGATGTAAAGGTTGTAACTTGCACTTAGTGTTAATTTTTTTTTAAGAATAGATGAAAATGAGTGAATAAAACAGTATCTCTTTGCTGTTATAAGATTTTTAAATTTGAATGTGTTGAAAACAATGAAGATTCAAAATACTATTCAGCGAAGAAGATCTTCTTCTTAAAATGCCATATCCTTTGTTGGATGTAGGCAATTTTCATAGGAGACATTTCTTACGATTTTACATGAAGTGACAAACCACTTGACTTCTATTAGGTTGAGTCATAAATAATTGCCGATTTATTTTCAAACATTTATTTAGCTATAACAAAGCAATATCAATCTATTACATATTCACAATCATTAGTGAAAAATTACTCCAATTTTACTGGTAACTTATCAATACTATTTTCATAAAATTTAGCAGTTTTAGATGAAAAGAAATTTTCAATAGCGTAATTTACTTCCTCATCATTTTTGTTTCCATTTAAGAAATTCTGAAAAGAACAGAATAGGTAATAGTCGGTTGGGGTAATATTTGGGGAGTATGAGCGATGTGATAAGACAGACTCCAAGTTAAATTTGATGCATTTAGTTTCCCTGACAATTCCCTTGTTAATTGACGTAGATTTTTCTCCAATAGCACCTTTAAAATGTCTTCATCAAAGGGCGGGTCGGAAGAGTGACCCATCCTTGGTTCATCTTTTAGGTTCTCATATCCCAAGCGAAATTTTAAAAGCCAATTTCTTACTATCCGTTTACTCACTGCTCTTTCACTGTATATATCGCTTTTTTTTAAAGCTGTAGCCGTACCACTGTTGCCTTGTTAAAACTACTAATGTATTAAATGACGAAAATGCAATTTTTGATTTTCCACTTTGCGGGTAAAACAAATACTATAATATAAGATGAGACACGATTAATTGTTGTCGAAAGACTAATAGGAATCATAGCTATCTAATGATATCCTATAATTACCAATACGGATGATTAATCAAGGGTTAAATCGAATATTTATAACGGCTTCTTTTCGCCGGCAACTATTTATGACTCAATGTGATACATGGGATAATTTGAATAGGAAATGTCGATAGGAAAAGATCTATGTGCTGGCAGTGATATATAATCCAGTCCAGGATATTCTGACTGCAGATGATTATATACAGGTTTTTTCTTTTTCATCAGCAAATGTCTTTAACCTTTCCCTTACGATGCTATGTATTTAGTACGCCATATGACATTCTAAAGCCCCGTATTTATTATATTTCATATCGATAGGTGGTTAAATAAGAAAAATTGCTCAGATTTTTGACAATGTTTGAGAAATACTGAGACATGGTGTGACATTGAGACATTTTGTGCATTGTAAAGTGCGTTATTTTGATAAGAGTTATTTGTTCTCATTGGATCTGAGGAGTTAACGGACCTGGGAGGTTAACGAACCAAAATAAATGTCTAGAAAATGTTCAAGGAAACTGTCGTAAAAAAACAAGGTTATTCACTTGCATGTATCGCTAAATTGTTGTGCAGATTATTATAATGTGTGCTGACAAGTTTATATAAAAGTTGATTGATTGATCTTGCGAAAAAACCATAAAGCAATGAATTATTAAGTGGATGTCCGTCGCGAAGGTACGTGTTATATAATCCGATACGCAGATCGCATAAAATAAATAATTCAACAATACTCGACACTTTTTTCTCGCGATTGTATATAATGTAGCATGTTATAAATAATATCTTGGAATAGATTCATTGATGTTAAGGCGGATTGCATCATCATCATCATCGTCAAATCTGAATACATTTTGATGCTAATCCGCATAATATGGATCCATCATCGGTCCCTAGATCCCATTAATCATCAGATCGGCCATTTAATTATAATTCATCGAAGGCACCGCGACACGATGGCACGAATTATCGGGGGGACACGATCTATCGTTTATGCATAATTTCACGTGCATCTATGGATGAACTGCATAATATACGTCATGCATCTTCATCAACCGTTTTATGTAACATTTCGCATAAAAACCACACATTGAAGTATTTAAAGAACGATTCCATCACGTAATGTAACATGTTGTTAATCGTGCTCTGTACGAGTGACGTATATCGGTGTCACAGTAATTCCATACATACAAAAGATTTTTAACGATTGTGGACACATTTGCGTATTAATTATAAATGGTAATTGCACAATGTCATGAATAATGTTATACTTAATCTAATAATTTGATATTAATAACGTATGCACCGGTTATTCCGTATTTATACGCTGAGCTTACACAATCTTTTGTTTCAGCTTCGCAAACAAAGTGCGATGATTTTTTGAATCAATACAATTGTTGTGGAATGCAGTTCGATTGAGCAATGATCAAGAATATTGCGTGATAATATTTATTTTTTTAAATTCAGCTCATAAAATATTGATATAATGCATGTGGGAGTGAACGTTGACAATAATTTTAAGCATAGTGCATATGCATAATGAAATTCCACCCAGGAAGCATATCGAAATGCAAATTAATTGAATGCAGCATGAATTTTATGCACTGAATAAAATTGCATAAAAACCGATTTACATTTTTTTCAAAACTATCCCTGATGATTGATATTTTAATATGACCATAAGCATAAACAATCAGCACATAAGACGTCCTTTTTATGCAACATCATTCATCTCGTGACAAGAAAAAAATGAATTATTGATGCTTTTTATGATAAAATAGTTACATATGTCGTCGAGACATGACTTTCATTTACATCGAACATGCGACCCTTTTCTATATAAAGAGATAACGCTGTTAAATCCATATTACATCCCGAACATCAACGACTCGAAGAAGATCTAGTGTTTTAAATTTACATTCGAAAAAAATCATTGATGAATTTGCAGTATACATTTTGCTGTATTTTGAGCACGGTATTGAAAATTGCGTCTAATAATATGTGCCTTCAATCATGTCATTTTATAATAGCTTCCGGAGACAATTGCATTGTATGATTTTTTTTAAAAAATACACATGACACGCAAATCACTATAAAAATGTTGTATCTATTGTTTCAGATCATATATGAAAGAGTTTTTAAGAATTTATTGCAAACCCTGCTAAAATGCTGCTATCGATTAAGATACTGTGGAAGTCATGGAAATTCGGAGATTTATATATGGTAAGTATTTAATTAATTAATATTTGACAATATGTTGAGAATCTGTGTACGATCGGAACAGTTCTATGCAACGTCCTCAAACTTGATATTTAGTGGCCGTGAATGCAAGCAATAAATTTGTCCACGCCGTGCAAACCGCGAACAACTTTTGATCAATCTAGTTATGCAAATTTGACATAGTCCCATAAGAAACACAAACGATATGCATTATTCAAAATCAAATTTGCCAATTCAATGCAGATGTGTGTATAAAAAAAAACAAATCATAAGAGCGACACGATTTCAATCAATCCTTTTACTTCCTCGAACACAAAGATCAAGGATTCAAAGATCGAAGCGCTGATCGAGGGATGTATCCATCACGAACGGAAGCAACGATCGACAGCTTCGAACGTCGTGGACAATCGGCATGATTATATTATAGTTCATGCCCTGCGATGGCTTCAAGTGATGATCAGTAAAAGTTGCCATTCCGATAAATCAAAGAATGATTTTAGTTGGGCAAGAGAATTGCGCTTATATAATCCGCAGACGAATCAGCTTGCAGCATCGCAGATAATCAGTCATTGGCTAAGTGAAAATGATCGAACAAATCTATGATTGCAGGAATGATAGATTTCCGCGTTGATGCATCATTCGGAATATGGAACACCAGAGAGTTAAAGAATCGTCTGAGCTGATAGCGTCGTGGAAGTGGTTAATAAGCGCATCAGTCTTTCATTTTCGACGTGTCGCTTCAACGCTCAATCAACCTTCCTTTCGCCACGATGAACGAATATGTTGTAAATCTTGGGCTGAATGGACGTTTTTCAATAAACACCATGAATTATGTCGAGCCATCAAGGCATAATTTGCTGAAATTAAAATTCCCATCGATTTGAATGGCGATTGAGCATCGACTCGAATCGCATATATTATATTAGTAAAGCACATAATTTGCATCGAAAAAATAAGCAAAGTCAAGAGCCATTAGTTCATGTATTTGTTTATCGACATATTGACATAAAATTATAATTAAAATATAAAGTGGTCAGATGCAAATTTCCATTATTTTGAATAGGAGCCTACGTTTGCTTTGGGCCAATCAAAAAGTATGTAAACTTGTGTGGAGAACAGACAGATATACATATATGTATTTATATATAAAAATGAATCTCTCTTTATTCGTATGTAATGCGCTGCCATACCGTTCATCCAATTGCGATAAAACTTCGTCCACTTATTGCTAAGGATTGCGCTAGTAACATAGACATAGTCTATTTAATATATAAAAAAACAATGTTTGTTTGTTCGTATCTAATGCGCGTCCACATCGTTCATCCGATTGCGATAAAACTTTGTCAGCTTACTATTTACACTTGCGCGAATAACATAGGCATAGTTAAAATATTGTATGGATGCACCATATTGGCGCTTGTCGAGATGACTGAGAGAAGTCTTCTCTTAAACTGAAATATTAAATCACATGATTTTTTTTGGTGGACCCCATACCAACTCTTTATCCTATCCCAACATTTTACGTCGTTCTTCGTTTTTGAGACTTAATGTTTTCTGTAAATAAATCTACGAAAATATCTTTTTCAAGTATAAATAAATGTATTTTTTATATAGATCAGTCGGAGAAATCAGCATAATGGGTAATTTAGGGCAATGGCTTGGGTTTAGGTTAGATTAAATTCAAAGGAAAGGCATAAAAATCTATTAAACTGTATGGTAGTACGGTCGCGTATTTGTGAGCGAATTCCAGTGATTCAGAAAGAGAATTCTTACATGTTAAACTAGACTGATAAATACGGAGAGTGTCTTGTACGTTGAGTTTGGAAAGAAACAGAGACGGAGAGATTATGTTGCATACATCGTACGATTGTATAGATAGTTAACCCAAATTTATCGACTAATAATGATATGCGAATGATATAATGGATCATACACGCTGCTGCGGTCCTGACAGATAAGTGGATTTGTACAACGATAAGTGGGGAGAAGCAAATATAGCATCTAAGATTTTGATGATGTTGAATTAGCTCACTACTCAAAGGGTTGAATATTAATTGGAAAATCTCTGCACAAAAAAGATCTAATCGATAATGACAAATGCCAATGATAAATTGAATAGAAAGGTTACTAATGCGGAAGATTAAACAACTTAAAATGTATCTTGGCGTAATCTCTCTGTGTTATCATCATCTTATAATAGTCATAACCTATTGTATAAATAGGATCTCGTCTTAATTGAATTTAATATCCCAATACATACTCGATTAATACACTTTACATTGTACACACAGTGCAAAATTATCATGCGTTCAGGCTGCCCACAAGTGTATGAGGTACTATTGGTTTGGATGGATGTAAAAAATGGTTGAAGTTGTCGTGCTGAATCGATTATTCATTTATTTATTGGCCAGATGATGATGTATCATGACATCTTGTACGCGGAAAATGTTATATAACTAACGTCGAAGATTGGCATTTAGAACTCTCTGCAATTTGACGTGCAATTAAGCTTCACCTTGGCAATGGCATCTCAACGAACCGATGATGTACCAAGTCCACATCCGATGTGCTGAATTCAGCAAAGCGGAAGTTTGGCACGCGCTCCATTGAGCCAGTGATCGTTAATTCCGCGGACGAGCAAAAAAACGACCATGAATTTAATACGTGACAAGAAATCTGATAAAAGAGCATATTGACTCCTATTTGCTATTTTTATTATTGCAGATTCTGGCGGCATTAGCAGCGCAGACGACCAATATTTCTGTCGGATTATGTCAAGGGTATTCGGCGGTGATGCTTCCTCGTCTGGTTACCGATTATCCCGAGTATACGGCGGAGCAAACTTCTTGGATAGGTAAGATGCTGAATTGTATGGACTATATGGATCACGTCCCATTATAACCATGTGCTGAAACAATGACAGCATCCCTCATTAGCGAGATTATTCAGATCGATTAGATCTCGACTGATAGTGCATTTGATAATTAAGACACATTGTCTGGGACGATAAACGAATATAATGATCACGATACATCATCAAAAATAATTGATGCAGCGTAAAGTCGATCATTTTAATAATTCAGGGTCGCTCTGAAATTGACGATCAACGTCATAGGTAGCTAATGAAAAATCTTTAATTGCGCTGAAGCGTTCCGGGTCGTTGAGGGTTTAAAAATCAGGGGGTATCAAAGATGAACATCTAACTGGTTGTTAAGAGCTAGCAACAACAATTGTTACATAAATCTAATAACGTTATGGTATTGCTACATAAGCGACCTTCGAATTGTGTCCATGAATCATTATTTTGAGGCACTTAAATTACTTGCATTAAAACATTTAAAGACTATGTATTTGTCCTCTTTTACATTGGTATTTGGTCTTCATTATTTTGATCATTGTCCTTGATCATTGAGACGAAATAGTTTCGAGCAGTGAATGAGCCTTATGCAGAAAGATTACAAAAAGTGGTTTCAGTATCAACAGTAAAGCTTTGTAAATACTTGTTTTTAGCTAAGAATAGTTACAGCTGTAAAAAAGGATATGCGTCTTTGAACAACAAAATATTTAATAGATCTTGTTCTTTCTATGGAGATGTAATTCAACATCATTTGGTATTATTACATATATAATCAGTTGAAATAATGATGCTTAAAATTGTTTCAGCTAGCTTAGGTGTTATCTCGAATCCCGTTGGTGCTCTTCTAGGAGGAGTCCTAGTGGACACCGTTGGAAGGAAGACAACTCTTCAAGTCATAGTATTACCGAGTTTAATTGGATGGATTACGATAGCATTATCGACGACTTTCACTGAAATGTGTATAGGAAGATTCATTACTGGATTTACAATAGGTAACTATGATTGATGATAGTTATGTTTAAAATAATTCTGCGAAAAGCATTCAAAGGCGTTAGTCGCATTTATGGTTAACTGACCCGAACTCTGAATAAATGGAGCCATAGAAAACGTGCCCACAATTCAAAGCATTACATTATGTAAATTATCCATGCATGATTGTTTCGAAGAATATGACAGAATTTATTTTGTTATGCTCATATTTCTTTGTCATTTTTTTTACCAGGAATGAGTACTGCTACCTATATTTACGTGGCTGAAGTTGCGACACCGAGCGTGCGTGGAGTATTGGCAGCTGTTGGTCCAGCTTTGGTTTCATTCGGAATATTCTTGGTCTACGTCCTGGGATCCTTTTTTCATTGGACGACCGTGGCGTCAATTTGTGCCGGAATCTCAATCGTCTCGCCTATTCTTATGCAATGGGTTCCAGAATCACCTCTTTGGTTGGCTTCAAAGGGCAGAGTGAAGGATGCATACCAAGCGATGCATTGGTTGAGACAGAATGGCCCAAAGGCGCAGCAAGAAATAGACGAATTCTACAAATTGAATAATACCGAGATACAAGATTCGATCTCGGATAAATTTAGAGCGATCCGCAAATGGTCAGTAATACGACCATTTTTAATATTGGTCGTCTTCTTCCTGTTTCAAGAACTGTCTGGCATTTATATAATACTATATTATGCTGTTGATTTCTTCAAAGGCGTAGGAACCAGTATGGATGCATTTACTGCTTCCATGATCGTAGGTGGTTTGAGAGTGTTCATGGGTGTAATTGGAGCTTGTTTGATCAATCAAATTAGAAGAAAGATCTTGGCGACGACTAGTGGCATCTTATTGAGTGTAGCGATGATCGTAGCAGCCACCAGTGATTATTTGGGTGGAGGTCCGACTTTAAAATTGATATGCGTACTGGGACACGTCTGTGCCAGCATGATTGGTTTTTTACAACTTCCTTGGATCATGTCAGGAGAATTATATCCTCAAAAGATAAGAGGCGTAATGTCTGGAGCTACTACGAGCTGTGCTTATATACTTATATTCTTCAACATAAAAACTTATCCAGGTTTAGCTGAATTGATTGGGAATAACGGAACTCTATACATGTTTGCAGGATGTGCAATTTTGGGCGCAATCTTCTGCCTAATATTTTTACCCGAAACAAAAGGCAAATCATTAGCTGAAATAACAAAAGGATTCGAATGCACTGATTCTACCAATCATGTAATAAAAGATTCAAACGACAATATACCACAAATCAGCATAATTTACAATGAAAGAAAAACAAGCGTACCTAATATAATGGACATAGGCATCGATAAAAAAGAGCGAAAGCTCAGCATATAAAATCGTGTGACATTTGGTGATTTTAAAAACATTCCAAAATATGTGATATTACAAATATTGTGTTGGACTACGAGTGAAAAAATCAAACTGTGATATACTTAGTGTAATAAAATAAGGAGGGATGCACAACAGCGAGTTACCTATTTTGAACAATGTCAGTATTATTAATAATTTATTTTCTACTACTGTGAATAATTAATAGTGCAAAACATTTGTTAATACGTTTTAAATAATAATATGAGCACTTAGATGAATAGTCTATAAAAAGCACTGACTTTATAGATATTTTTATACGATCTAAATTTATCAAAAAGATATCCTTTTAACTAGTCTTATAATGGTGATATAATACACTGCAAGAATATTATAAAATTATATAGCTTGTGGGATAACGTTATAAGGGGATTATTGTACATAAATTTAATTAAGAATTTAAAATAAATCCATTTCTGTCACTGGATTTCGACAAAATGTACGTGCAAAAATCCAGTGCTAGAAATGGTTTTATCTCAAAAAGTGCATTAATAAAAAATAGTACAACAGCATGAATATTCGATATAAGATTTTTACAATTTGATATTGTAATAAACAGTATTTAAATGCGAAACATAGAATGTTTTCGCAATCGCCAAAAAATAGGTAAATATTTTTACATTATGTGTATGAAAACCAAAACGAGAATATATATATAAATTGTATGATTAGTGACGTAGTTATAAAAGTTCCTTTATGTTACTGTATGCGAATTTATAATAATACATTTTTAATACGATTCGAAGTGTTTCATTTGGCGATTTGGTGTGAGTTTTCTTGCCGTTTAAAAAGGACGTTTTTTATATAATAACGACAGAATTTATGTGACAATGAACGTCTACGTTGACCCCTCATAAGACAGTCATATAATTGGACATACTTGGCCCATATTGCCACATCCTAATCCAAACCCTCTCCACACTACATTAAATGATTAGAGCATTACTTTTCGGTCACGTATCGTCCATCAAGGCGTTGATTGACAGCAATGAATCAATTTGGTGAGTCATCGTCCTTTTAAAATATGATCATCCTGAAAAATCGTGTGCATGGACGTTCCCAAATTGCTGCAATTTTCGTCGGGCTCTGAACGAGTGCATTGAGATTTATTCCGTTTTTATTGTTCGGGCAAAATAAATCGTTTGAGTTTGACGGGCTTACCTTGTTTGTGGGATACCGTATTTGATTCCGACTCCGACCCTCGGGAGAGCCTTGATGACCTTCTTGACGGTCGTCTGATCCGGGAAGGCAAACATAATTGACGCTGAAAGTGTAAATCGTTCCATTTAAAAATCGTGCGTAATTAAATTTGTATACTTTTTAAAAAAATAGTACTTAAAACATGACAATTTAAAAGTAAATTTCTAAAGATGTCTCTAGTTAAAAATCATAGAATGGAATAAGATAAAATTTAATGGTTTGTAACTTTGCTAAAATACGATATTATTTTTACTATTAAAAGATGTCACTAAATTATTTTATTATTGGAAATATATTTAGATATGCAGGACATAAATAAAAATAAATATATATTATTTTTGGACTTACTTCTACTAGCAAGAAATATTTCAATGGCGACATTTTGCAGAAGATATCGACGGGAGAATATGGCACGAACTTCACTGAAGTACCATTTTCCATGAAGATGGTCGCAGTACTTGAGGACCTGTGAAATAAATAAAAATCGCTTTAGATTATCGCCAAGATACGAAACGAAGATATATGGGCTTTCCTTAAAAGCGTTTCACACGCTAAAATCGGGGATAGCGATTAAAAAAAACTCGGACATCTGAATGACCATATATCTTATATTCCACATCTCAAAAGGATGCTGTAAAAACATAATTAATTTATAGATAGATGAATCGAACCTTGAAATGCTATGTTCGAAAAAGGCAATAAAACGTTATTGGTCGACAGGTGACATTAGAAAAATTAGTATAATCAATGACGAATGTCTGTGGGATAGAACATAAAATAACGAAGAAATACAATCACCAATAAAAGGTGATAAATGTCAGTTCGAAAGGACTGCACCTATAAATTAAACCATAAAAAAACACATAGAACCAAGACTGGCTTATCTAAGAATTGTACCCATTGAACGTGTTTTATTAAGATTTTAACGAGCGGAATGCTCAAAAGTTGCTAAAATAAATTGGAAATCGCATGCCGTTGCAATATGGAGCTGGAGATCGAAGAGAAAGAGTCGAAAAACGTCAAATTATTTACGATGTAAACGATATTCAAATGCCAGTATAACTCTTTTACGATCTATAAAGATGTTATTGCTTTATTGCAATTGTAAATCTCCCGAAATTCATTGCACTCGTGGGTAGCCTGTGTAACCAAAATGCTGGAAGAGGGCCTTATAAAAGTGATTTACGCCCGAAAGAAATCCTAAATCTGTACATAGGATTTATTGTCGTCAATTATGTAACCAGGCCGGCCCGAAGAACTTTTACGACTTTTAAAAGGTTATGCTAGATCTTTAGATTTTAATTACCCGGCAGAGCCTCTGCCCTTATTAAATCAACCCTGCACCGCCCCGAATGCGTATTTATATTATTAAATAGAGAGGCAATTTATGGGAGTGCAAATATTTACGCTATGGAGAAGAGGTGGGGGCGCTATAAAATGTCCGGCGTCCATAAAACCTTCACGGACGCCATGATTCCGAGAGAGACGAAAATAAGAGGGAGGAGGTGAAGCCTTCCATATTATCCCCACCAATGGTGGAAAACAGAACGCCCAGTGTCGGGGAAAAGCGATCAATGTTTCCGGAGTGGAAAAGCCATTTATCTTTTCCGCCGCATGCGTACTCCACCATGCTTCGAAGCCTATGGCAGAAGTTCTTACAAAAGCATTCCAGTTTGCTACAAATTCTGCCTTCGTATATATATATATATATATATATATATACATATACAACACGATTTAATTAAATATCATGCTATAATAATAAATGATATTTTATAATAATACATGAACGAAAAACGTGCAAAATTTCGTAAATGTATACATATTTGAATCAATTTTGCATAACTTGAATTGGAAATCTATCTTAAATTTAGTAACGAAAATTGATACGATATTATAAAAATATCATAATTACTATATTTAAGTAAAGACATTCAATTATTGATTCGATCAGATAAAATAATAAAATGAAACATTATCCATTCGCATATAAAATTCACCAGATTAAGTGTTACCAATTTGAACCACCATTTTCTCAATTTTCTATATTATTATTTAAAATTTAAACAATAATACAAAATATTTTTGTTTAAAAAAAATTGAACTCATTTGGGCTCTAAGATTTTTTTTCATAAAAGTTCCCACCAACTCCAAGCCATTTTTTGCGTATTTCTTAAAAAAATGTTTGTATGGAATACAATGAAAAAATTGGGGGTTTAAGAATTAAAAAATAGTATTTCGTTATGCAAGACGTTTATTAAGTATATTAGGCATTTTATTTGTTTTATTAATTTTTGTAATCATGTAATATATGATATTTTTTTAAGTAATCTTCAGAACGAAGCGCTCGTTTCCTTTCGTAAGCGTGGCAAAAATATAGCGTTTGCTTTCATCCTTTTTCAGTTTCACGGTGTGAACACACCATACAGTCTCTATAATTCATCCCTGATCTACTATAAATAAAATGAGGACTTCCATCTAACCGTCGATCGTGATCAGTTGACGACAAACGTCCCAATTTGAACTTAAACGTAAAATCGCGAAAGTTACCAATAAGTTTCATCAACAATTGTCAGCATTTTTTAAAATGATTTATTGACTTTCTACATTATTTTATTTCATATTCCATTTTATTTTAAAACTCCAAAAAAATAATTTCCATCACTTCAGTCTTTAGCATGAAACAATATGATGTTGCGTATTAATCTGCCGTGTCGACCCCGCCCATATTTTTAATGTAATCTAAAATGACTACCGACTTGTTTATTAGCTTATCTTGATTAGATTTGTATGGGGTAGTCCTTGCTATTTTTCTCATTGATTGGGATGTTGACGTATGCTTTGTACTGAGCATTGTGAATATTATTTTGTCTCGCCAAGATAATACTAAAGTATCTTGTTTTCTGTACGCTATTTTTCGTCCCAAAGCTAATCTTAGATTTTGTTAAATGATTTGGTTAACTCTTTCTGTAGGTAATTATCGTGCCAGTGAGAAAACATTTCCTTTTCAAGAGTTCTCCAGCAAGGGTTGGATTGGTGTAAAATCTATCCGTAAATATATGAAAGTCTTTTATATCTAAATTCGCATGTTGTAGGTTATTAAAAAGGTGTAGAACGAAAAACGAATAAAACTTAAAAAGTATACGTACTATAAAAATAATATTGAATTACTGAACACAAATAATTTTTAAGATGTTCGCCACAACTCGACGCAGACTATTGTTTTATGCTCTTTACCTGCACCGATTCAATTCCTCTGAACCAATTATTTTCCACATTCCAGTTGACAAATTAATGGTTAGACAATAAGACGGTATTTTTAGAGTATTCATTTGATTCTTACATTTTAAAAAATATCAAAATCTTATTTGAAGTTCATAAAAACTGCCTGAGAAAAAAAATAATTGAATTTTTTTATGATTTGTTAGTTATTAAATATTAATTTAACTCAATATGAATACAATTTGCAATCGATGTTGTGTATTTAAATTCAAACCTACGAAGAAAATATTATATGATACATCGTATTTGGAAATAAAAGTGGGCTGAGATCTTGTGGGGTTACGAAGTCTTTGATCATTGATCCACAACTACTATAAATTCGCTTAGATTTATTCTTTTCATATGAAATATTAATAGATATTATAAGATTTGTCTCATCAAAATATTATTTCATCTCATCGAGATCCAAATTAAAGCGAAAATTTAAAATAAGTCCCATGACTGCAATTATCCCGAAGCGTCTGTATCCCGAAGCATATGTACATATTATTGAGTACACAAAACTAATTTTCCCTACATTACAGTTTGCACTGATTTAACAAGGAATAACAGCTTAAAAAGCACAGTGGTGATTTCCCGGAGGGCCAGGAGTATGTAGGGGATGCTTAAGGATGCGAGGGGGTAAATGTGGATTTAAAAGGACGCCAGGCGGAATCCTGACAGGTCATCTATTTCGGGTCACGTCGAGTGTGAAATGGAATCTCGCCCGCACAGCATCCGAAGTAATTTCCACGCGATTTTTGCTAACAGCCCTAATGGATGGGGTGGTGGCTGAGACTTCTCCATGCTGATTATTCATTAGTAGGACACACGATCGGAGATTGCGTTCATAACGTAAGATCTAATATCAATACGCTTAATTAAAGAAGATGGATCGCGCGAGAATTCATATACTGTCAACACTCCGATCGAGCAAACATCCATTTGATTGACAGGTGAATGCGTAATCACCCTCGGGGATGTTTTGAAGGGGGCGAAATGATTTTTGTGCGAAAAATAATAACGCACCATCCGATGTGATGACATAATGCGGTCGAAAATGTGACATGTGTTTGGCTATTATGAACCCTTCACTAAAAATGATCAATCAATTCATTACTATCGTAAACTGCGATTTGAGAAGTAATAAAATGCGCAATTACAAATTTAAATAATGTTGGCCGTCTGGATATGCGAAATTTTTGAAAACTATATGTACATAGTGTAATGATTTGTTCGATCAAATTTTGTTTCGGATCATCTTACGTAAATATATATTATCGTGCTTCGCATAGATAGCGGGGGATGTCATATTCTATTATGGTATAATTTGTCTGGTTGTTTGTGCTCTTCACCCTCGCATGGTCGCTTTTTGTTCAACCCTCACCACAACGAAGCCACCCTCTTATCAACCGATACGCGCTTGTATTTTTGGTCCGTGAAATACAAATTTGGATTCAAAATTGAATATATAATACTGCGAGTATACAAATATATCATATTGTATCAACAAACATATCAACAAAGTATTCTTAAATCAAGTTCAATTAAGTGATATTTGAGCCATTGTTAAATTGTTTTCAGCACAACAAATTTGCTATATCAGAAATCATTTAGATCTAAAATAAGTCTGATTTCCTGAAACTCCTGAAAAATAGACACTAAAACATAATAAAAATTCTATTCAAATGAAAATAAGAGATATTCAAGATAAATTGTTGTTAAGGATTTGTCATTGTATTGATAAATTTACATAGGGATGATAGATGTCCGAGTTTCATTTTGACATAAGTATCTATAAGATTTTGTTAAAATAAATCAAATAAACTTAAATTTAATTAAAGAATTTGTTGTAATGGCTTTATCAACACATCAGCATCGAGTGATAAAGTGGATTTTCAATAACTGGTTAAGCTTTCAAAGAACCTTATTAGGATATCTTATGATTACTTCATAGATGCTGTACGCACCATCGACAATATTCCAATACACGTATACATTGGAGGCAATCACGAATTAATGAATCGAAACCACATGGTTTGAAGTTAGATAATTTGTTTAAATTAGTGAAAAAATAACCATGGTGAATTATTCAACGAAATAAAAGGGGAGGTATAAATATAACCATGGGACAAAGGCATGTGCTCTTAAGTGCCCATCATCAATAAATCACACCTGAAATAAATCCATTATGTATCCAAAGCTGTGATTGTTAAGCACAAGCGTATTCGTTTTCATTACTCGTCATAAAAACCAAGATCAGAAGACCTCGATGCAAATACCCGATGCTTTCTAGTAAAATTTAGCATCTTTACACGCAATAAATTACGATTAAGAGCTTCTGTTTCCAATCGGCATCGGCGTGCACAGAACCAGAGACTGAATTTAATTAGATCAAAGGATTTGTTTGAGTGGTCGCCGATGGAAGACACTGAGTGGTGGTCGTAAAATTCACGATTTACAGCGACATGTGTCCATCTCGGGATGGTCGGACGAGGACCAATCTTTTACAAGATAACGATATCGTCATCGGGCACTAAACAATATTAATAAACGTCTCCATCCGAGTAAGGAAAACGGGAGTGAGCGTACATGGTGTTGCGGGATATTAAGGCTCCATCGGCCACAAGAACGCACATTAATATTATGGACACGAGCTTCAAGAACGGGAGTCATTATTTTGAGTGATCTCGTATCGTTTAGTGACTATATTTGATGAAGTTTTTTGCCGTCGACCATACATAAAATGACGCGGACATGGAGCTGTTAGTGTCAAAACTGAACATCGCCGACATGAAAGACGCGAGACCAATTTTAAAGACGATGATGACTTTTACACGTGTTGGAGGATGAATTAAGACACACCATCTTACATTAATACCCACACGATTATTTATATATACAGAAAAAAAAACGAATAGAAATAAGAAGAGCATCCAAGTCAATGTACCAACCATTGATCAATTTACAAACGATTTTCAATCGCATTGCCGCCAGACGCAGAATTATCAAACTGTTGTCACAGTAAGTAAACGATCGTACTTACGTCTTTCAATTTAGTATCAATTAAAAAGTAGCTCGTAAGGGGCCCTTTCTTATTAAAACACGATATTCGGGTTCGTGTTCTGATGCCATTAAATAGTACGTGTAATGATCGCCACGATCGTTTGTACTAAATTACGGCAATGGTACAAAGCGATGAAGATAGGCCCCCAACGCCGGTACTGGGCCGCGAGGACATCTGATCAGTTCACACATAAATTGTGGATATAAAATAATTAAAAACGTTTTATTGCCACATTTTTGGCATATTTATGGATGTAAAATTGATAATATAAAAATGTTCATTTGTATCGAAAATATCGTGCGTCGTTTGTACATAAACAACATGACTGATGTTTGACATAGACCCAATAAATCACAATAAACTTAAAGCACAATTTGATATAAAAATATAAGCCCTTCCATTTATTTTTATAAATTCATGGCAATCTCAAAAAACATATGCTTCAAATGACATATGCATTTGTAAATGTTCTTTCATGTTTTATCAGGTCAGTCCAGAAGTTCATGCACATTTTTGGGAATATGAGTCTGAATATAATATAATCTGAATCTAATGAGAATTAACTCAGTTATTGACTTACTATGACTATGACACCTATGCAATAGATGGTGATATTTTTTATTAACTTTTGGATTGATCTGATGTTTTTCTTTGAGAAAAAAAATCGTTGAGCGTGATTTTCAAATGGTAGAATAGAAACTTCTTAGCTCCTGGGAAAAGTAGATTTTATTTATTGTTGTTTTAAGTCGGAACATTTTATCCACTTTTTAACGGAAATTCTTAGCTAAAAGATGAAGCTGTGTTTGTGTAATATATAATAAAATAGGCATCAGCGGTCTAGTGGTTGCTTTTTGTTACGCACGCGCGTAACGTGTCTATGATCTATGCGACGAAGACGAAGAGAGCAGAAATAATTCTCTCTCTCTTTCCGACCGATTTTCGCTTTATCACTTTTTAAGGCGTTCTAGTCAAATTCGCCTACCGCAACTATGCAAGTTTCACTTCAAATATGATAATTTTGCCGCTATTCCAACATGTGAAAGGAAATAGTAAATAACTACATTAAAATCCTCCATCTCTAGAATACACTTACATGAGGATTGCTTACATAAAATGAAATATAAACACATTTGCAAAAATCCACCCATGTTCCCACAATTCTTATGATTCTTAATGTAAAATGTTGTATTTCTTGTATATATGATTGCCAGATTAAATAGTACCAATTATACTCTTTTACTGCTGTCAAATTTCTATAAATACGGCGCACATATTCATTTAAATGCTGCTTTGTCATATTGTCTGAAAGCCGTATGAAATACGTTCTAACTGAAAAATGCATGTATTAACCCCCTAAAGAGATGTATTAACACAGTGTTGTGTTCGAATTCCAGTGATTCAGAAAGAGCATTCTTACATGTCGAGCTCGTTGAAATTGAAAAGAAACAGAGAAGAAGAGAGTATCTTGCAGATAGTGAACGAGAGACAGAGACGGAAAGAGTATGTTGCGAACATCGCACGATTGTATACATCGTTAATCCAAATTTATCGACTAATAATGATATAATGAATCGATTTCAAGTGCAGTGTTTATGTTTACTTGAAGAAATGACCGAATATTGTGTGCTATCGGCAGTGTTTATTTATTTATGTACAGGCTTCATCCACGCTGCGACGGTCCTTAGAGATAAGTCGATTTTTATGGACGACAAGCGAGTGAAAAGACAAGTTTATGAAGATTTTAAATTAGCTCACTACTTAAAGGGTTAATAGTTGAATGAGATATTATTCACAGTTCACCAGCTGATCACTAACATAACAACTATATGTGGTTGAATGGGTTGTCTGCCAATAATTTGGAACAGCGAGTGACCATATGAAATATACGCAAAATATAGGTGTAGATCTTAAATATATCAACTTATGATGTCTTTAACAAATTGCGGCGTGATGGCATGAATTGAGATTGCTTATAACACAATTTGAATGCCATTTGGTATTGGTGGATTATCTGGAAAATGAAGATGTTTTCTTGGCATTTTTACAACAAAACCAACATTTCAAAATGTTTTGTATAATTACATGTATATTGCTGATTTATTTTAATTAAATTTTACCCTCTCGTTCTCACGTTGATTGTACGCAGAGGTTAATAATCGACTTGGATGAACTCTCACGTTTATTTACTATTAGCATAGTTGTATTGTGACGATAGGGTGATTCAAGCGAACAGTGCAAATATGGCGAGGAGCCAGCGAGATAAGTCACGTATAATCGGTCGCAACTCAAATGCAAACACTAAATCTATCATCACGCTTATTTTATCATCGATGACGAGCATAAATTAAATCTTAGCTAAATAATCGTCGGAGCACATTAAGAGCGCCGAATTCATAATGGAGGCGGCTCTAGAAAGCGACGTGGATATACCGAGCAGGGATCGTGACACTGGAGAGACATTTGTATATAAAATATTGTAGTAATACTCAAAAAATGTATTGAATGTTGCTCGAAGGGGGCATAATTTAGTAGGATTCGTAGTGAGGAAGGGGAGTAAGATTTATGCCGGGCGGTGAGGTGAGTTATGAATGTTTTATAAACGCAGTTTCCGTTTGCGGTACAGGGGGAACTAGCGGCAAAAAATGTCAGGATATGAATTGAAAGCCGGTACATATCGTAAATTAAGATGACTATCGAAAACTGAATGCCTCCTTATGTTGCCGGTATAAATTGCCAAGTTTGAGAGAAAAAAAACGCTTGTTAAAGATGTTATCGATATGAAAATGGTTGCACGTTTGAAAGACACAGTCCGAAAGCTCGAGTGCATCGGGCGAAAGCTTCAGATAAAGAATTGAGCTTATCATAAGTAACCGTACAATTGTCGGTCTTTTTAAACACCTATCAATGTCCAGGTACAATGCCATGTATGCTCAATGGAATACAATGGAATAACATCGTGTTCAATAGAAATGAAGAGGGAAAGCCTTTTTATGCCAACGGGCGTGTTCCAACCCTGCTTTTTTATTGCATTTATCTAAGGGTAATGCTTGGAATGAGGGTTGCTAAGCGATATAAATTAGAAAATATATTAATTTTTTAAATTTAAAATGCAAAGGTATACTATTTGCATGTGGTTTCCGTAACTGCAAAGCCATATAAACATATATGTATTTATAAAATATTAAATCAAACGTTCATTGAATAATGCCAAATCCTTTTTATATTTTGTATTGTGTATTTTTTTAAATACTCATATCTTAAGAAAAAAAACTCTATTTTCTTTTGAATCATGTCATGTCGAAGATCATAAAAAGTTTCCAAAATAATATATAAAATAATGCGTTTATACAGTATTCATTTCTATATAAATTCATACTTTTTCTATATAAAAATCCCTAAAGTCATTGTCATTCCAAAGCCTTTAATTAAACGGCATTAAGTATTGACATTAAGCACCGTCCATACAAAAAACTGCAATTTTATTGACGAAAATAAAATCGCTAAAGGATTTACGAGTGGAGTTGCGATAAATAATTTAATGACCATCTTGTAAATAATTAATGAATGCTAGCAGCTGTATGCATAAAATTAATGCATATTTAAGTACATCCCGAATGTCCTTGTTCAGAATTAAATTTGTCAATTCTCTTAAAAAAATTATGGCTGAAAATGTATCCTAATTAATACTTTAATGGATTGTATGGAATAATTAGTTTAAAATAGGGAAAATGCCGTTATGTGGATGGAATTGGATTTAAATGAATATAAAATTGGATTTGTAAATAGTGTTCATCCCTTATGTAAGCAAAGTACTTAAGCAAGGGGAGTAGTAGACCCATTAGTCAAGAGGAGTATAGTCATACAAGCCGAAACGCAACAGTGCCACAGTATGGCCCTACTTAATCCTATAATCCCGGGTAATGACTATAGACACGCGAGTGAAAGCTGCAAGGGGAAGATGTGCAGATATATCATATTCTGGAAAACAAAGAGTATTTGCCAATGGATGTCGGGAGGCTGAGAGCAAAATGCAACACGACAGCTGAAGATCAAAAATAAAAGGTGCTAATGCAGAATGCATAATAATTCGAGCATATTCGATAGGCGTTATCTCCGAAATGGAGGTATTTCCATGAAATGAGAAATGGAACCAATTATATCCATTTCGAAAATATGTCTCAGTTGTTATCTAACGACCATTCTGAAGACATCATCAGTATTCCCAAAGGCTCCCAGCGTCACCGAAACCTCCTTATCTCTTTCGAGAAATCAACACCGTCCTCGCATCGTACATGAGAAACGATCTTCGTAAATGGACGGCTGAGGACGTTATGCGTTCTTCTCCTCTACCTTTTCTGATGGTGAACTGTTGACAATGTAATATATTATCGATCCTCGCACATTACGTGCCTTTATTTTTTCCACTCGCCTCAAAATGATCAAGATCTGATCTGAGTGATTTATCGATCGTCCGGAGAATGCCTAGATCGCAGCAATATAAACGTGACCTTTCCGGACAAAGATAAATGTGCTCGACACCGATTATCATTGTTTTTGGAGTACCCTCTTCCATTTTTATTCAATTTTTCTCACCGAATTAATTATATTGCGATCAAATTATAAAGTGGATTAAAATTATAATAATTACTACGAGGGGATGTCTGATAATTTGTATTAAATAAAACGGCGAAGGAGAAGGATCACAGTATAAAAAAATCAGTGCAGTTCGTATGTATCAAATATATAAATAGTTTGAACAAGATTTTTAATCGTCTATCGATGTATTATTAATTAATACAGATTAAAGTTAACATTCGATGGTAAAAAGACCAAAAGCATCTTAGGTGCTTGTCTCAATCATCTATTTGCAATTCATCGTATCTAATTCAGTCGATTTAAAAAAAAACACGATACCAGCATTTATAAACAACCCAAAATGCAAATGAAACGATATACAAGAATCGACAAAAAATAACAAATATTAATTCAACACACGCGCATTCCTTATCCAATAATTTGATACGTACTCTTAAGTCCTCTACCTAAGGTATCGATGACTCCTTTTCTTTTAAGTATAAAACCATGTCGGGACGACAGGAGTGTCCGATAATTTATCGCACAAGACTCGCATCCGAATGTTTGGGTTTTAAGGTGTATCATTTACTATTCACGATGAATAAAAAAAATCCTGCGCCATCAGGACATCCGAGGACACGAGCTCTGGAAATAATTCCTAATCACTTCGGCGCACGATTAATAATTGTCACCATAGATTTGAGCAGCGCAACGGTCGCATTTTTTTTTCAACAATGGCACTATTAGTATTTTATTATGCGCCGTGGGGCATTGAGCATTTTCCACAACAATAATATCACTTTACAAATTTCATAATATTCCGGATGAATGATCTCAAATAGTGGTATACGATTTCGATGTAATCTTATCCATGAGAAGACCGAAAACTGCTCCGGGCGAACTGCAACAATGGGTTGTACTGCGGGCAAAAAATGAAAGGACTCCTACATAATTGCGAGATCTTCGCAAAAAAATTGTAAATAAACAGTAAAAATTGTGCATAAATGGAAGATCTTGGAGATTGACGTCTCAAAAGATTTCCGTCAAATAAAATATGGATTTAAACATAATGGAAAAAATGTATGCATGCTTCATATTGGGTATAAACTTGTTTCGTATACTTTCTTAATTTATGACGCTGCATCTATGCTAATATTGCAGGCTGCGTTGACAATAAATATGAATATTTAAGAGTGAGATTATCCAGAATGTAATTTAAAAAGAAAAGATCTACAACCTTTTAAATTTGTAGCATAAAATTGATCAATAATCTTTTAAAACTATGCACATTACTTTTTAACGTAGATCTCCTCCATGGAAGATTTTACTAGGGATGAAATTATTTTTTTATGTGATGGTTCCTTTTTGGCTTTATGTATTACACGTGACTATGAATTCCATAGAAAAGGCAGCAAAAATCCAAATAATATGGAAGAAAAGAGATAATTGCTAGTTTAAGATGATCTATTTAAATTTTGAATATTTATTAGTAATTTTTCTCCATCAAGTTTAAAAAGAAGCTTAATATTCTATTAATCATTTGAAAAATATAATATCTTTGATCCAGCCATAAATAACACAAAAGTAAAGGTTCAAGCAAAATTTCTAAATTTGTTTAAACATTCTCAAAAAAGGTACTCACTTTTTTAAAAATATTTTGGTGATGCTTAGTACTAGCTACTAAGAGTCTCTTATCTGTTTAACTTTGAGCGTTTTTTATAATAAATACCGAGTATTAAAATTATAAAACATTTATTGTAAATTTGATATTATATTCGAAACTAAGTAAAAATTTGATGATTCGGATAATTCGTGTTTATTAATTATCCGTGCCCTTCCTCCCCAGCATTAGCGCCAATAAACGAGAGTATACTGAATTAATATTTCTAATTATTCGTCTTGGTACACATTAACCCTTTGTGGACGTATTAAATTTGGACATGAGCGTCGTAATGGTCGGAATTAATTTCCATCGAAAGAGCATTGATACATAGCATGCAAGATTATGAAGGATAAACAAGATTTATCAATTCTTCATTAAACATTAGATGTGTGTTTAGATCAGTGGTTATTAAATTGGAGTCCGCGAATTCCTGGGGGTCCGCGAAGTCATTATCGGGGGTCCGCGAAAATATAAAAAAAAAACATTTATCAATACTTGAACAAGATATTTTCGCAGAATTAATTACAGAACACACTGTAAGAAGATCTTCTTTCGGTAACATTATTTTTGCCTTTTTGGAGTATTATTTTGGAATAACTTAACAAGCGAGAATGCCTAATTACAGTTAAATGTAATTTGTAAAGCTTTATTTGAAATTCTGCTAAGTATCTCCGAAGCTTGTCGATTTCTTCACTCTCAAAAGGCGACTGACTCGCAACGGTGTTTTGCATGGCGAGTGTGGAACGATCGCCTTTTTTTAGATTGAGTTTCGAGTTATCTCTAATTTGTTGGAGCAATGTTTTGATTCGTGATAAGGTCACTTAGACATTTAAGAGCATTCAGAGAAGTTATAAACTGATACATGAATGAATAGAGTTATGATTGTGTGCTCTTGTGTGGTGGCTGAGAGTAGATAAACGACCGCAAAGGGTTAGTAAGTTAGGCAGGGCAAACTACACGTGACTAATTTGCAAACAAACCTAAACATTCTACTCAAATAATCTTATCTTATCTTAATTTTATGTAAAAGGCAATGTAAATCATTACATTAAAACTCTTTTCCTTGGTACCTCAAAAAAAAAAAAAATAAGAAAAAGACAAGAAACTCTTCTATAATTTTAAAAATAGTAATAGTTATTAAAAACAATAAAAATGTAACAAAAAGTATTTTAGTATCAAATAGTGTAATACTAAAATAGTGTAATATTCGAGTTATTTTGATTATTTCCGTAGTTGTAGGTGGAAAATATTGCATGTACTCTCCGTGTGAAAATATTTAGATAAAACGCACCGACAATATATGTGAAATATGTAGTTATATAAATCTAAAGTCAGTAAGAAAGCAAGCAAATACATGCAAATTCAATAATGAAAATAGTTTTGGAATACTATATTATACTTTAAAAAATTCGCTTCGGCGATTTATGGCGGTATAAATTTCATTTAAACTTTTCGAGCATTTTAAAAATTCCTAGACTCGCAAATTACGGCGATAATTGACGCGAAAGACTCGTATTTTCCATCGAAAGAGGAAAATTGGGTGACGATGGGTGTACTTTTAAATATCGACGCGTTATTTATGGCGCTATGCCGCAGAAAATAGACACAATAAACATTTCGCAATAGTATGCGATGAATATATTCATAAATATGCAAAAAAAAAAAACCACAGTAAGGTTATTAGAATATTTTTTTGATTCCATCGGATTCCCAACAAATGCGAACGGTATTGCTTTATGTGAATATGTAGACGAAATGGCATATTACAAATTAATTAAGTTGTAAATGATTACGCCGGACAAAATGGCCGCCCTCCCGAATAATAAACTACGACCGCTTTATTAATAGTATAAACAATTTGGAAGTTTTGACTCAATAAACCCGATGCGGGAAATAAAACGAATGGTCCATCATCGTATTATAAACATTGCCCGGTTGATTGAAACGGGAACAGATGAAATTGGACGGCGATTTATTGAGATATTCGGCGATTCTCGGTTTAGAGATTGGGACGTTTTTTTTTTGCCGCCATGTTTAAATATAAACACTATGTGTCACTCGGACGGAGATAAACTAGATAAAATCAGAGATCTATCGTCGAGATATGAATCTATTGATGAGTCTCTACATGTGTATACAAAGTCTTCGTTGGATTGTCTGCGAATCATGAATGAATAGAGTTTTATGGATCATCTACAATTTTAAAGACCACTATCTTTTTTATTCATATAGCATCCACATGCACAAGAGAATTTCATCTTATGCCAAGCATAATGCGAAGAGTCTAATTATCATCATTCAATAATCCACATATTTCAGATATATAAATTGCTTCATTCTCTTCAGAATACAATAAATATGTTTCCATGACAGGAAGACTCTTTCTCCATAATCTAATCATTTTTCCTGGTTTTACTTTTGAAAAAGATTGTGTTATTCCATGTATAGCAATTATGTTTTTTTTTCCTGAAATTAATCAAGTTATCAACTTCTTCAGTAAGAGTTTTCAGAAGACTGTGACGATAAAGACGTTTTATAGCAAAGGCGAAATATCATCTCCATGCAATGGCGCTATTAATTTGTGTAGATTTAATTCGCCAGATTAACAGCTACATCTTCCGTCTCTCTTTATGTGCATTGTGTCAATGGTAACACGCAAGAAGCGATCGTCGGATAGCCTTGGATGCGGGAAGACGTGCTTCCCGTGGCAAGATCTCTCTTTCATGATTGATTGAAGTCTTTCTATTTGACGCCCGTTCAGCTTCATCTTACCGCTCGGCTACATAACGCCCCGAGAGCAAAACGGACCCGCGTGCGAGCACCCCCGCTTCATGTTATCCAACGCTACATGAGAACAGATATTTTTCATCAGGAGTTGAATCATTATCCGAGTACCAAAACATTTTTTTTAGAATTATGTTATTCGCAAACCGGATAATCCGCACCCGGATAATCGAGAATATACTGTATGCTTGTCTATTGTGACATTTATATTTTCCAATTTCTAATAAATATTATTGAACTCTATTCGATAATGTTAAATATTATCGTAAAATTAAAAAACTTTGATGAAAAATAGGGTTATTGATATGAATAAGAATGTATGTCTGTCTGTTCTTTATATACACCTACAGTTTTTGACTGATTAAGAATAATTTAATCAGTATTACCAAGTGCTATAGTTAGATAATACATCTATTATTATGTTTGTTACTTTTGGGATCATAGAGAAAATAGAATCCACCATATTACTCTATTCTATCAGGTCAGTCCAAAAGTTCGTGCGCATTTTTGGGATTTTTTTTAAATAGTGTAAATGAATCTATTTTAAATAGTATAAACATTTATTTATTAACATTGTAACAGTATATGAGTCCGGCATAATGCAAATAATATACAAATAGTGCATGAAAACAGAAAAATGGGATGCGAAATTTTTGAATATGATTGCACAAAATTTTGTGCTTTTTAAGCCATTTATATGACTGTAAAATTATAATGTTCATTTAGAGGAGATGCTCTTGTAAGTTTTCAATATTTGAGAGTGAAAACATTAGTTCTGTATATTTAGTTTGTGACAATATAATCAGTCTTCGCCAACATCACATGTCAAAGACGTATTTCATTTACAACCCTTTCACTCACGTTAAAAGCGTCAATGACTCGACACCATTGAGGAAAATGAAGAATAACAGCGTCCATAATAAAAAGATTAAGATGGAAAGTTTACTTGAAATCTTTGCTTCATATTATAATAATATATTCGCAAATTTTACATATAAATTAAAATTTTACATGAAATAGTTTGTAACAAAGCTGTTATTTCAATGAATGGTATAATATATTTGACAGTTTATCACTTCATGGCTTCCATTAACAAATATGGAAGATACACAAAGCAAGATTTGCTGAAGAGGATGTTAAAACGTTGTGGTGTTTTATGGCTTTTATTATGCATTTCGAAACATTTCCATAAACACGAAATGTAGAAACATACGGTTTTAATAGACAAAAGTGGTCACAGACACAAAAAAGGACATTTAGTGAATATAAATAGCTTCCTAAAGACTTCCCGGCTAATTTGCTTCGGCGCCGCCTGTCAACGCTCCTTTGGGGACATGTGGTACTACTTTGAGTGCAATACACGTGAAAGTCGCTCAGCATCCAGTCTGGTAATGTCATAATTAAAATAAAATCATACGAGAAGACGACAGGACGATTAAAAGCGGCGCAGCCACAAAACGGCTCGTACGAGGTCCTAAAATTTTTCGAAAAAATCCCAATACCCCGAGTAATAATATAAAAAGCTTGCAAGATATGAAGCGAAAGTAACGCACCAGCTTAAAAAAATAAACATGTCCGACAGGATCGCGTGGGCAATCAGTTACACAAAAATATTGGTTGTTTAAAACAGTGAGAAATAAGAAAAGAAAAATATGTAGGAAACGGAATAAACAAACGTTTATTCACGTCGACTTAAAAACAACAATTCAGAAGACGCTCCGGACAGATGACATCTAAATCTCTCGGGATGCTCATTTTTTCAGGATTATATTCGTATAATAACTTTGAATAAAGTACATTTGATCCGAAGCAAAAATTATCTTCCATTAACATTCGATTATGCTAAAGATAAATCATAGTTATTTAAAATTTGGCCGCAATTCAAACAAAATTATAAATATATATATTTTACATTCTTCCCCATTCATTACATTTACCCCGTCGAATGATAGAGCAGCGTACGTACGAAATACATTAATTTCTATCGCAGCTAAAAATAATATCCGATGACACTCCCTGATTTAAAACGTATACATGGCGAAAACATGCGACGAAACCCATAAAATCCCGACGATCCCCAATAAGCAAAAAAAGACCTAGGAACAAATTAACTGGGTGCAAATGTCACCGACGATCTTTCCTTGTGCCGAGTTCCGGGGCTTAGGAAGAATAAGATGCGAAAAAAGGCTCTTAAATAATAACACATTTCTCACATTTGACTTCCTTTGGAAATTGAGCGTTAAGATTATACCGCGGCTAAATTATTATGTTAGGAATTAGATCCAAACTTAGAGCTTTCAATGAATCATGTCCGCTATGGAAATAGATATAGGGTACAAAATCGTCCGACTTGTTATGAACATAAATCAGAGCAAACTCCGCACATGAATTTCACACAAATATAAGAAACGGTACATCAACGGTTCCAAATTATAATATCAAAAATGTGTCAGGACCAAGTAGCAAATAAAATTTTGGTCCTTATTTACTGATGAATATGGCTTAGATAAAACGAAGAAGTAATTATATTAAACGTTAAGTTTTTATATTAAACATCTTACTCTTCATTTAATACTTGACCTAGTTCAGTGATTAAATTTTAACACATTTGATGTGTTAAAATTTATAAAGCGTTCTCATGGAAATACAAACCAAAGTCAAATGCACACAGGGCTTTGGGTGTCTATTGAATGTTGATGTAATTTTGCCTAGTAAAGGAAACCATCCTGAAACTCGTATCCTCTTTAAAATACATCCCTTTGCTGCATTTTTTTAGAAATTCTATGGTTTTCATTATAAATAACCACAATAAATGAATTGAATTCCATGATAGATGATCAAGTTTCTTCAACTTCGATGGAAGATCCATTGATAAAAAAACAATATGACCCAATTTACTTTCGATCTACATGATTTAGATTGGCTCACAAGTAGTGAATCCAATCCCGGGATCCCGGGACAGTTTTAAGTGCTCATGACTCCCGAGATTAGTAAACGTAATCCCGAAAAATTTTGGATTGAAATTTTTATCTAACAGAAATCGTACACCTCACCAGCACGATGAAGGATACTAAATCGAGACATTCCCGCCGAAATCTGGACGCTTGGAAACAGTGGCGTAACTACTGATTGGCGAGCTTAGACGACGTCTAGGGGCAGTGACTGTCTAATCTATGTATACATATATACAGTACATATATGTTTTTAAAATTGTTATTTTACCTTTCCCTACCGGTGATGTATTTACTACACCTCGACTCTAATAATGAGAGTAACGATATGAAATATAATAGATACGGGGTTCAGAATTTTTGTATTCCTTCGTAATATAATTAAGAATCACATCAAAGTATCATAGTATATAAATATTCATCTGCAGCGACGGAAATAAATAATTTGTCGGTAAATCGGGAATTTTGCGAGTTTTAGTCCGTGTCTCAGCAGAAAGGAATTTTATCAGTCACATTGATGGTCATCGGGATGGTATAATGCAATTCCGAAATCCCGGGATCGAATTTTTGGCTCGGGATTGGATTCCCTATTCACAAGGGTTTGCTATTTAATACCGTTCATATGTTACATTTAAATTGCATTTTAGTTCATATTAGAAAAACGAAAATGGCTATTTATTATTATATTTTGGATGTTTAAAAATGCATTTTATTTTGAAACACACAATTTTAACTACATGTACAATTAGCTAATTTTGGTCATTGAGGAAATCTTACCCAATTATTGGCCTACCTTTGCTGGTTAAATATGTATATGGTATTTATACTTGTACATGTTTCCTTACCTGTAACAAAAGAGATAAAAAATTATAATGTATTCAAAAGTAAGCAATTAATGTAAAAGGTTAATAAATGTGTGTGTAATGAGTCTGGTTTATGAAAATGGTATATGTCATAATTCTTTTAAAAATATTTTGAGAAACATCACTAAGATGCGCTTCCAGGCTCGCTTGACTAAAACAAAAATAGTAATTAGTTCCGTATGTTTGGGATTCAAAGTCATGTCTCATTTGGAGCAATTTCCAGAAGGATTTATCTTCGTTTGCGGTTTGAAGAACCACAACAAAAAATAACGATATCGCTGTGTTATGAATTGGAATGAATTTAATCCGAGAGCTCTTTTAAAAATAATAAAACGTATCAAAGAATTAATGCCATCGCATTAGAACATTTCAAACAACGGCACATGTGAATAGTAATAATAGAAAGTCGAAAAAAATCCAACATTCTGAAATCACAGAGGATGTTTACTCGTTGGCGTGGACCATCACTTATTTAATTGAGATTTATCTCACTATGCGACTTATTCAATGTATACTTAATTGATTGATCGAGTGGATCTCTTGCTCATTGCGACACGAGTCCGCGAAAAAATGATATTTTAGAAGTGATTTAGAAATAGGTTTGACGTAGAAGCTCGCCACAAACGCATAAAGATGCTGCGAGGAGAATGCTTAAAAAAAGATGTACTCTCTAATGGGGACGACAAAAAACGCTACGAGAATGAATTATGGGCGGCTAGGATTATACGGATATGTGGAGGATGTGAATATACGTCTAGTGGATTAAGACCGATTCATAAACCAGGGTCGAGACGGGATTAACCGCTGCAGATGAAGTGTCCTAAAAAAAGGACAGATTTGACGGGTCGCAAGCAATTGGCGACAATAAAAGACGTGCCACAATAAGAAGCGTACGCCCGTTTCGGATTCGCATATGTCATCCTTTATTCAGAGCTCGCCAAAAAAATGATATAAATGTCAATGTGCTTTTTAACCGATTTTCTCGGAGGATGTTCGATTCTTATTTCATTTTCTGCACAAAGCGTAATTGAAATTTACGACGTTCAACTGCTGAAAGAGTTACTCTGTCCGCATGCAACAAACATGCGAGACGATCTCGTCGCGAAATAATTGTGCAAACTGTAATTGCCATTATCATAAAACAGGGAAAGAGACATCTCTCGGTCTTAATTTAACGAGCCGTAGCAGCCCGAAAAACCACATTCATATAATTTATGACGTCCTAAGTGGCCGCACCAATTTCGAGGGCGCGAAGTAGAGCTACCGATGGAACAAAAAGATCGACCTCTCATTCAAATTAACCCACGTATTAAAATAAAACGGACGCTAAGCAGGTTAGTCATATCGAATAAATTAGAGCAAATATAATCCTTCATTAGATCCGCGGACACAATGATAGATTTACGAGACGCTGCACAAAAATATCACAGCCATAAATTATGTCGCCGTCACGTTTATATAATTTTAATCCGATCGTGAATTTACTTGATTAGTCTGAATCACTGTAGTCTTTTAATTGGACAGATCGCGTTGCAGACAATCAAAATTAATTAAGCAAAGCACGAAATGCCTAAGAACTCCATCGGATTGACGGGGTCTTTGTTAACACCGCCAACAATTAATTTAATGATGCCATAATGAGCATTCAATTTGTGAGATGTGCAATCATCGCTTAATATAAAAATATGAATTTAAGATGTCCTGGTATTTTGAAGTAGCTTGCAATCAAACACATATGTGGTATTGTATTCATAGATTAGACGCAGCATATCTTCATGAGAGATTTCATCAGAGATGAGGAATTTTTATTGTAGATTCTCTATGCTCCCACATAGGGTATAATGAAGAGAGGGCCATTAAAATAGTGGAATTCAGACAATACGGGATGTATGAGTAAACTTGATTTAACCCCATCCTATTTTTTTGATTCATTTGAAAAGTTGACACATACTATTTTTATTAACCCAAATATGCCAACGATATTATTTTCTTCCGTGACTCCAAGAATAAAAAGCGCCACTAAATTCGAGTACTGTTCGGAAATATATGAATAAACCTCCCTCATAATGAGGTCAGAAGCTTTTTAAATTTACACATCACTCGATAAGTTCGTGGGATATTTTTTTAGGAAGAGATTAAGAAAAAAATATCCCAAATAAAAGAGAAAAATAAAAATCCTACGAATTTATTGAGTCGTTGGTCAATAGAAATATCTGAGCAAATATTAGTTTTTTTCTTAATATAATAAAAACATCAAATCATATCAAGTATTGTGTAAAATTGGATTTATTGGGCGGTAGACATACATTTAATTGCTTTTATAATAAATTAGAGTCTTCTCCCGATAGTCGGAGGTAAAACGACTCGGCGCTCGATACGCTTTGCGAAAATAATTCGTTTCTGTGATACGTTGAGTTCTTTCTGTGACTTGTCGGCACCTCACCGCCGGGGCTGCGCCCTCCGACAGGGCCCCCTTCATCAGTAAGACCGTTTCATCTTGTCCTAACGAAAATTACACGCGAAACGTTATAATATAATGCTAAATTTTATTACATCTCATCCTTCGTTATCGCCTAAACATGCGGCTTATGGCAAACATCGAAATTCAAAGAAATGCATTTTTTGTGCCTTTCTTTTCTCTACCTCCAGTGGGCCGTTCCCAATCGACGCTTAACTGTAATAAAATTAAGGACTTAAAAACCTCTCAATAATTGTCAAAGTTTAACATTCAGTCTTCTCCCGATAGTCGGAGGTAAAACGACTCGGCGCTCGATACGCTTTGCGAAAATAATTCGTTTCTGTGATACGTTGAGTTCTTTCTGTGACTTGTCGGCACCTCACCGCCGGGGCTGCGCCCTCCGACAGGGCCCCCTTCATCAGTAAGACCGTTTCATCTTGTCCTAACGAAAATTACACGCGAAACGTTATAATATAATGCTAAATTTTATTACATCTCATCCTTCGTTATCGCCTAAACATGCGGCTTATGGCAAACATCGAAATTCAAAGAAATGCATTTTTTGTGCCTTTCTTTTCTCTACCTCCAGTGGGCCGTTCCCAATCGACGCTTAACTGTAATAAAATTAAGGACTTAAAAACCTCTCAATAATTGTCAAAGTTTAACATTCAGTCTTCTCCCGATAGTCGGAGGTAAAACGACTCGGCGCTCGATACGCTTTGCGAAAATAATTCGTTTCTGTGATACGTTGAGTTCTTTCTGTGACTTGTCGGCACCCTCAACGCCGGGGACCCCCCCCCCTCCACTCTCCCCCGCGCAAGTTCATTCGTACGCTCTGACGAAACGCCGACTACACTTGTATATAAAATTCGCGAGTGACGCCGAAAAACATTGTTTTTACGACATCTGCACAAAAAATGGAACATCTTCACCGCGTCACATGAGAGGAACTACAACAAGGATAATAACGCAAGTAAGATCATAATAATCCAAGCTTCCAAGGTAAGTGAATTAACAAACACTCGCACACATCCGCCTCCTACTATCACATAAACGCGGGAACACTGGGAGCAAAATGCTTTTTCGACTGCTCCCATAATACAATCTTGACTATAAAACTATTTGATATGGACCTGACTATTGGATATTACTTGATACCTGACTTTAACCTATTCGTTTCAGCTATGTCTCTATATATTTTTTTTCCAGTTACTCCCAGTCTGACCGATTAAATATTATTTGATTGTGCCCGGTAGACACTAAGCGTCAAAGTTCGAATACTGTGATGCGACATAACTACCCCTTGCTAATACAATTTGACTAATACTTTTGCGGCCTAACCACATTTGACTACTCCTAACTATTATACTTATACGATTTTATGTATTTTATCTATTGGCCACTTGACTAGTACCTTTTTACAGAGTAGATACTTAAATACTCTTCTAACAGCAAGCTGATACCCAGTTTATATACTATTCATTGCTTTTTATACGAATCTTAACTTGCATGTCGCTCGTTGTCTCTTGCATGGTCTTCCCTACTTAGCAGTATGGAACTCAAGGAACCTCACCGGTTCGGATCCGAGAGACTCTAGGAACGGAGCAGGAACAAGAAGAACACCAAGAAGACGGCCTCGAGGAGATGCATTTGATGATCTTTACTTTGCAACGAAAAACAACATTGTTTCCGTTGACTTCTATATCGTTTTGTAATCGCCGAACTGAGAGGGGCAACCTGAAAAAATGGCGAAACCACTCAGTTTCGAATCCGCTCGGGTAAGTTGTACGGTGACGGGGAGACACCCTCAGTTGGTGTAGGAGCGAATCCGAGATGCACTTAAGCGTCTCGTATGTCTTCACCCTACCCCGGCAACGCCCTAGCGAGGAAAGGGGGGACTGGACTCCTTGTACTCCAGAAAGCCCTTTTCAGTAGAGTCAAAAAGGTCGTCTAGAGTAGTTTTCCACCATCTCCCTATGAAAACTACTCAGTCTTTACAAACACCCAAACTCCTTATCGAGACGTTCGCGAAAGCGTTCGTCAATACGTTCACTCAGGATACCCGTTGGGTGAGCGTTCAAAATAAAACTCGGTGGTAATTAATATTGAGGATTGTGTATAATATATGAGATAAACGTGTGGATATATGAATATATTATAATTGGAGTATCAGCATCATCATAGATTAGTATAGAAAGGATCACTTTTATCGCCATCAAATATTTAACACATCATGTATTTGATATTGAAGGTAGTATGGCCGCCAAGAGAAGGGTGTTTTTGGAGACTTTTGATAAGCCATATTGATGGGATGTGTGGGTGGTTTTAAAGATTGTTTTTATATTTATAGAAAAATATAATTTAGCAAGATTCTTCGATTAATTTTACATTCCATTTTGGGATGCACTTAATTATTAATTTATATATTTGAATATGTATGTAAAAAAAACCCACATGAAATGACTGAATTCATGATAGACAATGATTTGGCAATACATCTGACGAAATTAATGATACAATCGAATTGCATTTGAATCTTATCACATTTGCAATTGATTGACTTTGAATATTTATCTATTGAAGATCTTGCAAAATTGACAACTGATGAAATTCTCAATGAAGTATAATGGATAGAAGTTATTTAAGAATCCATTACTTCAAAGCAGCGATGATTCAAGAGGGGTTAAACTATTCTAAAAGGTGCTCAACAAGCCAATCAGCTTGGTGGTTCTGGAAATGTGTTTAAAATAAATTATGTGTAAATTGTAATAGTAATAGAATATAGATTGGTCCAAAGCTGCGGTTAGGTAATGTGGTTAAATACTCAAATCTATGTTATTTAAAAAATAAATATAATTAATAAAATGTAGTATTAGAAGAAGTGAAGACACCGTTAGAGATAGAGATCATGACAGAACACCTTTGGTTTGTTTACGCCTAATTTCCATGGACATAAATAAATGAGAGACCCATGTGATTATTTGTACTTGTATACTAAATTCCATTGAAAATTATAAACGTATCTATTTTCTATAAATAAAATGTGTTTTTATAGAATATTTGAAATTGGTTAATCTTGATGATATAGTGGTTTAATGTAAAGTAATATGCGGCGTGAGAATTCGAGGGCAATGTGTGAAATGCAACAAACATGGTCGACCAAAGAAGTAAATGCCACATCCAATATATTTCTTATTTATTAGCACAACTTGCAATGCGTGGTTACAGAAACAACTCTGCACTTCAAGAACGGTAAATTTTAATATGCTCTTATCGAACCAACGCAAGATTTCCTCGAGGAGACATCTTACAAAATTACACATCTTCATTTCGCTCCGCTTATCTCCATAGAGCCCATTTCCGTCTTCGATACACGCATAAATTCGCCTGGAAATGCGACAATGTTGCGCCTTAATAAACTCGTTGCGCGATTTAATGTAAAAATATAAATAGAGATAAACGAAGGTCTTCCCTCGAAGAAGATTCGCCAGTTACATCCAGAAAGCTCGCCAGTAGAGTACGGGCGTTTAGATCGGCGGACCTAAATAGTTCGCGATGACAACAAATACAAAAAGGAAGCTGCGCCCGAGATACATCTTATGGAGATGGCGATAAAAAACTACAAAATTCCATTAGGCCGGTGGGAAAAAAACAAATTTCCTACTCTTCGGAATCACAAAGAGACTCGCTCCTTGAAACATTACCAGGTGACGCCGATAAATCTGCCCCTTTAAATAAACACACGGATAAGAGAAACCGAGGTCTCGAACCCGGCTTGAAATACGACCGCGTAAAAATAAGTAAAATTATTGATCGACCCAGGAAGAATTAACACGAAGAGCATATGCGAATAAATCACTTCTTAATAGAAACAAAATTTGGAAGCGCTCCTAACACTAAGCGATTGGGAACGAAATGCAAAAAATGACGTTGCTATAGAAACAAACCAAAAATCGTATCAAACAAACCAAAAATTCAAAAATACGACGACACGATCGGAGCGACCCTCAAACTATACATACATACAGCGAGATAAAAAATGATGACAAGGGTAGTAAATCAAATAACAGGAACACATCGACTGGAAGCATATATATATGTATAAATCGAGCATGATTTCATTACGCATCTAATCCATAGTAAATTATTCATACATAACTATCAATGTTGAACACAAAACGTTAAAGTGCTTAATTAGTCTAAAACGAGTACGTTGAAATCGATGCGCAACGTTATGCATTACCAATCGATGTTAATAGATTCGATTGTAGATTAATGGGCTTATAGGCAATGAATGAAAATCAATGCAATGAAGCAATGAAAATCGTCACGCTGAAAAGTAATAAAAGCTGAAAAATATGCGTATTTAAAATATACACGCTAGATTTTGGGAGCGATTCGTATTGCGCAGGCCCCAAAGAGTAACGATGTATACAATGTTTGGTTCGGGTAGGAGTGGGGATACCGGGTTAAAATACCTGGGGGTGAGGGGTGATATTATATGACGTTTTTATTACAATGAGAAAACAGGGTGGCTTTATTAAAATGCAAAATTTATATTAGATCAGTCGAGATGTTAAGATTGTATAGAGAATCGATATATAATGGAAATATGAATTTATTACAATGATGATAGTTTGATTTATCATCATTGCAACCATAAACAGCCCATTGCAGAAATGAGTTTTCTTTAATATTCCTTCTGAATTTTATTTGTGAACGCTCATTCAATAGATCATTGAGGCGAAAGTATTGAAGGAATATTTTGCGAATCAAAGGCAAGCATCCTCGAGATCAAACCCTTTACCATTTTTTATCAAGATTTATTTTTACAGTTCTTATAATGATTGAACAACACTGGCTTCAATCAGGGATTACTTAATCGCATCTTTTACTTCAATTGTTGCAATTTAACGTGGATGAAGAGACGCACTTAAGCGTCACGTATGTCTTCATCCTAGCCTAGCAACGCCCTAGCGAGGAAAGGAGGGACGGGACTCTTTGCACTCCAGAAAGCCCTTTCCAGTAGAATCAAAAAGGTCGTCTAGAGTAATTTTCCACTGTCTTCAGAAGAAAAATACTTAGTCTTACCCACATATCGAGACGGTCACAAAAGCGTTCGTCAATACGTTCATCCAGCATACCTGCTGGGTAAGCGTTCTATCTATCTTCAATATCGAACGAATGATGAGGTGAATGTATGATACAGACGTGATGGATGTAACCCCTTCCTGTGAATGGATATTGAAGAGGCCCATTATTCTGCAGTGGACTGCACTATGATGATGATTGCAATTTAAAGCAAACCAGGAGACGAATTGCGAAGACCAATAGAAGGGACTGTATTTTTGTTGCTAATTATAAAACGATCCATATATATCTGATATGTCTATCGATTTATTTGAGCGTGTTCTTATGCGATAATTGGGTACTTAGCGCAAAAAAAACGCTAAAATATTATAAAATATATATTAATAATGTAAAGTTTATTTAAAAACATATTTTAGATCAAATTCATGAATATATGTGGAAGAGGGTGTCAGTACTATAGGGCACGTATAACAACCCCTTTACATTTTATGTCAATAACTATGCATATTTCGTGCTTGAATACAATTAACGTATTAAAAAATATATTTTATAGTAAATTTATACAAAATACAGTTAAGAATAAAGCTCGATGTAATATGTATATGCATAGGCGAAGGAAAAAAAAAAAGATATTGAACGTTCTCCAATACGACTTAACATCTGCTCATATTAGTCTTTTTCGAGCAGATAAAGAAGCCGGACTCGAGAGAGCGATTAAGAACATTTCACTTAGATTTATTAGTCGACTGTTTGATTGAGTATTACTCTTAACGTCGTGATGAAGGTGTCCCATTAGCGGCTTCATTTGATCGCCAAATGCACTCAGATAGTGCAGCATGCTTCTAAATGTACAGAGCTACAAGTACAAGACTTGCCGAAAACGAAGAACGAAAGATCGACCAATAGACGATTAAAAAAAGGTAAAAGAACGAGGAATATTTTAATGTGAATTTCGGAGGCGTTTTCGTGGAATATCTGCGATAATAATCAAGATTTCACACAGCTCGTTTATAATTATGAAGAATCTCACGCTTTAAAAAATGGTTTCTAACATTACACATTTTTTTAGATTCGGATCGAGTAGGTTAAAACGAAAGTTTGAGATACCCAGAGCAAAATATTCATTATTCAGCCAAGTCTTATAATTAGACACGAATAATTTTTTAATGCCCGCCATGAAGAATGGTAGCCTATTCTTGCGATACTAAAATAGACGTATGGAGATGGGCCATTAAATAACGACTTACCTTATTTAATAGAGGTGGTAATTTAAAACTTGAACAAAAGGCATATCTCAACGACGCCAGTTAATAAAATGAGATTTGGACGGCTGACAAAGAAGTGTATTCAAATTCAAATGGCACCATGAATAAAACATAAACACAATTATACTATCATATCGTAAAATATAATATTGCTTCAATGGCCGTACGCTCCATCGGCAGATTAAAAGGTAAGACGATATCCGGCGATGTTTACAAATTGTACAAAATATGGACGATGAAGATGTAAATTTCAAATGGTATTAATTTGAGACGATAATAAAATCAATGAACTCGAATCAACTATCGAAAAAGGACAAACAAGATTTTAAACGAACGAAACAACAGGTCAATAACGATCTAAATATGTATATCATAGCAACATTCGTTAGCCATAAAAATAATCGATCGTGAAAATATATTTTTGTTGTTATTAATTAAATCATAGGGGATGATCAATTCATGTCGCTTCAAATAGTCGATTTTACGCCCCAACGGACGATGTATTGAATCTTCTAATAAATACCGAAATCAACGATATAAAAACGGTGAAATACAGCGTGTAAAATTTTATTTCGGTACATGCACTATAATCTACCCTCAATAATGTCCTCCGGTAGGCATTTAAGCCCGCCAGAGGCCATTGACTCGCATGTGTGACGGTCATTTACATTCTGTTTATATTTACGTTATAGCCATCGTTTGCCATTGGCTATAAAGTGTTGGCGTAATGGATTGCTCCTGTCCTGGACTCCTGTTTTAGGAGAAATATATGGGGAAATCCAAAGCATGAAAAAATGTGTGAAAACACAGTGCCGATGAATTTGGGCGATCGGAATTATTAATATTTGCAATAAATTATCCAAAACCAGATTCATTCTATAGTGAATTTGAATTTATATATCACAGTTAAAAGTGCACACCTATTCAGTCTAAATGCGAAAAATTTTGTTTAACCCTTTGCGGACGTATTAAATTTGGACATGGGTGTCGTGATGTTCGGAATTAATTTCCATTGATAGAGCAATGATACATAACATGCAAGATTATGAAGGATAAACAAGGTTTATCAATTCTTTATTGACATTAGATGTATGTTTAGATCAGCGGTTCTTAAGCTGGAATCCGAAGATCGCTGGGGGTTCGCGAAGACATTACCGGAGGTCCGCGAAAATATAAAAAAAAAACATTTATCTATACTTGAACAAGATATTTTCATGGAACTATTTACAGAAAACATTGTAAGAAGATCTATTTTGACCAATATTTGAGCAAGAGATGTGTTTGTTTGTTGTCAATAGCATGTTTTTATTTCAAAAATATATTTTCCATTGTGTGATAAGCAGTCTCCATTGTGCAGTCCTGGTTTTCGAAAATGCTTCTTTTTGCCATTTTGGAGTATTATTTTGGAATATCATATAACAAGCGAGAATACCCAATTACATTTAAACGTAATTTGTAAAGCTTTATTTGAAATTTTGCATAGTATCTCCGAAGCTTGTCGATTTCTTCACTCTCAAAAGGCGACTGACTCACCATGGTGTTTTGCATGGCGAGTGTGGAACGATCGTATTTTTTTTATATTGAGTTTTGTTATTCCTGATTTGTCGGAGCCAAGTTTTTGGTTCTTGATAAAGTCACTTAGACACACACAAAAAAGATAATCCAAATTTATTAAGTATTAATTATTGATAAACAATATAACAATATTATAAAGTCCATTTCTTAATAAGCTGGATGCTTCTGTCATACTCGTCCTAAATAATTGAATATAATACTTAATTGGCTAATTAATGCCATCAGGATTTATAATACAGTAATCAGCATGATTATCATCGACTAAATAGAAACAGCTACAGATCAAAGACCTCTTCATCTTTTTTTGTATGCATTTCTATTGTGAGCTAAGCCAATCTAATATATTTCACACATTTTTTTATCTGTGCATCTGGAAACCTGTAGTTTTTATACTGACTTGTTTTTGTCATATGTCCTCATATAAATTTATTAACGTCCAATATCCCAATATATTAGAATAATTAAATAATTTAGACCGAGCATCCAATATCAATTTTTTTAAACGATCGTCCAAATATATTAACAATGATCTTATATGAATAAATACATTAGTATGGAATTTATTTGAATATTATAAGTTAAGGTTTTTTTTAACGAGGGTTTTGATATGAATTCGTAGGCGCGTTTACGATCTATTTTACACGGCTAGGTAAGTTAGAGCCGAAAATTCAGTAGCGCGCATCCCGATAGATAAAACGAGCCTAATTTGCATTTTAATTATATTAAGGAATAATAAACACGAAAAATAATTTATACAGCCTTATAGCCATAACGTGTATATATGCGTTATGGGCAGACATGGCTAAGCGAGGGCGGGGCTTGATCCTTCACCCGTCTAGGCTCCGCCCCTATGCGACTGCGCGCAAGCGTGGTGGTGGAAACGGCCCATGCGCGATTTCTTCGCCCGGCTCCACATTCCCATTTTATTCAGTCAACCAAAAAACCAGTTGTTAGTCACGACCGTACGCCGACAACGACACGAGAAACGAAAATTAGCCACCCGATCGAATTTCGTCGCTTATAAACCTCCCCGACAGAGATGGATCGACATCGACGCGACGAGATCTGAGATAAAGGCGAGATGCTGGTGCCACCCGATATGATGGCGGCCCAGTCCAAGATGCTGTACCAAATAAACAAATATTACGCGGAGAGGGTGCAGACGAGGATGGGCCAGATATCGAAGACCATTCGCGAAGTGTGCAAAGTCGTCCAGGATGTTTTGAAAGAAGTCGAGGTGCAAGAGCCGCGCTTCATCTCATCGCTGACGGAATGCAACGGCAAATATGAAGGCTTGGAAGTGATTTCGCCTGGTGAATTCGAAGTCGTTTTGTATTTGAATCAGATGGGTGTTTTTAATTTCGTCGACGATGGATCGTTGCCGGGATGTGCCGTCCTCAAGCTGAGCGACGGAAGAAAGCGCTCCATGTCATTATGGGTAGAATTTATCACGGCTTCTGGTTATTTGTCGGCGAGGAAGATCAGATCGCGTTTTCAAACGCTCGTGGCTCAAGCCTGCGACAAATGCTCTTATAGAGATTCAGTGAAGATGATCGCCGATACGACCGAAGTCAAATTGAGGATAAGAGAAAGATATGTGGTCCAAATAACGCCTGCATTCAAATGCTCCGGAGTGTGGCCGCGATCAGCAGCGCATTGGCCGATTCCGCATATTCCATGGCCGCATCCTAATTTGGTCGCCGAAGTAAAAACTGAAGGATTCGATCTGCTATCAAAGGAATGCATCGCACTCCAAGGAAAACAATCAGCGATGGAAGGAGACGCTTGGGTCTTATCGTTCTTAGAAGCGGAAGAGCGCCTCCTTCAGGGTGGATGTCGAAGACGCTGTTTGAGTATCTTAAAAACTCTGCGCGATCGACATCTCGATCTTCCCGGCAATCCCGTAACAAGCTATCACATGAAGACATTACTGCTGTACGAATGCGAAAAACATCCCCGAGAACTGGAATGGGACGAAGCGAGCGTCGGCGACAGAATCAACGGCATATTTCTTCAATTGATATCATGCCTTCAATGCAGACGATGTCCGCATTATTTCTTGCCGAATTTGGATCTATTCAAAGGAAAGTCTCCGAGCGCTTTGGAAAATGCGGCCAAACAAGTATGGAGACTCACCAGAGAAATGTTAACCAATACAAGATCTCTAGAAAAGCTATAATAATAACAACACTATATAATAAATAAAAAAAGATCTCTGTCGTTTAGGAAATGGTGCTTTTTAAAAAAATATAATTTATTTATTTGATACGAACTGTGATTAATTTAATTTGAGTGAACGTTCCTATTTTATAATAATTTAATTTAAATCACGAGTGCAATTGATATAATTTATGCACGTTATAAATCGCTTCGAATTTGCAACTGATTCGCATAAAGCAAAACGTTAATTGAATCGAACATGTATACGATTTAATATAAATTTGATATAATACGCTTCCTGTACTTTGATATATTTTGTGCTTAAAGTGCCATATATTTTGTTATTTCGTTGTTGTATTTTTTAAGTTGTTGAATCTTGACATCTTAGTATTATAGCTTGTGAAAGCACTATTGAATGTATTAAATCTATTTATTTGAGACTGTCTTTTGAAAAATATTTAAATAAAATGTTACAAAACTAAGCGTGCGATTTCATTGATTTATTGCGGTCGAATTGTGCCATTTTTTTTTCAGCCGCTATGCCGCATTCGAGCCCACGCATCTCGAACAATTAAACGAAAATCAATTGAAGCATAATTAATTGTCGGATAAACCGGTAGCGGTGCGTTTGTATGATGTAAATTTTTCGAAATGAGTTCCTTGTAATTTCGAGGCAAAATTAACATAAAGTTCTGATGTAAAAAAAACCGCGCGGTTTTGACGCTCAATTAATCAAAATTTCGCATATACGAATCCTGCATATTAATTTACATTAATAATTGTATTAGGCATTATAATAAATAACGTCGTTAATCGCCGCATTTCGAAACGAAAAAAATACACGCTAGAAATTGATCTAATCGTTAAAAATATAACGCCTTATACAAGGGTAGTTGTGCATTAAATAATGTTTACAATCACAATTGTATTTATACTGAACTGTATTTATATAATTATTATATAAATATGCCCTATCGATTATTATTTACAAGGGAAGATTGTAGACCCTTGATCAGAAATAAGCACACGTACACACACACATGCCGACGGTGGTTTTTTTCCGGCTAAATATTTGGGCGGAGCGTTTCACATTGTGAGCAGAGCTAACAAGGGATATATGTCAGCTGTCAGTGAAAATTGAGCCTCCAATCTTCCTTTAATAGAGACGAATTATTAACGACATGGGCGGATGCTTCTGTTCTTCCACCAAAATTGTACATCTAATTAGCACCCGGGGTTTTTTGTGTGGGGATTCTGAGAATTTGTGACGGAGAGGAGCGCATTCGAAATGGAATTTCTTTCGGAAAGCGGAGAATTTATCACGTCAGAAGGGCTGAGCAGTTCCCAAGCACGTTAGAAATCCCTAAACAGCGTACCTTTGCTCAAGATTAATATCTTGTATGAGTGATTGATGAAGATTTCTTTAACGGTATGATTTATCCACATTGCACCGTTAGGTATGAAACCGATCTAAATATATTTGAATTCTTTCAATTAACCCTACAATTCATTGAACAATTTTGTTATTGATTATTTTTGTTCCTCAAACTAGTGTTTTAAGTTCTGAATTCTTATCATGGTTTGGATTCAAATCCAAATTATGGAAAATAAAGTCACCATACCAACAAATTTGGGTCATATTAATATTTCCGATCGATATTCTTAAACCTGGTATACTATGAATTTCTTGATCTGAAAATCTAAACACTGAGGTAATTAAGGTAAGTTGTGTATGGACTACAAGTGACTGGATTTGCAATTATAACAAAAAATATATCAGATAAAAATAATGATAATTTTGCTATTTACTTAGATATTCTATCACATTTAAAAAAAAACTTTTCTTAAATAATTATATTTTAACTTTACCCAAGCGTGAAAGCTAAATTGATAACTACCATATGATTCTTTCTCTAGAAAAATCTTCTATTTAGATCGCCTACATCTGATGTTTAAAGCGAATCATTAATAAATTGATCTTTTACGGCAGTCAAAAGACATTATAAGAAACCAATATGACTCCAATACATCATCAAAGAGGATTTTGCAGAAAAAACAACCATACTTGAAAAGATCATTTAAACAAGAATAAAAGGGAGATTTATAGGCAAAAATAATATGGCATATTATTAGTATTAAAATCAATTCAAGTGTGATGATGTGAAAATATCCTGTAAAATTTTGGTTTATCGATAAACAAATATTTATGGAATAAATCCTCTGACATGGAATATTGGTAATATATCTTATTTTTTAGGTCGATGAAATTTATAGGTGTTGATGAATATGTTCTTGTGGTGTTGTCCATTGTTGATTTTGGTGAATATCGAATAAGATTTGGTATAATATATAGTAGTTCAAGCATCGGCATCACAACAAACGTCAAGATAAATGTCAACACACGGTAGGCGCTTTGGGCGGAGTTCCAGCCTACTGATTGGCAGGAGGCGGAGCAGCGCCGAGAAGGCGGGCTAAGACCACGCGCAATGTCGCCACTAGTCGAGACGGGCGCGCGACAGCAACAGGACGTGTGTGCAGCCCGCCCGCTACTTCGCTCCAGCACAATGCCATCATCCAGTGAATAAAAGTTGGGAACGATCAGTGAATACGGTCAATCCAATACAGTCAATCTAATTGTGTTTTAGAACGGATTATGAACAATTGAAACTTTAATGAATATCGATACGGAAGTGCTCAAACCGTCGCTCGACAAAATGTTGGTGCCACCCGATATGATGGCGGCCCAATCGAAGCTCGTCTATCAGATGAACAAATATTGCTCGGAGCGGGTCCACAGCAGGAAGGTCCAGATAAGCAAGACGATCCACGAGGTGTGTCGGGTCGTCCAGGACGTCCTCAAGGAAGTCGAGCTCCAGGAGCCGCGCTTCATATCGTCGCTGACGGACTACAACGGCCGTTTTGACGGCCTCGAAGTCGTCTCGCCGAACGAGTTCGAGATCATCATCTATCTGAATCAGATGGGCGTGCTGAACTTCGTCGACGACGGATCTCTCCCAGGATGCGCCGTTCTCAAGCTGAGCGACGGAAGAAAGCGATCCATGTCCCTGTGGGTCGAATTCATCACGGCTTCCGGCTACTTGTCAGCCAGGAAGATAAGATCCAGATTTCAAACGCTGGTAGCGCAAGCATGTGATAAATGTTCTTACAGAGACTGCGTCAAAATGATAGCGGAAACGACCGAAGTCAAACTGAGAATACGAGAAAGATACGTCGTCCAAATAACGCCAGCATTCAAATGTGCAGGACTTTGGCCGCGATCGGCGGCGCATTGGCCAGCCCCGGCGGCACCGTGGCCGCATCCGACCATCGTCGCCGAAGTAAAGACCGAAGGCTTCGATCTGCTATCGAAAGAATGCATCGCATTGCAGGGCAAAAATTCAGCCATGGAAGGAGACGCATGGGCGCTGAATTTCTTCGAGGCTGAAAATCGACTCTTACAGGGCGGATGCCGAAGGAAATGCCTCAGCATCCTGAAAACGATCCGCGATCGACATTTAGATCTTCCCGGAAATCCAGTCACATGCTATCACATGAAAACATTGCTGTTGTACGAATGCGAGAAGCATCCCAGGGAGCCCGAGTGGGACGAGGCCGCCATCGGCGATAGAATAAACGGCATATTCCTACAGTTGATCTCGTGTCTTCAATGCAGAAGATGTCCTCATTATTTCTTACCGAATTTGGATCTCTTCAAAGGCAAATCGCCCAGTGCTCTAGAAAACGCGGCGAAGCAAGTGTGGCGCCTCACCAGGGAGATGTTAACGAATTCGCGCTCCTTTGAAAAACTGTGATAACCTAGCGATTCATCGAACTCTTATCAAATTATATATTAAATTATTGTAATGCGTGAATACGAATTTTTAAACACGAGATTAAGCTCAAATTGCATAGTTTCCAAATAAATAGGTGATGTGATCGAAATGTGGCGGAGCAAACGGATCATATTTTTTAGATAAATCAGGTACTGACGTGATCAATTCCACACGACTTTTTATTGTAAATACTATCGTAATCTGTATAATATATTTTTAACCGAGTCTTTGTCGCTGTATTTGTTATGTTATAGTAGACGTATCGTGGATAGCGACCCTCAACGCACAATTGTCGATGTAAATTATTTCAATTATTAATAGTATATAAATGTGCAATTATTGTTAAACGACAGAGAACAATAAACATTATAATCAGGCAATGAAAACTTTTTTTTCTATACAATAGAGAGTTAGCGGATGCAATTCGAGAGAATACAGAACTAAGCGACGGCACAGTGCGCTAGCATTGCATTATGAAATGATTCCTATTAATATATTTTTTTAATTAACTGAAATGTAAATATTTATATTTATTATGGCAAGAATAAAATAATTTAAATACTCAAAAATCTGCATTTTACTCACACTACAACCATTATTGAATTTAGACTAATCAATTTTCAATCTGAAATGTTAAACGATCCCATATGCTATAATTCTGGCTTAAATTTAGCTTGAAACATTTTTGTACTAACATGTTATTAATAACAAACTTATTAAAAAATATAATCTAACGTAAATGTTCTTAATAACAATAGAAGATATCTGAAAGATTATTTTTCAATGTAAAATGAAGAAAAATAAATTTATTTGATTACAACAATTTCACAAGTCATAGGCTTAAATATTTAGGCGAAATTATTAATCGTCGCATTTATTATGTTCCATATCTGTTATCAAACATAGTAGATCTAAATTGGTGATTTTTTTTTGGAGATAAACGATCTATATTCAATGGAATGAAATTTTCATTTTTTTAAATAATATCTTAACTATTGTTACAAATCAGTTATTTATAACCGATATAGTGTTTGGATCTATTGATTGTTTTAGTATTTATTATTTCATATACGAAATGATGATAAGCCTGTATCAATACAATAGATCGACAATTTTAATTTTTCGGATCTCTTAAATTCATTAAAATGGGGATTTTTTTGCTCATAATCTTGATTTAATACAAAACCTTTATAATAAAAGACAAGAAACAAATCTACTATACAAACACTTGATCTAATTAATAATGCCATTGACTTGATATTGTTATATGAATTATATTTTTTACTAGTCAAAATAATGGTATTATACAATATATTGATGTAATAGAAGGGAAAACGCATATTTTTTTTCTCATAACTCAATTAATTAAAATTTATTTTATGTCGTTAATGGTGGATATGTAAATGCGTCTTTGGAAGACAATAGGTTAAAATTTAATACATGTAATATTTTCAATATGAAATAATTATTATAAGTCGGTTCGGTGTGAAGTTATCTCATTTTTTCGGACGGGCACTGAAAGACTTATTGGCATGATGTCCTAAGAGCGAGTAAAGGGGTAATCGAACGAGCTTTTATGAGATGTTCAAAAACCATAGGCGCCTCGTTAGAAAATGTATTAAAAAAGACTTATAGACAAATAAGCCATAAAGTCTTTACCGTTTACATAGATCACCGGGATGATATATAAGCACCGTGGTCAATTATTGGCCATTTTCGTGAGTTTTGTTAATGATTCAATTCCGCTGTTTAATTGTCGGTACGGTTGGCCAAAGCAAGTCGGTTCTTCCTTTGAGCGATTCTTCGGGCTTCGAATCCGTATACAGCGGGTAGCCACAATAATATATTGCTAATGCATGCTGTGTTCATAAATCCATAATGTCGAGCGATTATAATATAGTGTAGAAGAAGAGAACCCTGGGCTCTTACTTCACTAAGCGTATAACTCACCGGGCAACTATATTTTGCCGCCGCCTTCAGGACGTCCATAAAAGCTCCTCGCTAATGATCCGACAATTAACGAAATCGAAATTAAACGCAAAAAGCCTCATTAATCAATATCTGAGTCTTCTCCCGATAGTCGGAGGTAAAACGACTCGGCGCTCGATACGCTTTGCGAAAATAATTCGTTTCTGTGATACGTTGAGTTCTTTCTGTGACTTGTCGGCACCTCACCGCCGGGGCTGCGCCCTCCGACAGGGCCCCCTTCATCAGTAAGACCGTTTCATCTTGTCCTAACGAAAATTACACGCGAAACATTATAATATAATGCTAAATTTTATTACATCTCATCCTTCGTTATCGCCTAAACATGCGGCTTATGGCAAACATCGAAATTCAAAGAAATGCATTTTTTGTGCCGTTCTTTTCTCTACCTCCAGTGGGCCGTTCCCAATCGACGCTTAACTGTAATAAAATTAAGGACTTAAAAACCTTTCAATAATTGTCAAAGTTTAACATTCAGTCTTCTCCCGATAGTCGGAGGTAAAACGACTCGGCGCTCGATACGCTTTGCGAAAATAATTCGTTTCTGTGATACGTTGAGTTCTTTCTGTGACTTGTCGGCACCTCACCGCCGGGGCTGCGCCCTCCGACAGGGCCCCCTTCATCAGTAAGACCGTTTCATCTTGTCCTAACGAAAATTACACGCGAAACATTATAATATAATGCTAAATTTTATTACATCTCATCCTTCGTTATCGCCTAAACATGCGGCTTATGGCAAACATCGAAATTCAAAGAAATGCATTTTTTGTGCCGTTCTTTTCTCTACCTCCAGTGGGCCGTTCCCAATCGACGCTTAACTGTAATAAAATTAAGGACTTAAAAACCTTTCAATAATTGTCAAAGTTTAACATTCAGTCTTCTCCCGATAGTCGGAGGTAAAACGACTCGGCGCTCGATACGCTTTGCGAAAATAATTCGTTTCTGTGATACGTTGAGTTCTTTCTGTGACTTGTCGGCACCCTCAACGCCGGGGACCCCCCCCCCTGCACTCTCCCCCGCGCAAGTTCATTCGTACGCTCTGACGAAACGCCGACTACACTTGTATATAAAATTCGCGAGTGACGCCGAAAAACATTGTTTTTACGACATCTGCACAAAAAAAAATGGAACATCTTCACCGCGTCACTTGAGAGGAACTACAACAAGGATAATAACGCAAGTAAGATCATAATAATCCAAGCTTCCAAGGTAAGTGAATTAACAAATACTCGCACACATCCGCCTCCTACTATCACATAAACACGGGAACACTGGGAGCAAAATGCTTTTTCGACTGCTCCCATAATACAATCTTGACTATAAAACTATTTGATATGGACCTGACTATTTGATATTACTTGATACCTGACTTTAACCTATTCGTTTCAGCTATGTCTATATATTTGTTTCCAGTTACTCCCAGTCTGACCGATTAAATATTATTTGATTGTGCCCGGTAGACACTAAACGTCAAAGTTCGAATACTGTGATGCGACATAACTACCCCTTGTTAATACAATTTGACTAATACTTTTGCGGCCTAACCACATTTGACTACTCCTAACTATTATACTTATACGATTTTATGTATTTTAACTATTGGCCACTTGTCTAGTACCTTTTTACAGAGTAGATACTTAAATACTCTTCTAACAGCAAGCTGATATCCAGTTTATATACTATTCATTGCTTTTTATACGAATCTTAACTTGCATGTCGCTCGTTGTCTCTTGCATGGTCTTCCCTACTTAGCAGTATGGAACTCGAGGAACCTCACCGGTTCGGATCCGAGAGGCTCTAGGAACGGAGCAGGAACAAGAAGAACACCAAGAAGACGGCCTCGAGGAGATGCATTTGATGATCTTTACTTTGCAACGAAAAACAACATTGTCTTCCGTTGACTTCTATATCGTTTTGTAATCGCCGAACTGAGAGGGGCAACCTGAAAAAATGGCGAAACCACTCAGTTTCGAATTCGCTCGGGTAAGTTGTACGGTGACGGGGAGACACCCTCAGTTGGTGTAGGAGCGAATCCGAGATGCACTTAAGCGTCTCGTATGTCTTCACCCTACCCCGGCAACGCCCTAGCGAGGAAAGGGGGGACTGGACTCCTTGTACTCCAGAAAGCCCTTTCCAGTAGAGTCAAAAAGGTCGTCTAGAGTAGTTTTCCACCATCTCCCTATGAAAACTACTCAGTCTTTACAAACCCCCCAAACTCCTTATCGAGACGTTCGCGAAAGTGTTCGTCAATACGTTTCACTCAGGATACCCGTTGGGTGAGCGTTCAAATAAAAACTCGGTGGTAATGCTACCTTCAATATCGAGCGAATGAGGAGGTGAATGTATGATACAGACGAAATGGATGTAACCCCTTTCCTATGAATGGATATTGAAGAGGCCCATAGTTCTGTAGTGGACTGTTAGTGGCTGCGCTATGATGATGAATCAATATCTAATTTGATTATCTTCATATCTATCATAAAAAGTGACAAATGGTCCGCGAGTTCTGGAGCATTGCGAGATATATCGAAGATCGGGCAAAAAAGCTCGAGTCTATAAATAAGCTCGGCTGGCAAAAAATTAACATTTAAAAAGTTTCCAAATATTAAATTTCATTGGCTATTAAAGCTATTTTTAGTGTCTTTTTGTCCAAAGCACTTAAATAAAGAAATACATTGACCATATATCATAAGAAGGGCTATTATATGATGTTAAATGGTCGTCTCAGAAATAGGTGTCAATTATTAAAAAAAAAAAATGCTAGATGACACACAAATAAATCAACTGATGAAGCGGCTTATGTGTTGTTATAATAACTATCAACATCGGTCTCCTAATTATTTAATTTAAATTTAATTAAAAAGATGGAGAATCACACTGAGTCGGGGGTCATGGATGTGACAATTCAAAAAAAATATTTTTGATCATCTTACTTTGAAATATGAGCAACCGGCTAATGCCAAGTGTCGAAATAAAATGCAAATCCGGGCGTTGATGGATGTGCAGTCAGCTAAAATGTGGATTTAATTATTCTTCCGAATCCGACTAATTAATTCTAATTTTTTTCTCATCCGAACCGACGAAAGACTCAAATAGTGTAAATAGTCTTATAATCGTACAAAGGGGACCGAATCGAGAAATTTATTAGAGTAAGTTCAGAATTTGAATAAATTCTCGAGTCTGACGCCATGACAGCTTAAAGACAACATAAACAACGCCATAGAAATCCCACTGGCTCTTCAACAGTTCAATTTTTTCTCGAGCAAATCGTTCACTATGATCGATATAAAATGCGGCCGGCGAATAATTCAAAGTCCGTCAGTAATCTTAAGCGCAAATACCGACTGTATTTCGGAACGATCCTTGCGCCGAAAAACATTCAATTGAATGCTTTCAGCAATGCAATGCGAAAAAGCTATAAATTTCGAATGAAATAAAAGTCTTGCGATCTCTTAAATCTGATTTCCGAGGACATTAATTACTAATGGCTTGAAATTATTTTTTCTAAGCATTATTAACATCTTGAACAATTTCAGCAACCCGCTGGATGCTGTCAAATTTATTTGACAAGCGCGTATAAAATCGCGATTTTAAGCGACCCAGTGAAATATGGTGAATCCTCGGCTTTTATTGCTGGAAGGATTAGCCAAAATAAATCTAAATGCGGATTATCTTCATGCAACAAATTTCGCTAGTCATTTCGGATAAAATGTTTTAAATAATGATTGCAGTTAAATCTAAGCAAAGTGTTTTTATTGGGGGATTCAGCAAACGGATATTTTTACCACAGACAAGTGCCAACTGATTTGTCAATAATTAGAGAGTGTTAAAAACAATTGAGGCTATTGGCTTTAGTTTTGAATTTAAATTATTCAGGAATAGTTTATTAAATAAAGTATTTGAAACATGATTATTTTTTGTCAATCTGATTATTTGCAATTATCTTTGGAGGATACTGAAAAAGATTTCAATTTCTTCTTTCTTCTGATTATACGAACGTTTCTGTGTCTTATTATTGATATTATTGTATAATAGCCATACATATTTTTATTAAGGGATACAAATTCATAGATACATTTCAAAACTATGTCATAAAATGCATATATTCCATTCGCTGAAATATTGAAGAAATGTTGATTTGAAAATTGGTTACAAGCAGGAACGTGCTAAACAATACTTTTCGCATGATTTCAGGTGATGATTTGCTTTCTCTCAAATACAAGTCCGATTGGATTTTTTTAAAAACTCGGAGGTTATGCTACTTTCAATATCGAGCGAATGCGGAGGTGAATGTATGATACAGACGAGATGGATGTAATCCCTTCCTGTGAATGGATGAAGAGTCACATAGTTCTGCAGTGGACTGTTTGTGGCTACATTATGATGATTATTATTCATATAAATTTATAGCATACAATAGATTTGTATCGCGAGTGTTTTTGGTGTGATAAATACGCCTTTTGGCTTCAAATAAAGATTGGCACGCGCTGAAGAGGCGCAAAGTAAACACTGGCGCCATATTTTGAGATTCACTGCAAATGATTGATAAAGAGTATCGAAAGAGTTCATTAATCGAGTCGGTCCGGTGCCCAGAGCAGCCGCCCGGATCAAAGGAGGTAAGTACAAACACGGCCGCCATCGCTCGGTTGGTGATAGATGTTCTGTCCGACTGGAAGGTATGGACTCCGATTGTACGGGAAAAGCCGACAATGGAACTCGTACTTTTCTAGCCAAAACGCACACATCCACACATCCTTCACAAATCCATATTCTCGGAAGATCTCGCAGGAGCAGAAGGATATTTGCATAGCATTGCGATTCGCGAGACGGCGTCCGCAGCAATAAATAAGCGTTTAAGAAGCAGCGATGAAGAAGAGGAGGCATGACATTGACAAGAGATTGTTGAACTCGATTATCGCCGCCGTTAATATGAGTAGTGTTTTGCGGCGGTCGATCCGGGAATACAAATCACATATGCCGGTTGAATTATGATTGCATCAAAAATATGCAAATGGCTTCGATTGAATCGTTGCATTTCGGTGGCGTCCCCGCGGACACGGCGCATTCCTCCTCGTACGGGTTGGGGATGCAGCCGTTTTACAAATAGCGCTTACCGAGAAACGCGCCGGACAATCAAAGACGTCATAAAGTGTGCCCAAACACACGACGGGCCGCGTCATATTTGTGTATTTAATGCAACATTAATATGTGAAGATCGTGCCTTACGGTGCGTGCTGCGTGTGCGAATGGCCCAACGACGCCGAAGACATGGACATCGTCATTCAATGGCGACGGACCTGCTCCGTCTAATACCTGAGTTGTCGCTCGGCCGACAGCATTTAACAGCTTGATGGCCAACATTTTAATTGGTCGCTTTTTATGCCATCGACAATGAAGAAGCTGCGACTTTAAGCGACGAAGAACACCCGAGATAAATTCACACTTTCTGGACGGGACATCTTTAGTATTCAGGATAAATAGTGTGCTTCGGATACTTTTATTATGCCATTGTTGATTTTTACTGATCTGCATTGATCAATATTAACACACTTAAAGTCTAATGCGCATAATATGATTATATACGATTATATTCGTTCAATATTTAATTATTGAAAGCACTCCCTTCCATGAAGTGAAAACTCACAAAAACCACAATAAAATTTGGGCAATTTATGGGTACATCGATGCTATTTTATAACTTATTTTCACTCTCAAAAGTTTATATTGTGTGAATAATAACGACGCTCAATGTAATACTTTTGACAGCCATTAGCTATGTGAAGAGATATACTAATTTAAATCAAATGATACATAGTATAAGGATATACCATATGAACGTTCGGAATTCGTATGTGAGAATTAAAACGTTATTATTTTTACATAAATATAAAAAATCATCATCTTTCATCTCTAATAGCTTTAATAATATTTTGCCATTTTTTTTCAAATGCCGAATTACCTCGTCCCGGTTTTGAAACATTCAGAAGTAGTGAAAAATGTGAATATATTTAATTTGGAAATGTCGCTGGAAAAAGCTTTGTCTCAAAGCAATATTAATTAGCCACTTGATTAAACCTTTTCGTTAGTGAGCAAATTTAAAATCGATGAAGTCGTTGATGTCATAATCGCTTTACACCGATTACTTTCTGTCAGCTCCTAATCAGCGTAAGACAATCTTCAATTCGAGGCAGAGCCACTTGTCATGAACACTCGTCATTTCTTTACATAAAAAATGCACAAAAAATCGATTCAAGTGCTCCTCCTTTAGAAGGAAATAATAATTGGACAAATACTCATTCAACACGCAGCGAAGAACAGCAAGCAGTTAAATAAACAAACACTCTCGATAACACACAATATTCGGTCGTTTCTTTGCGTAAACAAATAACACACTTGAAATCGAAATCATTACAAGTGGATAAATTTGGGCTTAACGATCTATACAATCATGCGATGCATGTGAAGAAGCTATCCGTCTCAGTCTCCCTAACAGCGCTAAGTTCTCTTTGTCTCTGTCCGCCACGGAGCTTCAATGCACAAGAGTGCTCTTTCTGAATAGTGAAGGTCAAAACGGATATTTCCGTAAGTACTCACGAAAAGGTTAATTTATCGCGCATATTTTCGATTTCATGATAATACAATTTAGACGCAATGGCCTCCCTGGGCTTAAAAAAAGAATCATAAATATTTCCCTATTTTCTCACTGTGTAATAATCATGGTGATACATAGGCATTCGAACCCTGCCCAAATATTTTCTTTTTGTAGCAATAAAAACCATTTTACCAACTAAAAATGGGGGTTATTCATTACGAATAATCAAAAAAGAACACATTTCAATGTGGCTCAGTTTTTTTGGTATTTTGACAATTCATGTGACATTCAATTATCCAGATTTTGAATCTATCCTAATGAAGCAAGGCTTTTAAATCTTCATCATTAACGATGATTTTGGATCTTTTACAAGGTTTACATTTGCGGAACAATTTTTTTGAACTATTTCCTCATACATCGATCATTCTCCGAAAGCTTTGTTGATATTTCTATCTATATTTGCTACATTATGTCTCAACTTCATCTCATACAAAATAAATAAGTGGAAAATTTGTTGGCGCTATTCTGTTGAAAATCATAGAAAACAATAGATATAACAACAATGATTCCTTTTTTTAAGATAACCGAAGACTACAGTACTTTCATCAATTTTAAATCGTCGAACTTGAAAAATAATACATAGAACCTTGATTAGAGGTGGCTTTTAGCAATTTCTTTTATGGGATTATTGCCACATATTTTTACATGGTTTATCATAGCATTTTGAAAATGTGATCGCCAGCTACACCTCCCCAGTAGATTTGAATCCAAGATGATTGAGTTACACCATTTAACTGAGTGACTTACATACAGATCAAACACAAATAGTTTTTTTCTCAATTGCAGTCGATTTTTGTATTTAGTAATTATTAACCATTCCCCGCCTATAATAAATGTCTATTTGAGAGCAATTTCAACACTTAAAAATACGGTTTCTAAGACAGATATTATGTATGAAATTATTATATTAAACGATATATATGATCTTTTTTTATCCGATATCCACTGTGGATATTTCAAAAGTGAAAGACTTTGATTAATAATCATTTTAGTTGCACATATACTAAAAAATATTAATATCAACAAGCAATTGCAATCTATATATATATAGATATTTTTTGTTAAAATGAATTGCTTGTATTAAACAAACGTGACATACGAGAGAAAAAGTATTTTATTTTTACGTACGTTATGTATGTCCTTTTAATACTTCTACATATGGCAGGTTTTTATTATTTTTTACCGTACAAAAATGCATATTATTTGTGCTTATTTCATGTATTATTCATAGCACGCCTGACGAAATTAACACGTATATAATGGGTTGTCCTCTTGGAAATAAACGTCTGAGATCAAAACTAATACTGATAATATAAATATTTGCATTAGTATTCATTGGCCACAAAAAAAGTGTGGTCACAAAGAAATGCTTCTGGAATAAATAACGACGATCGTAAATTTGTTGAGATCAGACAAAATCCTTGAAGATGCCTAGCATTAATTTCCAGGATAAATTTAAAGGATCGATTAGCATTATAGCTCGATTAAAATGAATCAAGGGAATTTATGAGCATTTGAAAGCAAACCTATTTTTATTAATTATGTGCAAATCCAAATAAAGTTTATTTGAGACTTTGAAATGTCTGTAGGTCTACATTTTTCAAATAAAATAACATCGCAGTTTGGAAAGCGCTGATGCAGTGATTATATTGAAATAATTTAATGGGATGGCAAATAGAACACGTCTATGAATTAAAACAATAGGATTGATTGTATTAGCGCCGAGAATGATTTGCTACATTCATTGAAGATCATCGCTGAGCAACGGACCGGCAAAAAACCGCAATCATCAAACAGATCGACCTATCGATTACATTCTCAGCGTTTCGCTACAACGACGAAAAAAACGCACAATGAAACCGTAGGAAACAATAATTCTATATTCGAAATGTAAGCATATACCACGAGCTTACGCTGTACGAGCTGTAAATCAAAACTGTGACAATGTAAGATTTGTATGCAATTTCTGCAAGTCGTATGCACTATTGACTTTAATGTGTGCATTCGTTATGTTTGAGGCCGTAAAACTTAGCCATTCGGAAAATGAAACGTAATTATGTTTACACAGGGCTTTAGCTCTCACAAAGTAAAGCAGTCGCATAAAGCAAATTCGCAGGTTTTTATCGATAATTTATGTACGGAGTTGGACAACGAAATTCAATGTTCACAATGGAGATAAAACACACGGTATTTGATATGACTTGAAAATTAATTTATATTGAATTCCGATACAGAAGAAAAAGAGCCATGAATAAATTTGCAGGGAGTGAAACTGGATACTGGTCGGAGACAAATAAATGGAAAATAAATCGATATGTGACCAATTCAAACTTGAATAGTTTTTATTGCAAAACAAGACTTTATTTTCTACGAACATTGATTATTTTAGTATATCTTTTTTGAAATGGAGTGCTATAATATTTAGAGTACCGAGAGTTAAGCGCATGACGAAAAATCAATATAAGCATATGAAGCGGAACTCTAATTTTGGTAACAAGGCCTTTCAAAAGGCTTATTTTATATAATTTTTATTTTAAATCTAAATTATGTAATGTCGGTGAAAACCTGAAGAAAATATGTGATTAAATTTGTATTATAATATTTAAATTTATAGTCGTGTGCAATTAATATGACATAAGATTGCCAGATGTTAGACTATTTAGTTCATGGAAAATATCAAGGGGCATTGAAGATTTGATTCAAGTCACTATTGGCACTGTGAAAATGATGTTAAAAATTCAAACGAATAATATAAATAAATAAAAAAAACAAGTTATAATGTAAGGGCAATTAAAAAGCTTCACGAGATGAATATCTTAACACGCAACAGGAAGCGGCTCGTTTAGAAAAATGCAACTTAATCAAGAAAAACTGTTCATTTAATTACATAAGAAATTAAATGGCTAGAAGCATTGCAGAAAAAATATGCTACTGCCGCATTTATTAGACACCATTAAAACTGGTCGATATTAAAGCTGCATATGACCAAATGTTAGTTACGAGATTGTAAAAGAAACAGATCATTGAAAAAATATCCACAGTACGAAAATTTTGAATAATTCCAATTCCAGTCTCAAACTAGATTTATCTAATCTGGTATTAAGCCAGCCTGAAACAAATATGAAGATCAAAAAATTCTTCTGCAAGATCACAAGCGTCAGAAATGCAGTAAAATGATTGCAATGAATAGTGATCCTATCAGATTTGTGAGTACAAATATGATAAAAATATAATAATTTACAAATTGTTTTGATCATGGTGTACATTCGAAAGTTCAGAGACAGTAAGGGAAGAAGGTTTGGGAGCATAAAAGCGAAGAAATACGACAGGGGGGGAGTTGATGTACGGTAGACGTCACGAGAGCGGACACGACTCGTGTTTCAAGTGATACAGGATAGTTCTTCGTCTCATATACCTGCTGAAGCACTTGCTGCAAAGTCGTATGTTGTGTGTATGTGTAATTTATGTAAACTAGCTGACAAAAAGACACGGGATATGCGGCCATATTTGAGCCAATGGAACAAAACAGTGCAACGCGACGTGAATACAAGGCGACGTCGAAAAAATTGCAGACGAAAAAAATTTGCGCTCCGAATGCACTAGCACTTTCGGGGCAAATGGGATTAGCATCGATCCGGATGCTGCGAAAACAGACGGGAGTCGAAGAAAAACCTATCATCTGTTTATAACCCGATTAGTATCGAGTTATTCCTCTCTGCTTCGTGGGCTCCCTGCAAATCACATTATTGCTGGAGCAGACTGGATAGGGGAGGACTTAATTCAGATTAACGGCGTCGGCGGCCGAAATTACTTTCATGTCCTATGATGCTATGGATTCGTAGGGGTTGCTCTGGAACGAATGAAAAACAATCTCTTTGGGCAGCCTAGCCTTAAAATATCTCTAGTAATTTTCTGGAGAGCAGACTACATCGAAGAAATTGGGGTTAAAAAAAATACAGACAAAAGATATACCAAATTTTAAAAGATAAGAGAATTAACACAACTAAGTAAAAATATTCGATATATAAATTATAATATTTTTCCCAATAACATCGTTTCATAATTTGGAAGAATTTAAATATTTAGCACCGAGAATTGAATTGATCTTTTGAAAGTACAAATCAAACAATGGTCAAAATCGCCATGAAAAAATACTAGGCTATTTATGGTACTTGTCGGAAGAGTTGATGTCTTTTGCATTTGTCGACGAACTTTCAGTTCAAGATAAGAAAAATATGATAGATGCACTAAGAATTGAAGATGTAGAGGATTTCCCAAAAACAAAAAGCATTGATGTCGAACACATCACCGAAAAAGGCATAGAAGACTTTTCATTACAGTTTTCGAATAAAGATGTTTTGAAAGAGGATAACTCTTATTTTGAGGCTGTAAAGAAAATAGGTCCTATTATATTCGGGTAGTGAATGATATTGCTGAGCGTTGTGTTGTCTCAATGTAGCAATATAATAAATTGATGACAATCGTTTTGGTTGGTATAAGATTACAGTAAGACATATTCTGATACCAAAAAGTCAACGCCTGTATCCTGAATATATGACAATAATATTAAAAGGGTATTCTTATTTGTAATCTAAACTTAAATTTTATATGTAAATGTTTTATATTAATAAATAAAAGTTAGTGATTAACCTTTTAAGGAGTATTATCGAAGGGTCTTCGATATGACCTTCACTATTCAGAAAGAGCACTCTTGTGCATTGAAGCTCCGAGGCGGACAGAGACAGAGAGAACTTAGCGCAGTTCAGGAGACTGAGACGGAGAGCTTTCTCGCATGCATCTCATGATTGTATGGATCGTTAAGCCCAAATTTATCCACTTATAATGATTTCGATTTCAAGTGTGTTGTTTTTTTAAGCAAAGAAACGACCGAATATTGTGTGTTATCGAGAGTGTTTGTTTATCTAACTGCTTGCTGTTCTTCGCTGCGTGTTGAATGAGTTTTTGTCCAATTATCATTTCCTTCTAAAAGAGGAGCACTTGAATCGATTTTTTGTCCATTGTTTATGTGAAGAAATGAAGTGGTCTTGTATGCACTATCAGTGTTCATTTACAATTGACTCTGCCTCGAATTGAAGATTGTCTTACGCTGATTAGGAGCTGACAGAAAGTAATCGGTGTAAAGCGATTATGACATCAACGACTTCATCGATTTTAAATTTGCTCACTAACGAAAAGGTTAATGTAGTGTTTTATTCTAAAACACTATATTAAGCTAAGCTAAGCTAATTAAAAGCTAATACAATATAATGTAGTGATGAATGGATTCTGACTAGTTGGATAATAAGTTTTTCAATACATTATCAAAAAAATGATTATGCAAATATCCAAATGGCAATCATTTTAAGATAGAAGATTTGTTTTATTTCATCGTGTATTTATCCAGAATATGAATGTTTCACGTTGTGCATTTATGCGGCGTTTTAATTGCATAGATATATTCAAGACTTGCTCATACAAATATAACATACATTACGTACCATTAGAAATTGAGGAACGTCCACATTTTAAATGCGGTCCCCGAGCGGTTAAAAGCCATACATGATCTCTAAGGCAGAACAATAAATAAAGCGAGTCAAACGTTACCGCTCAGGACCATAAATAAAAATGTTGTTAATTTTGGCATCTCGTATGACAAATCGACTCCAACGCAAATACATCATTGAAATAATTATTCGCATGGAAAAAAATACACTTGGTCTAAGATCTCGACGCTATCGATCGTCGGACGTATCACGATAATGACGTCTATCAAATCCGATTTGATGAGGAAGAAAAAACGACGAACATCGAGAGTGTATCTGATAGAGGTCAAAATTCAATTTGAGCATGCGGAAGAATTATACATGAAAGCGAAGGGTTGAATTCGTGATATGTTGTGGGCCTAAACCAGACACAATATCCATTATTCATCGATCGATATATCATTATTCAAATGTAGCAAACACTATATATCAAACAGATAGGGCAGATGGAAATAATTCAATGATTCGTAAGAGAAAAATTAAAACAAAACGGATCTCCTCCCCGGCCCGAAATGAGGATGCCTCGAATTGCCGTGGCATACTTAGGATTCTTTATATGCCGAGTCTAGACCGACATTTTTTATTGAACGACTTGGGAGAAAAAATGCAAAAAGTTTATATCAAACCGTTGTTGTATAGTTGAATAGATGAAACATTTAAAAATCGCCTAAAACTCCAAATTATGAGCTTCCATCAAATAAACTGTGTGGGCATCATTGATGATAGTGGAAAATTTAAGAAAGACATTGGACATAAAATTGTTCTAAAATGAGCTAAAATCCAATGAAGATTTTATCTATTTTAAAACGCTGTCGCTAAATTTGATTTCGTACCCATTGAATTGTCAGTTTGATAGCTAAATAATCCATCCAATAGATTGATATTCCAAAAATAAGTATCATATATAAAATGCATATCATTTGATCATCATCTTAAGCCATGATGAATTATATAACTTTCTTATTCAGAAAACATAGTAGTTTGCGGATCATTTTAATCATTTGTCGTGTTTGAATATAAATTCAACTGTTAACAATTTAAAAATGCATCAAGTGCTATTGACGAGTCAGTACAAATTTTACTGGAGGATTTTTGCCACTCTTTTAATAGATTTATTAAGCGTAAAATGCTATTACGAGAACCACTCGAAATTATCCATGCAAAAAATATGTCCAATGTGTGTCCATTTTTTGTCGAATGGTACTACAACAAGCATAATGGATAATGTTACAGTTGAACTTTCCACATTTAAGCGACAACTTAATGGAAGTTGCCATCAATAATATTTTGCAGTTTTACAATATATGAAAGAATGTACCATACCTTCGTGTTTTGGGCGACATCTAGTAACATTTGACATTTTTGAAATCTAAACAGAGCCATAACGAGAATATGAAGGGCCCGTGGCAAGTATTTAACTTGCGCCCCCTCCCCCTTTGAGATTAAAAGTGATGGTAAAGGTATTTGTTAAAAAAATATTAATAATACCATGATATGTATTTGGTACACAATATGAAATTCTTAGCCCCGTATCTATTATATTTTATATCGATGTTCCTATTATTAGAGTTGTAGTAAATACATCATGGTAAAGTAAAAGTTAGACGAGGCCATACGAGCTGCCAAGACGAACAGCGCAGTGGTCGATTAAATGAGGTAACCCCCTCAGAAATGGTGAAAAATATCTACAAAAAGGTATTGGATGACCGTCCCGGATACGCATTTATCCCCGAAAGTGCCGAAAAAAGCCCTAAAAAAGGACGGAGTGGCCACCAAGTCTGTGGGTCCAACTGGTCCGCTTTTTAGACTGCTGAAATGACGAATGAACGCCTCGCGATCGAATGCCATACCCGAACATATCTACAAAGTATACTATGTTTATTTGTTTAGTTGGCAGATATTAGGTATTAAAATGTACACCTGAAACTATACAATCGATTATAGCTCAAATTCCAAGAAGTTCACAGCTAGCAACATCAAAGTAAATGCAAAAAAAAAATGCGTGAACCAAAATTAGAAAACAATTGTGACAAGTTTCTGTGTAAGTACCATGTTGCGCAAAAAACGCAGACATGCATGCTAAAAGTGTAAGTCTTGATTAAACTGATCCCGCATATGATGTGTTAAAATCCTCAATTCATCTTATTCTAGTTTCTATTGTAATATGTATTCATTTCAAATCTTGACGAATGATTTCCAAGCGATATATTGAACAAAATAAAATCATCCCGGGGAATGTTAAAGGCTCAAATCTAAGAATTTTTATATGTTAAAGGAATTTATTTTAAGCCTTGAGTTTTAACCCTTTTGCGACGTATCATGCCAAAGGACAGTATGAAATTGCGCTGCATTAAAGTATGATATTGCTTTATTCCGGTGGACATCTATCGGCGCGAGCAGCACGTAGCATATTAATCATTTGAAATTTAAATCGCGCACCCAAATATAGAAACCGACACAAAAACACAATTTGCCAACGTTAAAATTATAAATTTAAAATATTACTCGAGCCGGGCGAATTTGAATTTTAAATACGATATCGAATACGTAGTATATTATACAAATACACAGGTTTGCGGGCATGTAATTACCGGTCCGATATGGAACGTAGAATTTGTCGAGCATATGAAAAAATGCGATGTTGTGGCCGACGGTGGCGTGTTAGCATGTACGGCGTGTACCAAAATTATTAGAGGAATATTATGTTAATGGGTTTGGGGTAGCGATGACCCAAACGCAGCAGGAGTCCACGGGAGGCAGGCGCCGCTACGTGCGCCGCACGCGATGCCGCCTTTGCCATTTGAATATTGAAACAGCCTGTATTAGAGAAGTACAGGCTGGTCTGCTCATCTGCACCATGGGCCAGGAATTATCAACTTCCAGATATTATCTGACAATCGGTTCAATGAAATGCGATTATGGTGAGGATATTTGTATGTGTGCCATTAAGTGAATCTATGTCATTATCCGTAAAAATCCACTTATCTAGTCAGGACCATCGCAGCGTATATGAATTTTGTACATAAATAAATAAATACTGCCGATAGCACACAATTTTCGGTAATTTCTTCAAGTAAACATAGACAATATACTTGAAATCGATTTATTATATCATTCACATATTATTAGTCGATAAATATGGGTTGGGTTAAAGATCTATACAATCGTATGATGTACGCAAGATACTCTCTCCGTCTCTGTTTCTCTACAAACTTAATGTGCAAGACACTCTCTGTCTTTGTCTTTTTGAGCTCAACGTGTAAGAATGAACCACTGGAATTCGGACACAATTCTGTGTCAGACCTCTTTAACCCTTTGCGGGCGTATTAAATTTGGACATGAGTGTCGTAATGGTCGAAACTAGTTTCCGTTGAAAGAGCAGTGATAGATAACATGCAAGATTATGAAGGATAAACAAGATTTATCAATTGTTTATTGCTTGAACATTTGAACTTAAACTGGGATCAGCGGATCTTTGGAGGTCTGCGAAGCCATTACCGGGGGTCCGCAAAAATATAAAAAAAAACATTTATCTATACTTGAACAAGATATTTTCGTGGAATTATTTACAGAAAACATTGTAAGAAGACCTATTTTGACCAATATTTGACCAAGAAATCTTTGTTTGTTTGAAAAATTAAGTCAGAAGGGTTGGGATAGGGTCCGCTAAAAAAAATTGAGGGGGTCAGCGAAACAAATTTTGCTCAAGAAGGGGTCAGCAGACTACATGATTTTAAGTTTCAATAACATGTTTTTATTTAAAAATTATATTATGTATTTTCCATTGTGTGGTATCTTTGAAAGCAGTCTCTAATGTGCAGTCCTGTCTTTCGACTACACTTCTTTCGGTGGTTTTCTTTTGGCCATTTTGGCGTATTATTTTGGAATATCTTAACAAGCGAGAATGCCTAATTACAGTCAAACGTAATTTGTAAAGCTCTATTTGAAATTCTGATAAGTATCTCCGAAGCTCGTGGATTTCTTCACCCTCAAAAGGCGACTGACTCGCCACGGTGTTTTGCATGGTGAGTGTGGAACGACCGCATCTTTTTATATTGAGTTTCGTTATATCTGATTTGATGGAGCAATGTTTTGGTTCGTGATATGATGATTTGGATCGGTTTCAGTGTAATATGTGTTTCATTGTGTCTGTTAATTAGCAATTCCAAAGCACTAGTTACAAAATCCGACATAATATTTCGCTTGGCATAGTCAGTAGGCTCTGAAATATCCTCAGACATCATACGAACGGGCTAGATCCTTAGAATCGCCTGCTTTCAGTTTTATTCATTGTGTCAACTGCAATTTTTGGGATGTGCTTGGAACACTTACAAGAATTTTTCATTTTCACTATCATTCTATCTTTCCACTTTCAATGTATTCAGAACTTTCACAGTCAGCTTCGCATTGACCTAATTCATATTGATCTTCTTTGGAGGTATCCTCAGAACTTTCAATGCAAGACAGTCCCAGATTATACGACTGCGACACGCACGACATTGAACAGAATGTTTTAATACCCATAGCTTTATAAAAATAAATTTGCTAAATTGTAGATGAATTTAAAAAATATATTTATGTTCCAAAATTGATCACATATTGAATGCTCAGTTTTTTTGCCAACGGAAATGTTAAAATATACGCAAAGACTTGATCAACAACAGGTTTATACGTTATTTTTTATGCTAAACAACGGATTAATCAAGTGATATATTTCCGTGAACGTGACAAATGTATGCAAATAATTGACATTATGAATCAAATATATATAGAGTAGATTTTTAGAAGAAAAACAATCCTTCGATACCGTGCCAAGGCATAGATCTCAATCCGCTGGTTGGCCACCACTAAGCCACAATCAAAATTCGTATAAAATATGTATCCGAAACACACGCCACTAATAAGCTTCATTTTTTTATTGATTAAAAAAGCCACATTCAAAATAAGAAGGCCATAAACGTTCCGATGGACATTAAGTCCGCCCGGATTTTTCGGAAGTCATCATATTATGGCTGGAATCCTTATGCCGATTTGCTAAATATATACGCGAAAACTGGTTTCTGCAGATAAATGCTACAATTAAAATGAGAAATTACGGTCATCGACGGGTTAAAGTGAGTTGTCGTCATATGGTGCACGCGAACCATAATAGGTATATTGCTGAAATTATTCATTTTTAAACCCATCGAGCAATACACAATAATCTAATTGCGTTTGCTTTCAATAATGCTTGCACGCCTGAGGCTAAAAATGTATCTTTATTATCAACGATGATCCTTAAAAAATGTTTACTCCAGTTAGGACGCATAATTTATGAGGGAATGTATTGTATTTAAGGGAATGCTCGACGATCTATAACGATAAATTAGAGATAGGCAAATATGGAAGCCCTTAAAACAGTAGGAAACTTTTTAATTGAGGTTCATTTTTAATGTTATATTTTAATAGGGAAAAATATGTAATAAATTCTGGCATTCATTTCAAATGCAAATGTATTGTAATGACGGTCGAAAAGCGCTGAGGAAATTCAGCGAAGAAAAGATTACAAATCAATTTTTAAAAAAATACAAAGATTTATAATGCATACTTTAAGAAGACATTTTTGTGTCTTATATTAGTAACTGAATTTGTTTTATGCGAAAATTATTTTTTCTCGCTTACAGAAGCTGACTATCTCAATCGCTTAACCCGAATATTATAGATTTATTGGCAGTTAAAAAATAAAATAACTGCAAAATTAAGTCGAATATGATTTAATGTTTATAAAAGACGTTAACAAATTTTAACATCGAAAAAGTAGCATAATGACAAAATATTTTTTGCGTAAGATTTATGATCAATATTACAAAGACGAAGTTTTTAAAAAAAAGCATTAAACGAATCAATATTCTTCAGATCCAACAATAAAAAATATTTTAAATTATAAAAAAATCCAAAGTTCCATCTAGCAATAGTGGCAAATAGCTGTGAATCATAAAAAGTTATTTTGGTTGCTAATTGAGAACTAAAAAAAAATATATTTTAGATTGCAAAATTATTGATAAGTGTATATATTAGGGGTACCGGAAAATAATCCATTTTTTAAACATAACAAAAACTTATTGAAATATATTTACATATATTTACATATCATTATAAAATATAATTTCCATTATTATTAAGGACTGTTTGCCATCTTTCTGGCAGCTTTTCAATCCCCTTTTTGTAGAAGTTGGATGTCTTTGAGGAAAAATACGAATTTAAAAAGTTTTCAACGTCATTTAGAATACTATTTTTTTTCGTTTAAAGAATGCTCCAACGAGCGAAACAAATAAAAGTCAGATAGTGCAAGATCTGGTGAGTATGGAGGATGATTTAAAACATCGAAATTAAGCTCAGATTTTTTTTCGGGGGTCACCGCTGCCTTGTATGGGCGCGCGTTGTCGTGAAGAAAGAATCGCCCTTTTCGATGACCAAAGAAGGACGTTTCACTTTTAATTTTTCATTCATTCTTTCAAGATGTTCACAATAAATTGCACAGTTACCGTTTTGCCCGGTTTTAAAAAGTTCATAATGGATAATTCCACGACTATCCCACTATACACACAATAGAACCTTGCGGAGGGTGAGACCCAGCTTAGGGGTCGGAACAGGTACTGCGTTCTTCGAAAGCCATTGTTTTTTTATTTCCCATTGTCGTAGACGATCCATTTATCGTCACTAGTTACAATTCGACTCAAAAATGGATCAGTATTATGTCTAATTAAAAACGAATTGCACGCATCTATGCGTGCATTTTTGTTGTCTTCGGACAGCGCATGTGGAATCCAAACTCCCATTCTGTGAACTTTGCCGATTTTTTTCATGTACTCTTGAACTGTGGATCATGGAATATCGAGTTTTTTTGATAATTCCTGGATACTTAAATGAGTATCGGATTCCACCATGACCTTCAGCATATCGTCTACGAATTTCCACGGTTTTCCTGATCTTGGTTCATCTTTAAAGCTTCTATCGCCCGATTTAAATCGCCGGAACCAAAACTGACATCTGTTAGCTGTTACTTTCGCTCCATAAAGCTTTTTGAGATTTTTGGCCGTCTTCGTCGCATTCCAGCCTTCATCGAAAAAAAGGAGCATGCAGTGCCGTATATGTTGCTCTGTTGCATCGGGCTTGCTCATCTTACTCCTAATAATAAAATATTTATGGACAAAAAAATAAACCCGGAGAACACAGTACTATAAAAAGAAAAACTTACGACGATGTTCTCTTCTCGGTGTCCAGAGACAGACTGATCACAAATAAGGCATGCAAAAAAATGGATTAGTTTCCGGTACCCCTAATATATGATATCGCATGTATGTCTGTCTGTTCTAAATTTAATAATCTTATTTTAAAGTCTAAAGTTTATTAAAGTCGATTACCCACGCTAATATTCGATATTTAAGTGTTCATGATAGTATGTAAATTCATTGATATAAACGTGTTTACAGCATAAAGTGCATACCCGAAAGAAAATTCACAAGTTGCATATTTAATGCATTTAAAAAGGTCTACGGTCGATACAAGGGCGGGGGGGTTTCCTGTAAATTCAGGGATGTCGGGTCTCTACAAAGGGTCGCAATACAAACCACTTATAGTTAATGGGTGTCGTTAAGTGAGTCACAACATCCCTTGCCCTTTAACGGGACATCTTTTGATAATTACTTAGCCGCTGTGCATAACGACAGTAAACAGATCACCACGAGACTGGATTACATCCCATGGGATCCGAAGAGAGGAAGCTGCGAATTTATTTTTAAAACAGGATATTCTCCGCGTTTACATGGAAACGAAATTCTCTTAAGCAAATTCAGTTTGCATTTGAACACCCAACCGTATAAGCTTCGATCGTAAGTCTCACACCTTCAGGTAATCTCACATTACTGATCGTTAAAGAGGAAGTATTAGGCATCATAAAACGGAAGTAGATGTGATAAAGTGGGCGGCTCGACGACACAAGCTCATAGCGCCACTTTAAATGTATAATAGCGGGATGCAAGGACTCTGGTTAGCGGCAAGATACAAGAACCAGAGTGCCCTTTCAGCTTAAGTTACGACCGGCCCTTGTGAAACACTTAAGTTTAGTGCTCTCCCGGATAAGTACTACATCGGTACACTTCACATAAAAGCTATAAAGGCGGCTCTGGAAACACCTGCTGCTACTATCTCATCGAAGAGTACGTACCCGAAGACGGGCGACAAAACAGGGAGTTCGCTATGGCAATGTCTGGGAAAATTCGGGAGCGACATGATTTTTGATTCGGATGAACTTTGAAAAAACAGCCGGAGTAAATTCGGCGGGCAGATGTTGAATTTGGACACGGGCGATTGATTTGATGGGTCGAATATCGAACTGTGGGGGGTACGTGTGCGACTGTTAACAATCAGCCCTTTTCATTAAGCACCTGGCTTAAGTGATCTCTATCTTAATTATGTTGTTAACATTTTTCTATCTTAATTGAATATATTTGGATATCATTTTCAGCTGAAAATATTTTGAACTTATATCAGCGTCGTATATATTGAGCTCAACAGATGCTGATAAGGTATTGAAAATATATTTCCATTATAAATGATTTATAGGTCAAATTTTACAAATAAAGATAGAATAACTTGTCTATTTAAATATATATGGATATCGATTTTAGAGCATATTCTAAACCCACAATTTTTTTGGATGGGCATTTGAGTCCCTGGAGAAGCAAAATGAAAACAAATGACAGTAAGTAAAAAGCAGGGATGAAAAAAAGAGGGTACGCCACCGTACACTTAAGTAAATTAACATGTTGAAATTGAAATTTTATATACAAGAAAAACAAATACTGTCATCTCTCATTGTACATGTTACTTCAATTACATGATTTTAGCTTTGATAAAAAATGATTCTTGCTATTAAATTGCCACAATGCTTCAATGTGAAAAATACTGGACTACAATTTTATGAAATATCACACATCATGTAATTGACTGTAATTAAAAACGTTGATGATGATAGTTTTAGTTTCAATGTGAACGAAATTGATTTAAACTTTAGGGATGAAATTAAGCGTGTAAATCAAGAGATAACTTTATAAAGGCTTGAAATATCGCCATTGCTTGTATAAAAAGTTGATACTGGATAAAACGAGAATTTACACCCCTTTGACTTTGATGCAAATGACATTGAACTCTGTCATTGTTCGGGATGGCGGTTGAGGGTTGTAAATGTTCGCGATCGTAAGAGTAATTGTATTGGAATTTTAACCCTTTAAAATGAAGTGCACTTGAGCTTAACTCAATTATTGTGTAATTTATAGTACATGTCGCGAAGGGGGTGAAATTTTTGAGTTCAATGTTTGCGATTGAATTATTTAAGTTGTGCGCCAGTTGATATTTAGCGAGTCGAATTTAATGCCATTTTTATGTATAAATGTGAAATATATATGGAAGAAATCGAATCGAAGAGGGGTAAATCAATGTGTGTTAAAGTAACGAGGTTGGATCCACCCTCTATCATTACCGAATGCTCTATATCCGATTAATCCAAATGTGATTACTTTGGTAGTCCACGTTAATGCAAGTAAATTATATAGCAATGGCGTTAAACAAGGGGTCAAAAGTGGACAACAAAGAGAATGGAAGATGTTTCAATTTCGGAAATGCATCAAGATTAATGCGATGACATTTATTTGAGTGGCGCTTAAAATATTTCACACAGTGTTAATAAGACTGACTCATTTCGAATGAGAATTTTTAGAGCTCCCCAGAGAATTTAATAGTCGACATATGGAGTAGAAATCTGGAGAATGTTGAAATTTGGAGCGACTTGGATGTGTACAGGAAATAGATTCCAAAACAATGTGTCCACGAATAAATATAAAAGGATTCCTCTCGAGAGCATTTGTCATCGATTTGTCACTTGGTTAAAAATAAGCGTACTTACCCCCGCAGCATTTGGGTGTGCAATTTGAAGCTATTGAACTTACCTGAAAAATAAAAAATAAATCATATTAAATAGATGCGATGATAAATAAAATAAATTTGGATCCTCTGAGTGACCGATTTCAGAGGGTCGCATAAAAAGCACAACGGGTCGCCCGAGGAGCCGTTGACAGGACGTGGAATTTTCTTATCTCATCTTGGGATCGATGATCTCATCTTTGAAAAGGTAGGCCGCAAGATAAGACACAAGCACAATGAGGGCGGCAAACCAGGGACAATGGTCTTAGACTTCCGAATAATATGTAGGTGTGTGTCAGCTGCCGGTGCATATTAAAATACTTGAGTGAAGAATTCAACATTTATTGGTCGAGTGGACGCTAAAAAAGGCATCGTTGAGGGAAGCATACACGAAAATAATTAAAGCAGCATATTTATTGGTCTGCGATAGTTATAGAATGACGCATAGGTGGAAAGTATCGTTTAAATATATAGAAATTCGAGATGGGCTCTCATTAACGATCATTGAATCATTTCACAGACATTTGGAAAAATATTATAACGCATCATTCAAATGATAATGTGACATTGGACATAATGCGTTAACTTTCCACAAAAAATACGCATAAATCAAATTTGATTGTGGTGATTAAACAGTTTTTTTTTTTAAAAAAAAAGTGTTGACATTTCTCAACAACGCCATGCATTATTTATGCAATGGCTATATAATTATCAAATTAAAACTCGTGAATCAACATGTGTGCTTTTTGCGAAATTTATGAACATACAATGCAGATAAAGCACTTAACAGCAAACGAAAAAAAAATGCTAAAACCTGGACAATATCAAACGACGTTGAAAACTCTGAACTGATGCAATGGAGCTATTTGGCTAATATTTTCGATTAAAATAGGGTTTGCTTTCGTGTTCTTCAAAAGTTTCTTATGCTACATTGAAGATATTCATCTCGGTTATATTTTTCGGATTCAAAATTTCTTTTCAACTCGTTTTACAGGCGAATGCTTCAAAGGCTTAGTAGAGCAATGGGTAAAATAACTTGTCTTGTCCGACTGGTCCAGTACGCTTGGTTTACCTTTGACGTAAGAATTTCTTGCATGTTCACCACACTTGTTTCTTACCTGGCTTGTATTATCAAAACAATCGCAACCTTCTAAATTTAATTTACTTGAGCGACTTTAAGCTTCACACGAAAGCAAATACTTATATCATATATACTAAAGTATATATCATATTAAAAATATTAACATGTACTATGTATCATCTTATTGTTATACAGTTAAAGTTCGACAAAATTTAACTATATAAAACTAATGAGCAGATTAAATTTGTCTTTTATGGTGCTGTCAATCAGATCAATTATATATGCTCAATAAAAGATATATCCGAATGAATATTCCTCAATTCGTAGAATATACTTGCATTACGATTTAAGTTTTGGCGGCTGAGTTAGAATTAACAACGTCGTCGGCGACACGTCGTAATAAAATGTGAATTATGAATCAGCATCATGAACACGTACCAAATCTGTGACATTTGAACTAGGTGCACGTCTCAGCTTGTTTACGTTTGACATGCGAGCCAGACGATGTTTATCATTTATATACGAATGAAAGTATCAGGGCTTTACTCATATTTTTCAACATTAGCTCGATTTCGTTGAACGTACGTCTTATGATATCGTAGATTAACCTTTTCGTGAGTACTTACGGAAATATCCGTTTTGCCCTTCACTATTCAGAAAGAACACTCTTGTGCATTGAAGCTCCGAGGCGGACAGAGACAAAGAGAACTTAGCGCAGTTCGGGAGACTGAGACGGATAGCTTCTTCATATGCATCGCATGATTGTATAGATCGTTAAGCCCAAATTTATCGACTTATAATGATTTCGATTTAAAGTGTGTTATTTGTCTACGCAAAGAAATGACCGAATATTGTGTGTTATCGAGAGTGTTTGTTTATTTAACTGCTTGCTGTTCTTCGCTGCGTGTTGAATGAGTCTTTGTCCAATTATCATTTCCTTCTAAAGGGGGAGCACTTGAATCGATTTTTTGTGCATTGTTTATGTAAAGAAATAAAGTGGTCTTGTATGCACTATCAAGTGTTCATTTACAATTGACTCTGCCTCGAATTGAAGATTGTCTTACGCTGACAGAAAGTAATCGGTGTAAAGCGATTATGACATCAACGACTTCATCGATTTTAAATTTGCTCACTAACGAAAAGGTTAATAAGATAATTTTAATGTAAAATAGTCAATCTTTCAAGAGTTCCAATCCAAACTCACAAATCAAGTGACTATATACCAAATTCACACAAGTCTTATTGAAGGATGTTGGACGTGCAAGATTCTAATATTTATTTGAAAACCTTTTGGGTAGCACTGGTGTAAGTCTTCTTCATACTAGGTGAAACAAAAAAGCGAGCCTTTTGTGCTTTTACGCTTCGGGAACTTATGAAAGGGCCGATGTGGATAAAATCGCAAATTACGGGAGCACAAATAGTAAAAGAAAAAGGGTTCAGCCTGCATTGTCGGTAGAATAATGAAAACATTGAAAGTTTTTCTATACACACTCGGTCGGCATACGCCGGTTCTTTGGCATAAAACAATCCTATCTCGGAGCATAATCGGGCAGTTGGCTGTTAACAAAAGGACCATTACGGGGAATAAAGTTTTATGATATTGTCAAAGAGCATTTATTACTTTATGGTTTGATGTAGACATAAATTCCGGAAGATTGATATCGCGAGCCCCGGCGGCGTGATTCTCGCGCTTTAAAAATTCAAGTATCTAGGAATCGATGATCCAATGCCGGGCTTTTAATTGAACATAATCTTAATTGTCATTTTGTAATCCGGTATTCAAATGGGCTAATCTTTATAGATCTACACAGAATCGGACCCGAACGAAAAGCTTAGTGGACGTTTAATTAAATTCAATCTATTTAATTACACGCTTATGTGATTGTAATTGCGTTGACGAGCGAGTACGCATTCGAGATTTTGTAAATTGGGACAGCTTCCTTATTTGGTAAAACCAGTGTGTCTATGTTTTTCTTTTAATGTGCTAATAAATTAAAGAATCACTACGCCTCGTTCCAGAACATCGATGCTTAAGATTTTTTTACGTTTTGCCATGTCGGCTAAGAATGTGTTAAAAATGTATATGCGTGGATGTGCGATTTTCAAACTATTCCGATATTTAAAATATTGATGAGCGATCCAAGACAAATAAATCATAATCTTGAAAAACAAGTATTTGTGAATCAATCTTCAGAGAAATTACATTGGAAAAAATTGCAATATGTTCCATACGTAATGTTTGTAAATACATTAATAAATATGGCTTATCCAAGATCATATTTCTCATTGTTATTGTGAATAATCGTGAGTTGAATGGATCATTAAGCTCTTGAAATGATAGTCCACGATGTAAAACGATGTCTTATTGTATATTTATTGACATTAAATTCAATTGATTAGTATTAAAGATCGACATTGATGTGTAACCTTGCTTAAATAATTCATACGAAGTCTATTTAATAAATATAGATCACAGATTAGAGTCGACATTATGTTATCTACTATTCATTACTACTTTTACAAATCATGGCTTGCTTGTTACTCGCTATCTCTTACATAGTCGACCCTATCCAACAATATGGAGCGTGATGAACTTTACCGGTTCAGAGCCAGGAAGCTTTAGGAACAGAACAAGGACAAGAAGGACATCAAATAGATGACATTGAAGAGAGGCATATAAAGAACTTCATTTTGCAACATTAACAGCATTGTCTTCCGTTGCCTTATAATCGTTTTGAAATCGCCGAACTGAGAGGGTCAACCTGAAATAGGAAAGCACTCAGTATCGAATTCGCTCGGGTAAGTTGAACGTGGACGGGGAGACACCCTCAGTTGGTGTAGGAGCGAATCCATCTTAGCCCAGCTACACCCTAGCGAGGAAAGAATGGATTGGACTCTTTGGATTCCAGAAACTCCTTTCCAGTAGAATCAAAAAGGTCATCTAGAGTAGTTTTCCACTGTCTTCAGAAGAAAACTACTCTTAACTTAAAACTACTTAATACGTATTTTTGATATAGACAAGGTAGAATACTTAAATATAAATAATGGTTCTATGTTAATTGGAATATATATTGTATAAGATCGGGATTTTTTGACAAATAAATTAGCAATTCTCTTTCATATGATTTTTAAAAGCCATCAAAAATACGGATTTTTTTTTCCAGTTGGATGGCAATATTTATAAATCAGTGATTTAATTGAATGATATCAAATATCTTGGACTTGGTTTGTACGGTTGTTTCATCTCATCGGTATATATATCTTAAAAACGGACAAGTTCTTGCCGAATAAGGCGGCTTACTTTTGAAGTTCTATCGATATTTGAGTTCGAAGATTAAATTGCATCTAAAAATGACTGATGCTTCTATTATTACAAAATTTAGAGCGATTCTTCATGCGCATCTGTAACTAGTTGATTTCGAAGCCAAGATCAAGTCTTAATTGATGATGATTATTTTTATACAAGAAAGGATCTATGGGTGAATAATAAAAACTATTATAATTTTGATACATATTTAAATAATTGTTGCAAATCATTGAATGCATTCTTGCCCAACTTTATAAATTATTTCATTATATCTTATAGATTTTGGAAATTCTGATAAATCTGAGTCGAGATATTTGGGAACATTAATACTTTGGATCTCCTGAAATTGATGTTATAATTAACCTGTATGGGAGTACTATCGGAAATATCCGTTTTGACCTTCACTATTCAGAAAGAGCACTCTTGTGCATTGAAGCTCCGAGGCGGACAGAGACAGAGAGAACTTAGCGCAGTTCGGGAGACTGAGACGGAGAGATTCTTCATATGCATCGCATGATTGTATAGATCGTTAAGCACAAATTTATCGACTTATAATGATTTCGATTTCAAGTGTGTTATTTGTCTACGCAAAGAAATGACCGAATATTGTGTGTTATCGAGAGTGTTTGTTTATTTAACTGCTTGCCGTTCTTCGCTGCGTGTTGAATGAGTCTTTGTTCAATTATCATTTCCTTCTAAAGGAGGAGCAAATGAATCGATTTTTTGTGCATTGTTTATGTAAAGAAATGACGTGGTCTTGTATTCACTATCAAGTGTTCATTTACAATTGACTCTGCCTCGAATTGAAGATTGTCTTACGCTGATTAGGAGCTGACAGAAAGTAATCGGTGTAAAGCGATTATGACAACAACGACTTCATCGATTTTAAATTTGTTCACTAACGAAAAGGTTAACATTACATCAACAGGCTGCTATGAAAAATAATACCTATTATCGACGATTATAATAATATTGGGACATTTTGGATAGTTTTTAATGCATCCACGATAAAAGTGATGCATAAAAATGATTCTCTGCCAAAATATAATCTAAATTGAAATGCAGTATTGGAGTGTTCGGTCTGCGGACCACAAATTAAGGGAGATGATCTCTTCGGGCGCCGGCTGCATTATGTAAGGTCTGATGGCTTTTAGAAGAACAGGTTTCCCGCTGCGGATTGAGCTACCCATGAAACCGACTTTGTCGTTGTCACAAAACGTGTTGACAAAAATGACAATAACAACGGACAGTGAAAGTTTCTATACAACATAGAAAAAATATGAGAGTACGCGTTTGAAGGCTCCGAAAGTGGCGCCGATATTATTTCGACATATTGTGTCTTTGTATGCATATTGAATCAATTCAACTCAAACAGAATAATTACGCAATTATGATGATATAACAAAAATAATAAATAAAATGATCCCGGTAATGCAGATGAAGAATCGGCGTGATGCATGCATACTATAGAATTCAACTCGGTGATTAGGTCGTAAAGGCGGAGAGTCGAGCATAAAAGGACAAAAGTTCACCGTGTACTTTCATGAAGGACTCTTATGAATAGTCGAGGAGTATCTGCATAAATAAAGGGGGTTGAAGATAATATGTTTTGGAAGCACAGAAGAAGAAGGCATAAAAGGACCGACACTTATTGTGTGAATTGTACGCGTCGGAAGCTCCGCCTCTCGCGCCAAGCCCCTCCTACAATTAGTACAAGAAGAGGTAGCCTCTGCATTAAGTAGTACATTCAATACTGATACTAATCAATTACTTAACTATATAAACTAATAATATTAAATTCTAACTAGAAAATAATTTATTTTATTGTTATAAATACATCCTTCAATATTATATGATTTTAAATTACAGTACAGTAAATGTATTACCATATGTTAAAGCACCGCCCTAAAGCTTCAATTAAATGTATAATCCGATTTGCACATCGGTTAATCCTTCAATGCATAATCATCGGATATATACACAATCTTAAGATTTATCATTAAATTTCATCCCATTCTAATAAAATATTAATAAGTATTATCCGTTGCATATTGCAAATTATTGCATGCGAAGAAATTTATGATTAACATGTCGAAGACCCAAAAAAACCATTAATTCACGTCGATGGTTTGTTTCCATCCCGATCGACATCTGGTCCTCGAATTCCGCAGCATTGTACGATAACATCGTACATTCAGGTTTAACAATGGATCAATAAAAAGTAATTCGATACTCTAATCAGAGCGCCGCAAATGCATGTACTCCCTCGTCGTACTCGGTACGTATCCCCGGCTAATTCCGCAAATGCCAATTTGAGCGATAAAATTCGAGTTTTTACCAAAATGGACGCAAGACCCGAAGGAGTGTGCTCCCAAAATGAAACAATGTCAAGGAAATGCTTCCATGCGTTTAAGGTATTATTCGGGACACATTGATTAATGAACGATTGGCAAATATGCCGCCATCGCAGAATATTTCCGATCTTGTACGAACAGTGAAATTTTAAGAATCTCCGATAAATAAGCTCAAAAAGGTCATCGCAATCGGGAATAAAACTCAACTATGTTGACATTCCTTGTATACAAAGACGATGGATAAGACTAACGTATTTTTCCCAGATCTTACATTATTACAAATTATACACGAACATGGTGATATTTAAGTTCTTATATCCCATGAATGCTTCATGATATGATAATATACAGATTTATATTTGGATGATAGAAAATTTAATGACATTTGACATCGACATCTACACGTATAAATATACAAAATACGCTGTCGGTAATGTAGATTTCTAATATTTTAAATATTCATCCTAGATGCAACCAACAAATCAAGCAAATATTGTTTTAAATACTTTGCTAAATCCAAGAAATTTGGGAGATATGTCCAATATATATTGGGAATATGTTTGACAAAAAGTTGAACCTCTGCAAACGCTATGCTCAAATTTAAGCACATTATTAAAATTGCAATAACTTTTGCGTGCATACAATAAACTATACAAAACATACAATATTCTGAAACTTTAATGACAGTCCACACTAAATATTTATGGCTGTAAAAGATGTGGTGATAAAATTACAATTGCGATAAAATGTCGATGATGCATTTATTGCGTCAGTCTTTAATTTTGGATCAATATGTGGTTTATATAAGGATAATTTGGAATGCAATATAAAAAAAGGTTAACTCTTATTTTAAAGGTACGAATTCAAATCCAGATTATGGATTTGTTTAAACATTGTATTAACCCTTTGCGGACGTATTAAATTTGGACATGAACGTCGTAATGGTCGGAGTTAATTTCAATTGAAAGAGCACTGATACATAACATGCAAGATTATGAAGGATAAACAAGATCTATCAATTATTTATTGACATTAGATGTATGTTTAGATCAGCGGTTCTTAAGCTGGAGTCCGAGGATTCCTGGGGGTCGCAAAGCCATTACAGGGGGTCCGCGAAAATATAAAAAAACATTTATCTATACTTGAACAATATATTTTCATGGAATTATTTACAGAAAACATTGTAAGAAAATCTATTTTGATCAAGAAATGTTTGTTTGAAAAATTAAGTCAAAAGGGTTGGGATAGGGTCCGCCAAAAAAAAATTGAAGGGGTTCGCTAAAGAAATTTTGCTCAAGAAAGGGTCCGCCGACTACGACTAAGTTTAAGAACCGCTGGTTTAGATTATTTTGCCATTTTGGAGTATTATTTTGGAATATCCTAAAAAGCGAGAATGCCTAATTTACATGAACAGAGTAAAGATTCGTATTCATAAGAACTGCCCTAAATTTCGTAATAATAGAAATGACTTCAACATCTAGCCAAATTAATGATGCAATTTAAGCATTTTAAAATATGAACTCAAATATCGATAGAACTTCAAAGGCTAGCCGCCTTATTCAGCAAGAACTTGTCTGTTATTAAGATATATATTATATAATGAGAAGAAACAACTAACCGTCCGAACAAAGTTGAATGCGGATACTTGATGTCATTAAATTAAATCAAAAAATGATAAATATTGCTCATTTATATCAATGATTCATGCACGATGGTATTCAACTGAAATGTATCGCTATTTAGTTCTTACACCACTATGAGAATATTTGCTAAAACACGATAATGAAGAGCCAATCGCAAGTATTGTCATATTGCATAGTATCAATGGTAAAAGGATCCTGTACATAAATAATATGAAAAATACATAAATTACAATATTCTGATATTCTGACTTTCGTTACGATCCCTGCCTGCAGAATTTACGTACACATTCGAGATCAAATCATCGCTGTAATGTTTCCCGTTTTTCTACAAGTTTATTCAAATATCCTCGATATGTAATCCTGAACATTTATACAGCACGAGGCTGTCAACAAAAGCAATTTGTTTCCGGAAAAAACGAATATTTATGGCTGTAAAGCAGTTTAAAGGTTAAAGGACGCGATTACATGTCATACGCTTATTTACGACGACATAGCAATAATGTGTTGAGAAAAAATCCCATCATTTGCATACATTTTTTTTGTAATGCTGGAATTTCTTAATAAAAATGGAATTTTATTATTTGCTCGCGTCGTATATTCGAGAGTGTCGGAAAAGTGCAAACGGCATGTATCCAAAATAATTATACATTCGCAACGACGCCTCGACTTTATTAAGAATTAATGTCCGGAAAAGTTATTTCACGGATGAGGGCGTCGCGACGCCGTTAAATATGATGCGTGTGTCCTGCAGGGGCATTGCATAAATGCATCAAGGATCACAAGTGGAACTGATTGATTGAATAAAGAGGATATAATTCGAAATTGGATTTAAATTCAAAATTTGTTCTATTCAAATATATATATAAATACTTATTTTCCAATGTGTCATATCCATTATTAGATGTAAGTGATCTTCATTGGATCCTTTTGTAAGGAAAGGCTTTTTAATGTTGTGGTTTCCAAATAAATTGTCAAGTTGGGATATAGTTACTTATAGACGATTTTGCATGACTTTATTTATTGATTTTTAACTTTGATTTTTTTTTTATAATTTGGATATGAGCTCCAACTTCTATAGTAAGAGTTCAACATATAAACAATTACACCAACACTTGGTTATATAAAATATAAGGGCATCAAAATCACACCCCAAAAATCTATTAATCATCCATAATTTGATTGTCACCCTCCAGCGTACAGATTAAGTTATATCCCCATAACACAGCGCCAGCAAAATAAGAAAATATTCAATGGCTTAATATACGTATTATACTATCATTTTATATTAATATTCAATGAAATTTCGAACAGCTTCGGAAAAATTCAACGCTCGGATATAAATACGGCCCGCAAACTAACGATGAGAAATGGAAACGGTTCGCTTAATTATAGAACTATTTTAGTGGAATTCGTTTTATGGTTGTAATTAAAAGTTGATCCAATGGTTAGAGCTAACAAAACGAGACCATTAAAAGCGAAGCAGGGTTCGCAGAAGAGACTTGCATGTAATTCAGTCCATTACGTGACTCGGTATGCATAAATCTCTCAGTGTGGGCACTGGACCCGCGGCATTCGCTAAAATGGACTCATTTAGGGTGGAAGACAGGGATGGAGAAAGATGCTTATGGAGCGAATTGAATTTCAATTATTTATTTATGTATGGGTAAGGCGACCGATATGGGGTAGCAAATTGAATTTTGGCACTCAAAATGTGATACATTTTTGGAAATAAAACACAATAATAGAGATATTATCAAGATGGCAATCTATTGTATATAATACGATTGTATTCCTATTATTTCTCGACTTACGATTGAGATTGGTTTGGTATACATCTGACGTAAGTCAAGTAATTCGTATGTCGAATTTCATTTTAAAAAAAAAACAAAGAATAACAACAAAAAGATCAGCAGATACAACATTTTTGCTTTTGACATTTGCAAAATAAATTGCACTACTCATACATCACAAACATTTTCGGAGATTTCCTATCATATGTATTAATTTTTAGATAAACCCCGGTAAATATTCATTTAGTGCATTTAGAATGCCATTGTTTATATACGCGAAAATAGAATATTTCGCGTAAAAAGGTGTTTAAAATTAAACACTGAAAAATTAATAATTGTTATAAAAAAATCAAGACGTGGCATTATTATTTATGATGATGTAATGTGTATAGTCATTATCATCATAGTGCAGCCACAAACAGTCCACTGCAGGACTATGGGCCTCTTCAATATCCATTCACAGGAAGGGGTTACATCCATCTCGTCTGTATCATACATTCACTTCTTTATTCGCTCATCCAACTGGTCTCCTGGATGAACGTATTGACGAAAGTTTTCTCGATGGTGTGTGGCAGTGTGGTAGGTTTGTAAAGACTGAGTAGTTTTCTTCTGAAGACAGTGGAAAACTACTCTAGATTAAATTTTTGATTCTACTGGAAAGAGCTTTCTGGAATGCAAAGAGTCCAGTATCCCTTTTCCTCGTAAGGGCGTTGCCGGGCTAGGGTGAAGACTCCTACACCAACTGAGGGTGTCTCCCCGTCCACGTGCAACTTATCCGAGCGAATTCGAGACTGAGTGTTTTTGCTATTTCAGGTTGACCCTCTCAGTTTGCCGATTTCAAAACAATATAGAAGGCAACGGAGGACAATGCTGTTAACGTTGCAAAATGTTCCTGAATCTTCTTGACTCCGAACCGGTAAGGTTCATCATGCTCCATATTGTTGGATAGTGTCGACTTTGTAAGAGATAGCGAGTAACAAGCAAGCCATGATTTGTAAAAGTAGCAATGAATAGTAAATAAACTGAGTATCAGATTGATGTTAAATGAGTATTTCAGTATTTAATCTGCATGTAAATATATTCTGATATTAGCACTTGTAGAAATTTGTATTAGTCAAAAACAAAAATAATGATGTTTTGTTCAATGAATTTTGAATTAGTATAGTTCTATTGTATTCTTCGTCTGATAGTACTATTTTGCATTAGCAATAAATATATAACATGTGTTTGTACTCCAATAAGGTCAATTATTTATTCATTGAAAGTAAATAATTCATGGGAATTCATTCTATTCAATATACGTGTAACAGTATTGAGATTAAATTTGTTAATGGAAATGTGGTTGGTGACCATATACAGTATCAAAATGTAAGATTTTGGATATTTATCAAATAAGACCATAAAAATATCAAATTTAGAATTTTGGGATATTTCAAAAGTGTAAAAATATAGATAAACATTACAATGGTATTATGTGGAGATTGTAAAACTAGATTATAAAACAAGATTGTATCACAACAACAACAAAAAAAAACAATACGTGTCTAAAAGTACACGCATATTAAACTTTTGTCATATGTTAGAATGTTAATGTATTCGTAGAAGGATGTCTTGTTTCACATGTAAAACAAGTAAAGAGTCGTAATAAAAATAGAAGTTGATGACTCTATTTTTATTCGTGGTATTCGATGTTGCAGCTAGGAATTCATAGCTTTCAACTGGTATCTATCAATATTCGTATTGGATTGGATTGAAAAAATATTATAATAATACGCAAGTTTGAGAACGCACGGTAAAAATCAATGCTATTCCATTTGTAAAAATTAAGAGTAAAAAAATAATTCATACTTGTATTAGTAATATGGATTGCGTGACCAGGTATACTTCGAGGAGGCATTAACAGATAATATTCGAATAAACAACCATACTTAATATTATATTTAAAGTCCCCTTAGTATATAAACAATAAACATAAATTAAAGCCAGTACGATAATGTTGCGCCCAAGTTATACATTCACCTTAAAGGGTTAAAAGCGAACACGGCTTTCGCAACATTCACACGGAAAAAATACCATAATGAAGCGATTAATTAATGCCTCAAGTTCCTGATTGGCAGCACAAAGTTTCCAAGGCGCCATCGCGTTAATTAGAGCCTTGGAACTGTGTCAATAGAGTGCCAAATATGGCACGAAGGATTCATCAAACACCGACTGACGTCTGCGTATGACAGACAAAAAAAAGTCGGACCGAGATCTGAAGAAGTATGATGGGCGGAATGTCGAATTTGTATCCTTGGATGGGGATCAATTACTTTTTAAATTCTTAACAAGGATCTTAACTACAATATGAATAGTTGCCATTGAGCCCTTCAGATTGGTAAATTTTTAACGCGGTTTTTATTCCGCGTATCGTTTGAGGTTTTAGAAGCGCTAATCGAATAGACGATCGAGAATTCGGAAAGGACACGAGACCTTCGGAGGATCGTCCAGGGCGAAAAAAGTTCGTCGCGAATAAATTCTTCGCCATCACCAAAGGTAGCAAAGTTTCGGCATATAATATTTTAACTCGGCTCGTTTTCGCAAAAAACACGGTATGCGATGGCGAAATTCGAAACGATTATTTTTATTTCTTTATTCTGTATCTTTCGCGCGGACGAAGAGGAGACAAAGGGCTGGGTGTTAATAAAATTAAAATAAATGTTTATATGTATATGGAGAACTGGTTTGGTTGAAAATCGCCTTTATTCCGAGTCCAACTTGCAGTTTTTGTTCATTCCGATCAAAATTCATGAAGAATTTTCGCAAAACGATCAAAACCGAATTCTTTTTGAAGTATTAAAATCGCTGCGGAGCAAGTAGGAAGTACAAATATTTTTATTTCTTACTCAGCAAAAGCGCAAAGAAGCGCTGTGTCTTAAATTACGAGGACGTTTAACTATGTCGTTTGTATCGGCAATGTTCGCGATGAATGCTCGTGTAACTATGGAATGACTGATAAATCTTAACGTTTCCATTGGAATCAAATTATTATTTGAGCAAGGATCAAATATAAATGCATTTCACTTATACGCAATTACGTAAGAAATATTACGGAATAGTCAATAGCCAATGGATAAGGAGCGAGACTATGAGTTATAAAGGTACGCTTTTAGAGGAAGGTATAAATTCTGTTTTAACGATATTTATATCAGATTTATCAATAAATTACAATTTGTAGCAGATAGGATGTTTATTTTTAAATGGAAGTTAACGCCAATAAAATCTATATTTGGATAAAACGTGAAAGTAATGAAAAATTATAAAATACAGAACCTCATTCGCAACAAGTGCCTTCAAAGAGCTTTAAAACGACGAATTTGTATAATCAAATTGATATATGTATTTTTTGTCTTTTTTAAATATGAAAACCATTCCATTTTTAGTTGAAAGTAGCAGATTATTAATGGTGTTATTTGTAACAGTTTTGATTGATTTTAATAGTCCCATACACTTAATATCAAAGCAAATTTATTTTCCTTCAAATGTGGATTTTAAAGGTCGATAAAGCAATTATAACTCGTAATATTAGAAAAAAATGTGGGTTGAAACGAAGAGATGATATTTTTCTACTTATGCGAAACTACATAAGAGCTTTAAACACTTCAAATTTATCACAAAATAAACACAGATTTCTTCTAAAAACTTTCAACGTGATTCAGATTCCGTACATTTTCTTATATATTTCACAACATGATTGTCAATCAGTAATGAAAATGCGGTATTTACTATACATTTTATAAAACTCTTTTAGGCATGTCCTATGGAACTTTTATCAATAATAATTTTAGAATCAATCAGCAGCCTAATTTTCTTCTTGCATTTAAAATATTTTCATCTTTATTATCAATGAATGATGAAAAAATTTCATATTCGCTGATGATTTAATCAATTACATTTATAACTAAGTGTTAATAATATCATAAAATCTTTAAGCTGCCAAATGATAATCCATGGTGGATATAGGTTAATTATATTGATTGGTTGGTTAAGTAATTTTAACAAAACTATAGAATCAAAATTAGATAATTGTGTATTTGCTACAACTTTTATTTGTGACTAAGCTTAATATTTGATTACATATCAATTCCATAACTGATTCATATGAAGAGATGCTGAATGCGTATTTGTCTCTATTTATGAACATTAAACATTATAGGTGAAAGGAATTACTGTAGTTATCAAAGATAAATGTCATAAAATAGATTTAAAAACGATCAAACATACACAAACGAGCATAATAAAATTAGAAATAGCCTACGATTAGGATATTTCCACATAAAGGTATAAAAATATTTTAATTGTAACTACCAGAAATATCAGATTATTGTATTTATTCTATGTGGTCATTATAATTCAAATTTATTTTAGAAATCTAAAATTTAGATCATTGGTTTCGAAAATAGGTTTAATAGATCTCCAAGAGTCTTTACGACTACAGATGGGATCTGTGAATATTTAAAATTAATTTTGGCAGTGCGTGGACAGCGTTGGGGTGTCTATGAATCAGCAAATTCAAAAGTAATGCCTTAAATGAGAGATTATTGGTTCAAATGTGTTTGGAAAATGGTGATGATTATAGTCATTTTCAAAATAATACGGAAAGTCGTTAGTTACTTTTGCATGTTTAGATCAATTTTATGGAAACCAATTTGAAATTTGATCAAATCTGCGCATGTTGCAATTTTTTTTCTATAGAAAAAAAACTTGGAGAGAGACCAATATATTAAATTTTCAAATGGATGAAGATTTGCTTGCTTTTTATCAACACTTAACTTCAGCCAAAATTTGAAAACATTCTTCATTTAGTCATCCCCAATTGAGCGCTGGATCCTCTTGCAAATAAACCCAGATGAATCCATACAAATACAGTAGAACCCCGATTAACCAATTGGTTAAGCTAGCTCTTCTTTTAGAAGCTGCCAAATCACAATTACTCTTAAGATATATAAGTTGTCTTGAATTACACTCTTCTTGGTTTTCAAGCTATTTAATGGTGTATCTAATCACTGAAAAGCTTCAGAATGTGTAGGACCAAGAATGTGTAGGATCATTGGAAATAAATAATATGGTTTTGTATTTTAAAATTATAGTTATACTTTCGCTTGTGGGTTCATGGTCAAGTTTTTTGCTAAAAAGGGTTCATGATCAACATTTGGCAATCAGAAGGGGTTCATAGGCAAAGTAAGTTTAAGAACTACTAATATAGATTAACGCATTATGGGATCGGATGGAAAAAACAAACCTACCATCAAAATTACTGCTAATAATATTTATGAAAGTAGGAGTTGTTTTCAAACAATAATAATGAATTAAAAAAAAAAACGTTTACACATGACATGCATATGCAAAACTAATCAAAATATTTCAGTACAGAAAAATTCATAAAAAAGTAATAAGCTTATTATAAATGTAAACGATAATGATTCAAAAATGGAACGAATGGGCATTAGAAAATAACAGCAAAATACTGCAACTTGTGAGACTTTTATATCAAATATTGAAGGAAAATTCAGCTTATGAAACATGATAAGAATTTCAACAACTTTAATAATATGCAGATTTATCACACGCATGCATAATTTCTAAGAAATAACCAATAAAACGGTTTACATAAGTGGTCTTAATCTTGATCCAGTAAATTTTGTATTGCACATTACGTATGTGATACATAAAGAACATTACACAGAAATTATATGAAAATGGTGTATGAGAAAAACGGATTGCGTATGTAGGCATATTGCGTGATATAGTTCGGAGAATTGAATTTGTTCTCGTTAGCATTAATACTAATATCGGTTACGTAAGTCTATTAATATGGTTCGGATGTTTTATAACTAGATCATATTACACTTAATGAATTGAGTATTTATCTTGGGGCAGCATTCGGAACAAGGCTTTTCGTACGTGGGCAGAGTTTGATTTGGACTTTTTATAGTGAGGAGAAGAACAAAGGATGTCCGAAACCTCTATAAATCAAAGAAGGCAAAAGGCTTTACCGAAAGGCTGCGATGCTGTGACGCGCGTTACATGCGTCAGTGCGGCGCTGGTGATGGACATGATTTATAGCATTTATCCGAGCACTTGTACTGAATATGAAGATAATGCCGACGAGCCCGGACATGGACACGGACACGGCCCGGCCTCAATCGATACATAAATATGCAATTAATAATTACAATAAGGCTGCATGTGGACAAGCAGCCTAGACCAACCCTGCATAGGATGAGTATGCAGCTCGCGTATCATGGATGATGGAAGGGCGAGCGGAAAACCGACATAATCATTGAGCAGGAGAAATAATGAAAATTTAATCGAAGTATACATAAAATGGCCGTACGGAACAGGTTCCGCTCATTTTGATCATGTTTACTTGATCTAAAAATCGTTAAAATTACTGGTTGAGTGACGAACATGAATTTTAAATACTAAGGACTAGATCCCTATCTTCGTATCGTGCAATAAATGTCATTGAACGTAGGTGCTTTTCATACGTGATTTTCTTGAAGATACAGAATTTTTATGCGATGGTTTTCCATTTATTTTGATATATAATTAAATTAGAATAAAATTATTGGAGTTGCAATAATTTCATGACTTATAAACTACAATATAAACTTTGTTGCAAATCAGTCATTCATAGAATATCCCATAAGTGTTTAAGAACCTGGATCGAGACAATCTATCAGTAACTTAAATTTATTCAAACGGTGAGAAAACTACACATGATCAAATATTAAATACAATACTTTTATAATACATAAATCAATAGTTATTCCGCGATTGATTCAATATGTAGATTTGCGTTTATATCCAAATACTATTGCTTCTTCATTGCATCTATATTTAAATGAAAACGTTTATAATATTAAGTTGTCCCATAAGTTTCTTTCGCAAATGAACACAGACCTAATCATAGCTATAGTTGAAGAAAACCCGCGATATACTGTTCGCGAAATAGCTAACAAATTAGAAATTCCATGTATATCCGTCCATAATCATCTGACAACATTTGGCTACATCAATCGTTCAGATGTGTGGCTTCCTCATGAACTGACTTACTCAAATAAACTTCAGCGTATTTCAACATACAATGTTCTTCTCCAACGACATAATAGCCAACCTTTTTTGAAGAGACTTGTCACTGGAGATGAAAGTTGGATACTATATGAGAATATCCAACGCAGTGGCGTAGCTAGGTAACCAAGGGCCCTGGGGCAAATTAAAAAATGGGGCCCCACTGCTATGTAAACTGATTAGGTTTTATCAAATAAAAATATGAAATATACAAATACTTTAAAAATGCTAAGCTACTTAAGCTCTTTTTTGTGATTGACAACACTGCCAACCTACAGAAAGAATTTAGGGGAATCTCCTAGGCATAACTTATGAATTTCTCTCAACTGAGTTGTCATGATTAAAGTGGGGTTGCAACCTGTCAAATTTATTTTGAAAATGGGAGAAATTTCCAAAAGTTCAGTTCGATCGAGATTTCTGGTAATGATTCGAGGCCCCCCTGAGCTTGAGGGCCCCGGGGCACTGCCCCGCCTAGCCCCTTAGTAGCTACGCCACTGATCCAACGTAATCGGTCTTGGACCAAGGGCGCAAAAGCTTCAACTGTAGCTAAACCTGATCTACATCCAAAAAAAGTTTTGCTATGCATTTGGTGTGACTGGAAGAGGGTAGTTTATTATGAACCACTTCAGGGGGGTAAAACGATGAATTCTACAAAATATTGTTTTCAAGTAGACAATCAAAAGATGCAAGACTAAAAAAATAGTTTTTGTAATGTCGTATTAGTCAGTTTTTCACCAATTTTCGTAAACATCAGAGGCATATTAGTACCCATAGAAAATGAATATCGATAATCAATACTAACGTGCTATTTTTTATTTTCGTGTGGCAAATCTGTCAGATCAGCAGCGATAAAAAATAATAGAGTACATGGTGAACATACTAACAACATCACATTGTAAAAATCACATCTCATGGAACAGTTTTTCGTCGTTTAACAATGTTGCAAAAATTTGTGAATTTAATAGGGAGCATTTACCGCATCCTGTTTATTCCCTGGATATTGCCCCAAGTGATTTTCACTTATTTCGTACTTAACAAAAAATTTTACTGGGGAAAAAGTTAAATTCCAAACAGGATGTACAAAATGGACTTTCAAGATTTTAAAAAAAAGCTCATAAGCGAGTTATTATTTTAAAGAGGAAAAATACTCTTATATTGATTATTAATTGCAGTCATGTAAATAAATTAAAAATTCTGATAGCAAGATACGTGGTCTTAATTCAGTAATCAAGTCTAATATAAATGCACGAAGAAGGGGAGATTTTTTTAAGGAATTGAATAAATTAAAAGTTCACAATGTGATGCTGCATTTATCTGGAATCATATCTTGTCACTATCATTTAATTGCAATATATGAGTGTCATCAATAAGCATCAGAGTATAAAAACCACAGCTACGTCTTAATAATTAATGGATTCGATAGTTGAGATGTTTGTCCACCCTGTCAAAGAACATTATTGCGATCATTTGGAAAATGATCTTCATCGATTTGCATAGTCAATTATTTTTTTAATGACAAATTAAGGCTTTATATAACGTCAGTTTAGATGAAATATTTATTTAATGCAATGCCGGTTAAAAATCATTTCATCATACCGATATGATTGTTTGCCCTCAAAATATATTGAATTGTAATCCTATTTTAATTTTGTTGATTCGATACGGTCAATTTGTACCTGCCCTTTAGATATACAATTATGCATAGCTTAAATTTAGACGATGATGAAGTCGAAAGGCGGAATAAATACCGACGATGATGAAATATCATCTCGTTATATAACAAGCGATCCTTTACGTTACGCTTGTCCGCTCGAATTATTTTGATGTATATATTTTTAATACGCTATTTGGTTCTGAATGAAACTCTTAATAATATACATATATTCGATTCGGGATCGCCTTTCAACGGAAGTCGTCCTCCTTATGCATTCACAAATCCCCCGGATATTTCGACTCCCAAATAAATTTACGATGTTATTCATGAGCGCCCGTTTTACTCATTTCGCCCGCTAATAATTCATAGTACGTCGCAAAAATTTTGAGATGCTCTTCTCGCTTTCGTACATATATAGAACATCGATCCGATGATTATATATCTTCTCTATTCGATCATCTGAATTTATGCGAATCCCTCGGCACAGCTGCTATAACGATAAAAATTTCCACACAAAAGGCACTATTTCTTCTTGTCCGTCCATACTTCTTCTCGTGTCTTTTCACCTGCTACGTTTGCGTTTTCCTTTTTTGCGGCCCAAAAAATATCAACTATTCACCATTGTTTGTTCTTCAAACGAGCCTCAACTGCTGGCTGCTGCCTCCTTTCACATATACGCACCATCAATATCGCCTTTCAAACGTCCGATAATTTTTACTATATATAAAATCATTACTGACTGCCATAAAATTTAACGACGATGCCATTATAGTCAATACTATTTAAGTATAAAATTACGATCCTACAATACTGAGCCGTCGGGTCGTACACCACGGAAATTATGCGAGATACCATAATACATGCAGAGATCATTTGTTTATGTCTCATATACTTCAGTATCATAATCATGCATTCGTTTTAGCAGATCTCAATCAATATTTATTAAATAAAAAATGCCAATAAATCAATGTCTCTTTACATCTGATACAGCATACAAAAAAAACTGTTAACAAAAACTGAATGTCAATGACATTGTATTATTTATGTGATTAAAGCTCAAAAAATCCAAATAATTGATTCATTTAACAATTGAATCATTTGTTAATCTCAACGTCATGATAAATGTTCAAGTAAATATGAATTTTCATCGTGTAGATTAATTTTCATGCTTCATAATCATCATTATGGTATCAGGTCAGTCCAAATGTTCGTGCGCATTTTTGGGTAATTTTTAAATAGTGTAAATAGAATTTAAAAAAAAATAGTAGTGTACATGGTGAACATACTATCAGTGTAAGAACTGCCCAGAAATGGTTTAAAAAATTAAGTTGGAGAAAGCAATAATCAAGATATACCCCGTTCAGAACATTCTGTTAATTTTAATAACGACATTCTTAATGATCTTGTGGAGTCAGAGTCACAATTAACAGTGGATCAGATTGCAGAAAGGATGGATTAATCTTATGAAACAGTTTTTCGTCATAGTCATATAGTCTGGATCTGATCTGAACCTACTGCTGAAAATGCACGCTCAGCCTCCACACTTGTTGGAGGTATCGTCATCAGTAGGGAATCCAATCCCGAGCCAAAATTTCGATCCCGGGATTTCATTAGACAATTCTGTAGGTAGTCCCGCGTTAAGCGGTTGGAGTCGTAACCCGATCATCTCGGGTTCGAATCCCACAGGAGATGTGGCTGGCAACCACATTTTTAAAAACATATATATGCCATGAAAAACCATGTCAAAATGGTTGGTAATGATACCATAAAAAAGGGATCGCTAAAAGCCACCTCAAAAAAAAAAAAAATCCCGGGACCAGTCCCGGGATCCCGGGATTGGGATTTTAAATATTTTAAGAAATTACATTGATAAATTTGATAACTAATAAGTCCATTTGTTCAATATAAAAAATAACTTGAAGGCCAAAGAATTTTTTTTTTTTTTTTTTTTTTTTAATCCTTATGACGTCCATCAAAGCATGAATCTTTGATGTGTCATATCCGATAACGGATATAGGGTGATCTCCATAGGAGATCTTACTTGGGAGATGATTTAATGTGGTGGTTTCCCGTTGCCTTCCACACGTGGTAAAGTAAGGATAGGATTATTTGGAAAGGTAGGAGAGGAGAGAATCTATGAGTGAGTAGCGAAATTATCATTATATATATAAATGATAATTTAATTATTGTTGCAAATTCAATTACTCACTCATGGGCGTCCCTGCACGACTTTATTAATCGCCTCAGAATTTTTACTTTTTCTAATCCAGGAAATCAGGGTAAACCTGGATCGAGACGATCGATCAGAAATATTAATATTTCTGATCTCCCAAATTTGTTGGTACGGTGAAAATTTTTTCCACAATCTGGATTTGAACCCGAACCTTTGCAACAAGAGTCCAGGATCTAAGCCACTATACCAACACTTGGTCAATTTATAGTTTATTTATTTAAGAAAATATAAAACTACAATTTAAAAATAGATAAATAAAACACTAACAAAATAAAATATTATTATATATTGAAAATATGCTTGAAGTAACATTAAACCATCGAGTGTTTCGTCATTTAGTCTGGATCTGATCTTGGAAGTCAGGCAACTTGCTGCTGAAAATGCACGCTCAGCCTCCACACTCGTTGGAGGTATCGTCATCAGATATTTAAATGCTAGTTCGAGTTGATGTCCGCGAAAGCCCTCATTTTCGTATAATAATAACATCAATGTGACTGATAAAATTCCTTTCGGCTGAGACACGGACTAAAACTCGCAAAATTCCCGATTTCCCGACAAATTATTTATTTTCGTCGCTGCAGATGAATATTTATATACTATAATACTTTGATGTGATTCGTAATTATATTATGGAGGAATACAAAAATTCTGAATCCCGTACCTATTATATTTCACATCGATATTCCCATTATTAGAGTCGAGGTGTATTAAATACATCACCGGTAGGGAAATCTTAATATGACAATTTGAAAAAAATATATGTACTGTATATATGTATACATAGATTAGACAGTTACAGCCCCTAGCTGTCGCCTAAGCTAGCCAATTAGTAGTTACGCCACTGTTCCCAAACGTCTAGATTTCGGCGGGAATGTCTTGATTTAGTAGCCTTCATCGTGCTGGTGAGGTGTACGATTTCTGTTAGATAAAAATTTCAATCCCGATTTTTTCGGGATTACATTTACTAATGATGTCCAATAACCATATGGTGACCATTTCTAAAGATTACTCTGCTTTAATTATAATAGTAGGTATTGAATAGTGCACTCTTATTATTAACAATTATGCTTTTGCATTAGTAGTGCATAATTAATTGCTTGACGGTTTTAAACGAATCGATGATGGATGTTTGAGATGATAAAAAGCAGGAAGTTTGAATGGATATATAATTTATATTCGATGCAAAAGCGCTAATTAGTTAAAGCTTCATCATGATCAAAATGGTCGGTATCATCACTCATTCATAATTAAATAGAACAAATAAGATGAAGAATGTTCCAATGATACTTTTCATTGTTGCTTTATTACTCAGATGACCGATTGAATTCCACCTTCTTTAAATTCTTAGGCAATAAAAAGCATAGAAATAAATCACTGTCAAAATTGTTTTTGGTAAGACAACATGGTTTAATAGTTGTAGTCCTGATTTAATTAACTATATATATCAAACTCTCTATAAATCGATTGAAATGTGCGGAAAAATATACAATTTTAATATATTGAATTGTATGCAACACATTTAATTTGAGAGATTCATATGAAAGAATTAAATAAATCGAGTTATGATGCTTGATAAGCCTTGAGGCTTAACAATAAGTAGGTAGTGAATTTGAGCGATGTTGTTTGCTATAAAAGCGCTGGTCAAAGGGATTGATAACCTGTTATTAATGCACGAAGGCAGGGGCGTGATGATTGCAGAATTGTTAAATAGCATGTAGTTTTCTTATGCTCAATTAGGAGGCGTGCCAAACACTTACTTGCTGCGGATTGTCTTTTTGTTAAAAGCACTTCGCTTAAGAGCACAAATGCAATGAATGGTCGGTCGATGAAAATTACTAATACAAAAATTCATCCCAGCAAACTGGTAACAGAGGACACTCATTCAATTAGCATTACCTTCAATGGAAACTGCATGGTCAATTGGACCATTAAGCAGAAACTCTATGGAATAAAAACAAGACAACTCTCAGCTTCACTATGTGGGACGCAATTAGGTATATCTTGCAAGGATGCGCTCGGCGAATCTTACATAACTCCCATGTAATTGCTTATTTTAAAATGCACAAAGGTGCGTGATGATCCTGCGAATTTTCGAATGAACGATGTTTACTCGGGGCCACATTGTAAGTAAGAATAACAGGGTATTATTAACGCTTTAACTCTTGAGCGCAGTAATTTATTTGGATCGCGGGTTTGAGTTTGATTTGATGGGTCAGCTGTGGCTACGGAGCATGAAGCGCTGACGAAACGCCCTCGGCTCTGAATAAGACCGATAAATGCTAAAGGACACGTTTCGTTTTAAATTAACAACGGCCCTGTGTGAAATTGTTTGAAAAAAGATAAGCAGCGGGAAAGATATGCAGAACAGGATCATGCTGCCGCATTAAAAACTTATTAAGAAGAATACGAAGCTCCTCAGATTGGAGCGACGTGACGGCGTAAGTGCAAAGAATGAATGCTTCGTCCCTTGGGGAATTAATTCAGTTCGATGATCGCTATCGTATCGATGCATTTTTTTAACCCGTTGTCAACTGTGGGAGATGCAATGTGACAGAGTGCACGAAGGTGGATGGAACCGTCGAAGGATGATTTGGATGCAATGAATACAAATAAGTACCGAAACTCACATTAATTGAAGCGAACAGCATTAGATTTTTTTCTCTTTTAACCGTCTTTGCACAATAAAGATGATTTGAGGTTAAAAAAATTCAAAACAGGGCGAATAAAAGCTATCTATTTATCTATGAATAAATACTTAATTACTCCATTAACAGCAAGCTCAGTTTATCTATAATACATTGCTACTTTTACAAATTATGGCTTGCTTGTCACTCGCTATATCTTACATAGTCGACCCTACCCAACAATATGTAGCATGATGAACCTTACCAGTTCGGAGCCAGGAAGCTTTAGGAACAGAACAAGGACAAGAACATCAAATAGATGGCCCTGATGAGAGGCATATGAAGAACTTCACTTTGCAACGTTAACAGCATTGTCTTCCGTTGCCTTCTATATCGTTTTAAAATCGCCGAATTGAGAGTTTAAGAACCGCTGTACTAAAGCGTTATGTATGTCTTCATCCTAGCCCGGCAACGCTCAAGCGAGAAAAGGAGGGACTGGACTCTGCACTCCAGAAAGCCCTTTCCAGTAGAATTAAAAAGGTCGTCTAGAGTAGTTTTCCATTGTCTCCAGAAGAAAACTACTCAGTCTTTACAAACCGTCCACACTCCCTATCGAGACGCTCGTGAAAGCGTTCGTCAATACGTTCATTCAGGAAACCCGCCGGGTGAGCGTTCGAAATGAAACTCGAAGGTAATGCTACCTTCAAAATCGAGCGAATGAAGAGGTGAATGTATGATGCAGACGAAATGGATGTAATCTCTTTATGTGAATGTATATTGAAGAGGTCCATAGTTCTGCAGTGGACTGTTTGTGGTTGCAATATGATAATGATGATGATATTATATTTCGCTTGGTTCGCGCACCTTAGTTAAATACTTACTAATGATTTATTTTTTAATATAATTTCTCTAGAAACTACCTACTAGTTAAAAAGTTAGAGCATTTTCCTAAGCGTTCCTATTGAAAAATAAACGACAAGCGGACGAAACATTTGTGCTGCTAATGATACATAATTATGATATGAATCGTATTCAATATTCTGATCTCAAGCTCTGTATTGTCTTGGAAGAATAACTTTTTTAAATGAATTAGATATGCATAATGACCTTGAAATCATTAGCCCCATAAACGACCCTAATAAGAAATAAAAGATCGAGAGTATCTCATCACGATCCTGACTATTTTACAGCATCAGTTCATAATGATGCATAAGGCACGATCGCGTTAACAGGAACGAGTCTAACAAACATGCTTTCGCACATCCGTTCATAACCGACGATTGTCTTCGGATCTCACTGCTCTACATCCAAAGATCGATTGGTCGTTAGTGAACAGGCCGGATGCTGGTGTCAGGAATGTAATAATCAAGCGTTTTAATTCCATGGAATACAACGAAAATAGTATATGATATATTTTATATGGCATGTGTTCATATTAAATGTGCATAAATGGCATATTTGAATCAGGTATGGCAAGATGACCTTTAAGCGACCATCAACGGGGGGTAAGTTACGTACAATACAGCAGTGCAGAAGATAATACATTCAAAACTATCGTCTGAACTTGTATCAAATATTTTTAGTTGTATACTATAGAAAATGTGCACAAAGGTCTGTGCAATGTAAGAAGACTGATAAAAAGTCGTGACATTAAAAATCAACCGAAAAAGAAGATTGACAGTTGGATGTCATCCATGAATGGTTTATATTAGGTCCTTCCGAAAGAAACACATTATTTTCGCACAATCTCGTTCGAGTTCAATTTGTGACTCAGACATCTTACGTACGTAAGCAAAACGTAGAAGTCAAAAATAATTTGGATTTGTTTTGGTATAACCTAATATGAGGTCTGTAAGATTTATTTTGCATGCGTACTAGGGGTAATTTAACAGAATAGTGCGGTTCAAGACAAGGCTGTCGCAAAAATACAAAAAGACCAAACGACACATTATATCCTTTTGAATTTTGGTGTGAGCAAATATATGATTCTTATGAAATATTATTTTGATATTTATGAGCAAGTAACCAGTTGTCCGGTTTACATTACGATCAAAATAATTATAGCGGGAAAAAAACAGTATAATGGCAAGCTGTCTCGGTAATGGTAGGGTTTGCAGACTAGATAGCGAATAGAGACTCGAGTCACGACGTTTCGAGCATTTATTTACTTTATAAAAACACGACAGTGTGCGGAGAGCAGGGCAAACAGACGGAAAAAACGAGTATCGTTATAGGTAGAGTTGCGTATGCTAACAAGAGGAACATCTGGTTTTGGGGTTGATTGACTGACAGGCAACCTGCCCGAGGAGCATCAAGACGTTTTGCCCTTTTTTACTTTTACTTTTGAAACCGACATCGTGTATGTCAACAGGTGAACGATAAACCTGAAGGGACTCCCCGAGAAACGACTCGTGAAAATTAATGACGGCCTTGCTATTATATCCATGCCGTGCATAATGGCCGATGACAGATCATGCCTCGACAGGGGGGCTTTTTTGTATGCTTTTCTTTTAGACGGGAATTAAAAAGAAAAAAGCTAATTAAACGTACTGTAAAAACGTATACTATTTTTTAAAAAAATCAATACCCGTTATGTGGCGATTGCTTATAAATACACAACGTATAGATTGAATTCATTAGAACCTGATTTTAAAATAAATCTATTGTATTTTAATATGATTTAGTGTAAATTGAAAGCCGGATCCGAATTGCTCACGATTTTATCAGCTCGAAGGCAGGGCAACTACTAATTCTCTGCTATGCTTAACCCTTTTATTGCCAAGCGAAAAAAATGTAACTAAGTGAAGAATGGCGAGTCAATTTGTCGTAATTAGAAATGATTTGGGGGGGAAAAAAACCTAAAAAAGTAAGGATGACATTTGCAAAAATTCAAAAAGAAATATATTGCGAAATAAAGATAGAATAAATTAATGCTAGTTGTATTTCAATATTTGTTGAAAAACATATTACTTCAAAATCATTAGAAAAAAATAAACATTATTTTTTTTCTAAATTCGTATTTGCAAATATTTCCCCCAGTACAACTCGTCACCGCGGGGGTTATAGACGACCACCCTCAAGTTTAAAAAAAAAGTAAATAGGACGAATGATCGTTTGGTCATAGTTCAATGTTAAAATTAGCCTGTTACAAAAGAAGTGATTCGCATAGTTAGTATAACACCAACATTTATAAATTAATTAATATCATGTTAATCATATTGCAGCCATATATCCATTCATCCAGGCCACCCAAAACCTTATTTTTGTCCACTTTTGTGAATAAATATCGAATCGAGAAATTATTTTAGTAAATGCCAATAATATCATTGCGTCACTGACATATTCATTGTCTTTTAAGCTTTTTTACTTTATAGTTATTTTCGCATACACATATGCAATGATATATCGTCGTTGGCACTTTTGCAAGTGTTGATAATAGCGATATATCGTTTTCAGCTACGTTCTTAGGCAAATTGGTGCCTCTTCAAGTTTAACGACTTATTTAATGATTTGTATGACATGTAGCATATTGTTGGAAAGGGTATAATCTAGAGAGCTTTTAAAAATAAATCCAAATTCAAAATAGTTGTTAGTATTTTGTTTAAAGAATTTAGAAGTTGACATTTCTCATTCGTATGCACATTTTTTGTGACTTTGGAAGCTCAGAATTAAGCTGATTTTCTTTAAGCCAACTGCATAATGTAATGATTTATTTAGATCAAAAATACATTGTTAATTACAAAAAAACTTATTTCATACTATTACGACTACAGATTAAAAAGTTATAACGATTAACGGCTTAATCTATTATATCTGAGAATGTTGTTTCAGCTCAAACCGCAAATCGTCAAGCGAAATCTGCAAAACACATCTAGACTCTTAGCCGGACGGTAGATTATGATGTATTTATGTTAATTTTATCGACCGAATTAAATATAAAACAAACTCGGAATCCTGGAATGGAAGTGCTGCGATTCTAGCCATCGGCCATCGGTTCAAAAGAGGTTGAGAAAAAAAAATAAAAAAGGACATATATCACGGGGCCAACGTGAGTATGCACGTCCGGTATCAGGCGGCAAGAGGTCGTCCAGGTAAAACTGCCGGAGCCACCCTGCTGGCTAGCCACCACATTGACGTGCCACTTCTTCGGATTTCGCAACATATGGTAAATACACACAGAATTGAGTGATTATATCCTAAGCAGCGCCAGAAAAAATGGTTCAAACCACGACATGAAGCAAACTTTCTGAACCCGTTCACATTCGTCCGGGACTTTGATAGCGAGAAGGATATGAGATGTTTGGACGGAGCAAATAAAAAATAAGGGTAATAAATAGCCGGAGTGGTGTGGAAGCGCACGCCCCACGTTGTTTGTTTAAGGCTTTCGTTTCGGGCCTCAGGCCCCCTCCCCCCTTAAGGCGAGTCAATTGATGTTAGGCTAAAAGGCAGAATTGATTTCCCGCTGCGCGGCGACAGGCCTCGGCCACTAAACTCGCGGACCGATCCGCAGCCACTCCACAATGGAATGTGCATACAAAAACCCTATACGAAAAAAATAACACGAATGCACCAGGATTTGGGGGAACAGACGATCTACTTACTCACGGGAATGATGTGCGATTTCGATGAATAAAAATAGGACAGAAATGAATCGTTTTGGTATCACCAAAGGATCGTTCAAAACATGGTGCATCAAGTAAAAACCAAAGTCTAATAGTGTGCTTGTATTATATTTAGCTAGAAATTCTTTACTGAAGGATACGCAATTAAAGTTAGTCTCATAATTAAGCTGTTGGGGAGCATCGACATACATGTATGTCTGAATTCTCATGTCCCAAAAAGAGCACTCTTGCACATTGAAGCTCGGAGACAGACAGAGAAAGAGAGAACTTAGCGCAGTTGATTTCGATTTCAAGTGTGTTATTTGTTTACGCAAAGAAACGACCGAAAATTGAAGATTGTCTTACGCTGATTAGGAGCTGACAGAAAGTAATCGGCGTAAAGCGATTATGACAGTGCTTCCTAACCTTTTCAGTATATCAACTATCAGGGAAACTGATTTTACCCCTCTTTAAAATTTGTGCTCAGCCACATGGCGCTGATTTGCCATTTTATTATCTACATACCAAAAAATACCAGCATGATTACCCCCGCAGAACACCTGTTTTACCCCTGCAGGGGTAATTCCCCCTAGGTTAGGAACCACTGGATTATGACATCAACGACTTCATCGATTTGCTCGCTCCTCAACAGGTTAAGTAATTGGAACAAGTATTATTTAAATACGTTGATTTCTACATTTTTGTGAAATGTTCGGAAACTTTCAAACATAAATTTATTGGTGCAGTAAAAATATTTCGAAAAGAAATTAACCTTTGTAATAAGAAACTAGGAATTAATCTACTAACGCTTGATAAAAAATCCTTTATGTGGTGGTCAAAAATAGCTTTCAGCGTTTCTTGTATAGATGACCAGGGTCGTAACAAGGGGGTGGCAGAGCAGGCGCCTGACACGGGCGCAACTGGGCATGGGGCGCAAAACGTAGAATACCGACCCAGTAGAGAATTGCACATAGTATTTTTTTTAATCTTACTTAATCATTCTACGTTATACGAATCAACACTGATTAACCATTTTTATAATATATACTAAGTTGTTTAATCCTTCTTTTCTTCGTTATCGCTTAAACATTGGGCAAACCCAGCCGGCATAAGCCCGCAATAAATAAAGACAATATGTCTACCGATTGTAAAAGTTAAACAACCGATCCGATTAGTTTTCTTCGCTTTGTAATAAGAGTTCATAATCGTTATGAAGACATGTTCGGGTATAACGTCCAATCGCGTAATATCAGCGGTTTGAAAAGCGGACCGGATGGACACCCAGACCTTGTGGCCACTTCATCCTCATTTAGGGAATTTGCAGCATTTTTGGGGATAAATGCGTATCCGGGGCCTTCTTTGATTTATACGATCACGAAAGTCCCCTCAGAAACTAACTTACATGATTCGCACTAAATGGTTGAATCCAAAAATGGTTGTCGTTTTATTTCACTTAAGCTGCTGCACTTTCAAGTCGTGTTTTGATGACTATACTCACCAAGAATAATTTGTGGTTTTTAAAAAAATTAACAACTTAATTTACAGTGGATCGATTTTCGCCGAATGAAGAATTTATTCGAAATATAATGCTTTATCATTTAAAAAAAAAAGAGATTTTAAATCGCGCCACTAAAAATATTTGCGATATAATGGGCGATATTTTAAGTGTTTTTCATTATTCTCCAGATATTTTTCCGTTGGATTCCCATCTTTTTAGATCTATGCAGAAATTTTTGGATGGAAAAAAAAATACAAAATAAACGATGAGATCAAAAATGGACTCATAGAATATTTTCCCAACAAAGCCCGTGATGTTTTATGACAGAGGCATTAAAACATTACCAGATAATAGAGAGAGGTTATATCTAACAATGAAAATTACATTTTGTAATAATATGTTAAAAGTTAGAAAAATATGAGCATTAAACTCTTTCATTTAAAAAAAATCGCAAAATCTTCACGGGTCATCTTATGTTAAAATTTAATAGGTCGTTTAGAGTTAATGCATTTTTGATATTGAAATTGCCAGGTGCTATTTATGCGATGAAAATATCATATTTATTAGGGATTAAATACAAGTATCGGATCTTATTCAGCTGCAAAAGTCACGTATTACATTAGCCGTAAGTTTAATTGCGGAAGGCAACACATGACGATGGAAATCAACGATTCCTACTGATGATAGTCCCGTTACAGGATTTCCACACATTCAAGGCCAATTTATTATTCAACGACTTGATATATACGAAAAATGTTGTGAATTGACATATAGGAAATAATTATGCGCTTATTAATTTATGTCCAAAAGTAAATATTAGTGATTCTCTGCGGGACATCGAGAGACGTCTTACGTCCGATGATCAGGAATCCCGTCGTGATGATGCCTAATTGAAAATGTCTCTCTACATCAATATGAAATGTCTCAGCTCATTTTTTATGCTATGCTAATAGAAAACGTGACGAAATAAATCCGATCTTTATGAATCACAGTGAAAAAGTATCTGTTTCCGGATGTTGATTTATTATCTCTATATCGAGTTCCGTTACGTCATTGTTTGATCCCTAAAAATTGGATGACCCAAAGAATTGATAGAAACGAATAAATCAATCTCTGATGGTCAGAGGTTTCCAACATGTCTCTGGATCACTATAGAGAAGACTGGGATATGTTTAAATTTATAATAAACATTTTATGCATAACAAAACTGTGTGTGTCAAAATCAATTTTACGGTTATATAAATTTAGCTTATTATCAGTAGAAATATTTTTTTGGAAGCATATCTTTATATAAGGGGTCGAAAAATAATATATAAGGAATGAAAAGTATTTGTTTTAAATAACAAATAATCCAAAGTATGAAAATAATATTGTATAGGATTCATTGCCAATAAAAACTCAGTTTAACTCAGTACATCAACTCGGTACATTAGAATGAAGATGTATCTACAAATAGATTTAAAGATTAGTTCTTGTCGTTTGTAAATCTGTGATTACAACTATGTGTTCATTTTAGCGCCATTAACGTTAAGAACTTATTGTACGAAACATAATATCTGAGGAAATTTTGAATTTTACGGTCTTGTTGTAATATTCAATATTTGTAGCCATACAGCTTATGTGCCCACGATATAAGTGTCTCGTTAAGTATTTTTTGCAATAGGATATTGCGTATTATTTTTCATGTGCTATTCTTAAAACAAGTGGAGAGTAAATTTTAGTGGTCGCTGCGCAAATAAGAGAATCGGTAATATTTGGTCTAGCAAATCCTGTGTATTTATAAAATAGTGCAACTTTTGAGATAATGGCGTTGTTATGGGCACATATTTGCAGAATTCATAATATATCATAAGAACACGGAAATGCACAGGTGGTCCAATTTGGCAGACGATCCAATACACCCCCAGTCCTCCTCCAAAATTTATAAAATTTGGGACGTATATTATGACAATGGAGATTGAAATCTGATCTTCGATCAGAGCGAGGGCCCCTTTAATGAAGGAACGCATCCAAGAAACAGAGACGAGAGGTGATTACAAACAGAATAAAGAGGATTGTCAAGAATTAATGTTGGTCACAGGTAAATTTCCAGAGTGAATAGCCTCGGAAACCTGATATCCCAAAATTCCTCGTTTAATACCTCCAAGAAGACTTCGTCTTAAAACGTGGACGTGAGCTCGCTTAATAAAGTCCGCAGTTAAAACATTTAAGGGAAAACAAAGCGACTGAGAAAAATGCCATCATCCGAGCATGTGGGAATACAGCGAGATCCAAAGATTAACATCCTCCGGGACATTTATAGGGCATAAATTCGTGTCCTGATTACGATCGATAAAATTTTACTACGACACTTGATTCGACTTTATCAATGGCGCTTAATTAAATTAAAATATGTAAATAGACGAATAGTCGACGGATGCAAAAATTCGAAGACGAAAAGAGAAAAAAGTCGCACTGGAACTCGAAAGACCAGTTGTAAATGATCGTAATGCGGAGATGTGAGATAAGATAACAATTTTATGGGAATTTGTGTATTGATCGCGAATAGTAGTAAATAAGGCGATGTGGTTAAAGTAAGTTTATTACCATCGTATAAGTTTGCGATTCTTTAAGCTGAAAGGGTTAAGTGATAAAAATTAAAAAGGGTTGACACAATCGTATATCGTCTGAAAGAATCGTGATTTACACGACACCATTAAACATCGCGAAGCGGGCATAAATTTCGCGCCGCATATAGTTGTTTGATTTTTATTTCGTAATAGTTTGATCAAATTTTCTCGAGATGGACGTGTGTCGTGTTAATGGTAACAATGCGTGATGATATCGTTTTAAATTGATATCCAATTTACTACTTGTAGTACTTCTATTATGTATACGTACAAGGTCGTCATTGCCCCGAAGAGGGATGTTATAAAATATACGATTTTAAGCGTGCACGACCTCTGGTAATGCCAATCACGACAAAACCCTTCAACGACTGAATAGAAATTCAAGCTTTAAAAAAATGAGAGACAGAAAAGGCAAACAATGGTAATTGTTATTTTCTGAAAACTACCCTTCAAATACAATGCGTTTAAATAAGCTCAAATGAGTAACGAGTATACAAATAAATGATGGAAATCACACCGTCACCCCTTCATATGATTTTTTGCCCTAAAAAAATACCGCGGCCATAAATCAAAGTTTCAGAAAAAAATATTGTATGGCCACTTAACTATTAATCTGACTTATTGATTCTAGTATGTTTATTAGTATATTTTGAAGCGGAATAGAATGCATTGAAAGACTCACTACTTCACTACAGTCAACCTTCCTCTAATTCTCTCCTCTCTTAATTCTTTCCAGCGACTACGTATTGAGATTGAGCCCTGCCCTGCTTCTAATTATACGTACTTATTTCAAATTATCATGGAGTACATAAGTAGTGACGGGAGTTTATTAAATAAAAATAAAACCAATATTTGGCTTATCGACTAATCAATATCAAATCTGCATCACTCAAAGATACCTTCTATTGATGAAGTATTACGTTTATTTTTTAACACTACAGCTGTAAACACCGGCTTAAGAAATGGAGCTTGTGTTCTTCTGGAGCAGAAAATGGAAAAAGATATGCTTTGCTTAGCCTATCGCAATTTTATATTGTTAATTATATTAGAAGCTGTAATGAGTCAATCTCTCGGTTCATCTAGTGCTCCTGATATCCAATTGTTTAAAAGACAAAATTAATCAAAGTGATTATAAAACGGTAATTTATGATACCACGTCCTTAAAAATCATAGAAAATGTTACTGCAGACAGGCTATCTTTTCCTCAAAAACAACTTCAAGTGTATCAACCTCGAGATGACTATAAAGAGTTACTGAATCATTCCAACTTTTATTTGGGAGGAATTCCTGAAAAAGGAGTTTCATTCAAGAATCCTGCTGCTATTCACCGTGCTAAACAGATGACTAAAGCTATTTGTTACTTGATTTTTTTAAAAATTTAAACATCAGTTTAAACTCAAAATAAAAAAAGGATATGAAAGCAGTGAAAGATATTTGTCTTTTCCCTGTCGTAATATATATAAAATACTGGTTTCAAGCCTTTGTCGAATATTCAGCACCAAGAAATGACTTACAATTATTAAAAGACCTGATATCCTTTGAAAATATAAACCAAAAAATGGCCAAAGTTGCAACGAAAAAAATACTGGGCCATTTATGGTGTTTATCGGAAGAGTTGGTATCTTTTGCATTTTTTAACGATGAACTTTCAGTTAAAGATAAACAAAATATGTTAGATGCACTAAGAATCGAAAGTGTAGAAGATTGCCCGAAAAGAAAAATCATTAATATCGAAAACATCACCGAAAAACGCATAGAAGACTTTGTGACTAGCAACTCTACGATTTTTCTAGATACTAGGTATCTCATTACAGTTTTTGAATAAAGATGTTGAAACTTGGAAGGATGACTCTGATTTTAAGGCTGCAAAGAAAATGGTCCATTCTATGTGGGTAGTGAATGAGCGTGGTGTTGCCTTGATTAAGGAATATGATGAATTGATGAAAATCGACGAAGAATAAAAGCAATATTTGGTTTTGTTAGTAAAAGCTTACAGAAAGAAATATCCTGATACAAAAAAATCAACGATTGTATTCTGAATATTTAATATTTTAGTATTAAAAGGGTATCCTTATTTGTTATCTAAATATTAATTTTGCACGTAAATGTTTTATATTAATAAATGCAAGTTAGTGATTAAAACAGTGTTTTAATTATTTTTAAATGAAAATTCTAATCTTGGTAGCGCTAAATATTATTTTAAAAAACTGAAAAAAATACTACAATAGTTTTTTAGGGTGAAAGTGTGATCATTGATCACATTTCTCATTTTTATAGTAAAAAAACAAAGCTAAAATAATTTTTTCTCAATCTTTAAGACTCCATAAGAGAGAGAGAGAGAGAGAGAAAGAAATGAACATTATAATTTAGTATGTGGTTATAGGTATTTGTGAAAGATTAAGTAAAGGAAAAAATAATATGTGATTTTCGTTATATTGGGTTCAAATCTAAAAGAGGTGACATTTTAAAACATATGAAAAATCATGTCAAAATGGTTGGTAATGGTCCCATAAAGGGGTAAAAGCCATCTTAAAAAAAGTACATGAAATATTTATGCCTCCTATACGATTGTTCGTCATTTATACTTTAACTAAGTTGCAGAAAAATCATTTTAAAGATAAAAAATGTGTTTTTTTTACACTACTAATAGTAAACAATCAAATCAGATCAATTATGAAAATGATATTCAAAATATCATCGAAGAGATCGATTTTTTTAACATTTTTGAAAGCATTAAAGGTGTTGATGTAGATGATGGTAAAACTTTGTTTAAATCTCATAACGAATCCTTAACGAATGAAAAATTGCTAAAATCGGATGGCTATCACGTCATATCTCAACAAAATTACAACTTGAAAGCTATTGCTGCATAAAAGTTAACTGTCAAAACCATTGAAAGACCCTTTTCTTTTCAAAATCATTGTATGGAGTTGTTATAAGAAAACTACGAAGATTATAAGCATTGATTTCCCAAACGTATCATCTTTGATTAACTGGGGGATACATGTACTTCCACACGTCTTTTATTATTTAAAATAATGGTCAAAAATGTGATCGAATTTCATATTAGCACGCAATTTTTTAATTTAGAAAGCTTGTTAGCAAGATTATAAATAAAAAATTGGCATGATGTTGTTTATACACAATCTGGATTTGAATTTAATCCTTTACAATAGGAGTTCAAGAAAGACCATTGAATGGCGATTTTAATATAGAAAATAATGATAAATCATGAGTTTTGAAGAGCTGATAGTTATATGAGGGTTGGCAGACAAACGTATGGTAAAGCACTAACAAGAAAAACAAACAAGCGGTCTCTCTCCCTGATTTGTTATTATTGCTATGGAAATTTGTGTGTAATTACTTTTGTAGGCTGTCACGGGAGGCGACGTTGAAGGCTTTGGGAAAACAGACTTACCCGAAGAGGGCAACAGCACGTAGCTCTGCAAAATTGCATTATAAAATGGAGTAATGAACGGCGTACTCGGAATAAATATCTTTAATGCAAATTAAACAGGTTCCTGCATAAACTAAAATTCGACGAAAAAAATAATACAAACATACGCGTCGAATGTTACAATTTTTCATCGAGCGTACTATAAATTATATTAATTTAAAGCAGCTGTTAAGCGATCTAAAGCAATTAAATTTTATGGATCTGTCAAAACTGTTGTTTAAATACAAATTAATAATATTGAAATATATTTAAGGAAGCATATGTAATTTTATTGGGCGACACGACTCGTAAATTTGTCCCGTTGTAAAGTACGTGGGACGAGAAGTACATGTTTATGCCGAACATAAAATTATTATAAGTAAATATCATTTAAACGGAGGCAAAGAGGTCTTCAATGAAAACGTTAAGATCCAGCAATGCCGGGAGATAACGAATGCAATTGCGATGTTCCGCGAAAATAATAGTGCAATAAAAGATTACGACGTGATTGGCAAGCAAACCGCTAAACGAATATGTCTCGGTGCAACGTTAGAATTTGTCCATACAAAATGACTTTTATTAATATCGAGTGTGAGAAGATTCGTACTGGTGGGCCGATTGTCGACGTACGTAGGACGTAAAAAGGTAGGAAGAGGGTATGTTGTGTAATAAAAAGGAACAAATGTTATTATGATAAATATTAAGCTGCATGAAGACAGATAAAAACAGATTTTCAATTGAAGGTATCGATGGACAGTATTAAATTACGTGGTGGATCCGCCCTCGGTGTAAAATTTTTGTGTACATTGAAAATTCTTAGAGCAACCAGAGATTGTTAATTTTACAGGGATGATGCAGTTAATGAATGCGGTCGAAGATGCATATTGCTTTTAAAAATGAATGATCATTTACCTTCGGGCGATAATCTTCACGCGGATACCATAAGTTATGCAAACTGACATATATTTAAACATATAATGACGATCTTCCAAAACATTCTTCTTCTTTGTAAGGAATGGGAAGAAACGATTTCCATAGAAGATTTTCATGCTATGATAAGATCATCTATCAAGGGTCTGAATTTTAGCTATATGATGGTATTTGTGATATAACTTAAGTTGATTACAGATTTTTGAAATGGTCGAACTGAGAGAGCCAACCTGAAATAGGAAAGCACTGTTTCGAATTCGCTTGTGTAAGTTGCACGTGGACGGGGAAACACCCTCAGTTGGTGTAGGAGCGAATCCAAGATGCACTTAAGCGTCACGTATGTCTTCACTCTAGCCTAGCAACGCCCTAGCGAGGAAAGGAGGGACTGGACTAGGGAATCCAATCCCGAGCCAAAATTTCGATCCCGGGATTTCGGGATTTCATTAGACAATCCCGGGACCAGTCCCGGGATCCCGAGATTGGGATTTTCAATATTGATAAATTTGATCAAAAATTACTAATAACTCCATTTGTTCATATAAAAAATCACTTGAAGGCCAAAGATTATTATTTATAGAAAAATAAAATACAATTCAAAATAGATAAATAAAACACTAAAAATTCAAATATTTTTTGAAATATGCCGGAGTAACATAAATTAAACTTAGTGTTTCGCATTAGTCTGATGTTGAGAAGTCAGACACTTGCTGCTGAAAATGCACGCTCTCTAGTCAATTAAGCATTGAGGTACCTCACCGAAATACCTATAGATGTATATTTACGCGATGATTAAGCTCTCCGTCCAAAAAGATTCCGAAATCAAAAGGAATAATTTTGTAATGGTTTTTCTAAATCCTTGAGAATCCGCATTTGATTCCAACTAGGGGTCCCAATCGAATATTCGATATTCATATATATTTGCCCGTTTTCCAATATTCGTATATTCGAATATTTATAAAATTAATCGAATATTATTCGTTAAGTAATTTAGAAAGTTGAAACAAGATGGAACTCCATAAGTATGATGGCAAAAATATTAAAGAATTAAAGAAGATTAAAAAATCATTAAAGGACATTAAAAGATAAGGACAACGGAAATTATTACTGGTGAAGAAATATATTTTTTAAGAAAATTGCTCGATGTTCTTCTGCCAGCCAATCGAAATAGCAACAAAGAAATGCAAAAAAGTGCTAAGTTGAATTGAAATTATTTTATGACTTTGTGTAAAGTTTATAAAAAAACTATTCAAAAATATACTGCCCCTAGGCGTCGCCTAAGCTCACCGATTAGTAGTTACGCCACTGTTTCCGCGCGTCCAGATTTCAGCGGGAATGTCTCGATTTAGTAGCCTTCATTGTGTTGGTGAGGTGTACGATTTCTGTTAGATAAAAATTTCAATCCCGGGATTTTCGGGATTACGTTTTCTAATCCCGGGATTCTTAAGTACCTAAAACTGTCCGGGATCCCGGGATTGGATTCCCTAGACTGGACTCTTTGCACTCCAGAAAGCCTTTTCCAGTAGAATCAAAAAGGCCATCTAGAGTGGTTTTCCCCTGTCTCCTGAAGAAAACTACTCGGTCTTTACAAACCTCCCATACTACCTATCGAGACGGTCGCGAAAATGTTGAATGCAAAAGGAATAATTTTGTAATGGTTTTGATCCGCATTTAATTCCAACCATTTCAAGCTTCTCAAATAATATATCCTGATTTTCATTTTTTCATAAATATTTCATTATAGTTTGTACGATATATAATAGTTCGATAAACCGAATTAAGATTTACTAATAATTTTTCAGAAATGTATATTTTTCTAAAAGCTGTTATTTTTACATTTTGGCTGTCCAAATATAAACAACATGGTTTTAATGGGACCGCCTGGATTTTATAGATCAAGTTTATAATTTATAATAATAAATCAAGTTTAAGTTTATAATTTTTAAATAGGCAAATTAAAAGATAATTAATGGAAATTGCTTCTGAATATTTGATTGAACATTAAATACACACAATTACCGAGCCGAATATTAAGCATTAATGCCTTGTCAACGTGGCCGAAATTTAGTTTGCATCAAATCAATCAAACGTTCGTGATAGTCTGTCATGTATTCTGTCGGCGCAAACATATCCATAATAAAAAAGCCGTAACAATTCGCAATTATTTCTTAAAATATTCTCGTGAAAAAAAAAGATGTACCCGTTAGCACAAACGAGGTGTTTTACGAGCGCGTGCATTAATGCTAATATGATGAAAATTGAAATAGGAGCAAAGATCCACTTCTCACAGGCAAAAAACGCTAAGTAGATTTTAACAGCGGCCGAGGGGTCATTAATCTCAATTGGATTATTCGAAAGCTCCGAAAGTGAGGTGTGGTTTTCATTTAAAACAATTTTCGAGGATTTTATTTATTCACCGCATTTTTTGTGGCGTCTTCCGATGGTCCAAATATCGTTGCGGAGTACATCCCGCGCGTCCCGCGGGCATTATAGTGTGGCAGAGGTGATCAATCACCGGTTGGGGCCCGCCCAGCGACCGCTGTAATCACTGCAATTAGTGCTCGCAGGCCTGGTGGTCCACTCGTCCTCTTCGGCCACCGGCCACCAGCCACCTGCCACCTTCCAGCCTTTCTAGGAGACTCGCTTCAACAGCCCTGCCTCCGTATAAATCCAATACGCAGTCTATTGTTTTTGTTGGAAGATGTCAAATCGGAAGAAGCCGAAGAGATTACACGTGATGACCGCTACCATTAGCGCTGGACAAGCACTCTTGGAAAAAAGGATCGAAACAATAATAGTAGTCAGATTTAAGAAGCATCGTTGTATTCTTTCATCTTTGGACTCGAATGAATTAGCTGCCGCTTTAAAATGCCTTTTTAGTTTTAACGACTTAAAAAGAATTTCGTCAAACAAGTCGAGATACTCAAATCGACCAGTTTGGATGAGAGAGAACATGAACTTATTGCGAATTTGCAAGAACTGAATGCAATATTAGATACTGATGGTTAATATAATAATCAACCGTTATAAATAATTTATTTTATATTTTCAATACTAGAACCATTTTACATAGCAATAATACATCACTCAATAAATTTGTAGGATTTTTTTTTGAAGAAACTGAAAACGACCCCAAATGATGAAAAAAATCCTAAGAACTTATTGAGTAATGTGTTACATCATAATGTGTACAAAAATGTTAATACAGACGTAAGTTAAAACGTACAATTGGTATATGATGTTTGCGAGAAATATGCGGGATTTAGTATCGCAATTTGTGCCTCTCTTATTACACTACAAAATTAAGGCTTTTTATTCAGGAAAATTAATACGAAATATGAATATGCCTCAAGAAATCAGAACTTTGAAGGATAGGAATAGATAAGGTTAACCAAAATCTATTATGGATGTCGAGGATAACTTCATTATATAATAGTCCAAAAGAAAATGTTGTCTTACAACTTCTTAAATTGGCCGGAAAATTGAATGAAAACGGATCATCTAACGTGTCAGTGTTTACAGTGAAAAATCGCTTGAATTCATATGAACTCCATGGAGGTTTAATGCTAAAGATACCCAAATTAAACAATTTGTGAAAAGAAAATGCTTCGGTGAAAAGACTTAGGATTTAATAAAAATCGACTGAAAATATAATTACTATATAAAAATCCTTCTCTCTGAAATATATGAAAAAATCTCATTTGGTGATTATATCTATGTCGTTTAAATTAAATTCGCAATTTAATTTTATACACCCCTTACTTTTATACACCCCTCCCCCGAGATAAATGCCCGATTGAAAAAACACAAATATTTGCTCAATTACATCAAAAAAGAATCGGAGACTATTCAGGCATGATCTCTGCGGTCGGATGATGGGCCATCTTCAACGACGGAGCACAAAAAGACATCGACGCGCGACGCAGGGATAAATTGCGAATATAAGAGGCGAGTTAACAAACAGAGGGGCGTAATATCGTTATTCAATAATACGGAGGGCCGTTAACGTGTGCATATAACGATGGACGTTATAACGCCGGGCGTTAAACGGCCTACACTCGTAAAACACACACCCAGGGCGGGCGCCTTATCGGTCTTTCGCATCGCAAACACCCCGCCCATCTGTAAGGGCGTCCTATTAAATAATACCAACACAAGCCGAACCTGTTGCTTGGACAATACCATCATAACCGAGCCGAAAAAATAAAGGATTTCTATGATTCATCCATCACGTTGGATGACAAAATTAGACAAAAAAAATTTTTTTTGTTAGAATAACAACTTTTATAAATATATTTTTCTTAATAGAAGAACATAAAATAATTTCAAATGACGCAACAAGGATTTAAATAAGAACATCCCTTATATGAAGGAATGTAATGAATAACTATTAATATTCCAGACAGCTACTGTAGCTATTTAACAGTCATTAATGAGATCGTGCACCATATTCAATGTTTCTAAGCCGTAATTCGGTATCGATTACCAGACAAATGAGCTCTCCAACAGTAGCAAAACCAATAAAAAACATACGAATATGTAAATCGACTAGGAAGAACTTCGTTTAGGATGCACCGAAAGCAATCCCACGTCCCGAGATCAACAGCGACCGGATGACTAAGAATGCGTCTTACGGTAGCAGACCTTGTTTGAAGAAGATTTAGAAGAAATGATTGTTTTGGACGTGGCCTGATAGTTACACGGTCCCAAACCACAGCCACGCATAATATTCAATTTTCGAGGCTATATTTCAGGCTGCCCGTGACCAGACCGTCATTATCCTGTCAACGGGTTGATATAAGTAAGCGCCAACTATATCGAGCCAGAAATTGCCGGGTATGGGCCTCTCAAAAAAATAAAATAAATCTCGAATAGACCAACGCTCAAGTCTCTAGGTACATTCCGGAATTCCAACCATTGACACGGACTCGGCTGCTATTAGACAAAAATGCGGGTATTATACCCGAGAAGTTATGCGTATTGATTTTCGATATGCTAATACCTAGTAATTATTATATACTGTGGTAGTCCATAGATTGTGGCTGAGATAAGATGCGAATTTACAAGCAGAATGCTTCAGAAATTCAAGCAATTTTGTAATATAAAACTAATTAAAATTTCGATAAGCTTTATGAGCTTTGTCGTAAAAATGCAAATATTTTTACAAAATATCCTCGATACATATCTTATGGCACACAATTAAATTAGCCCCAAGAATATTAAAAAAATAATTCGTCTGAATAAAGACGAAAGATGGATTAAGATCATAATATATCAACTAAAGAAATGATCAATACATATATGAATATTCACGGAAAAATTACAGAATTGTTTATTTAAATTTTTTGTATTCCCTTGGGGATATTAGGATTATAATTAGGGGTCCCAATCGAATATTCGAATATATTCGCCCTTTTTCCAATATTCAAATTAATCGAAAAATATTAGTTTTTTTGGTAAGTAATTTAGAAAGTTAAATAAATATAACTTATTTGAAATCTTTGATGCATTTTTGTTTGAGAAACTGCATGTCAATTTTTTCTGCTTATTTTTAGTGTCAATTACTATTATTGCTATGTATTTGAATTTATCAACGAAGAAAACACTTCTAAGCGCATCAATTTTAGTCTTCTGACAGTTCGTGCGGCACCTACTTATTCAGCATTTTTATCTTTCCTATTTCGGTCATATTTTTGCCTTTTCGTTTAACTATTCTTTCACAAATCGATTCTTCTTCGAATGCTCAGTTAATATTTCCACCTAATTTTACTGCATTTTGCTCCAATTTGAACTTATAAAAAAAGCTAACGATTTTTTTTGTCTACACCATCCTGTAAAACAGTAGAAATAGCAAAAATAACTCAATATTTAAAGGTAATGGAAGAATATATTTTAGAATTTGACATTACTTATTCGTTTGCACATTTTATTCTTTGAGACTTTGGAAGCTCAGAAGTAATTTTCTTTAAACCAATTGCATAAAACAATGATTTATTTAAATAAAAAAATATTGCTAAATAAAAAACAGTTATTTCGTGCTATTACGACCTTAGATTAAAAAAATACAACTATTTAAAGGTGAAATTTTAGGAACAAAACCCTGATACTTAGGATACAGGGCTTATGTGTGAAACCTAGCAAAATGCACCCCTAACCCCTTAAAAAATTAAGTCGGTTCATACGTCAAACATCTTGCATAAAAAATGTTCGAATATTTACCAGTATAATGTAATCGTGCATAGCGATTTGATCAATAATTTGAATTGATACAATATTGTTGCAAATTGGACAATCCAAAAATATTCAATTGATTAATAGTATGAGAATTTTTAGAAAATTCAACAACTATTTATATTCATTCGTTTGAATTTCATCCAGATCATCTTAAAATAATAATAAGGATTTAAGAAGAAATCGACTATATTCAATTATGTTAAAATCTGACTTATTATGGCTAAATCTGTCAACAATAGAAATATAAATAATGAGACGATTGCCACAATAATGACACAGTATATTCGGACAAACATTCAGGTCCATCATTTGAGGCTTTTATGAGTTTTCAACGTACTTAAAAATGATTAGCTTCTTAAAAGTATGCCTTAATAAATAGGGCAGGGCAAAATTTTACAACTTATTCATAGACCATTTCATATCTAAATAATATTTTTACGTTTAATTAAACGGTACCATAAGAATAAATCTACATATTTTACATGGTATTCGTTCAATTAAGCTTAATAATTTGAATTGGATAAGCTCAAGTGTCTTATACATAAAAGTTTTCGTCTTTTACAATCAAAATTCGGTTTTCCAAAACGAGATTAATTTTCGGCTATGATCTCAAATATTATGCAAAGCCATCGTTTATGGTGTGGCGTTAACAATGCATATATTTTACGTGTCTTGAGGTCTTGGTTAGAATATTAATAGCCTACTATTTATTTTTATTACATTTCTCGCTTAACGGGTGCTGTGTTTTTAATTATGGATATATAGCAGACGTTTAGCTACATCATAATACTCATCCATTCAGGTTCGTATATTTACACCGTTTTTTTCTCACACACAATACACATGTATCGGGGGCTAGGCCTTTGAATGAAAAATCACCTCGCAGCCTCTCGAACGAGATGTAAAAGGATGAAGACGCGAGCATCTTTGTCTGTGAGCTCATTCATGCTTTTGGAGATTGGACTGATTGCTTTTAGATTCAAAATGGAAAGAGCCCATCAACTTGGCGCAAATTACACGCATTACGTGCGTGGGTAAAATTAATATTCGAGGCGCTCGACAAAAATTACATAGACGCGATGATTTAATGTCTCGGAGTTGTTCCGACGGAACTAGGGAATATTTAAGGAAATCGTTCGTGGTTGGTACCAAATGCTGAGAAGGCATAAATACCGAAAATACCGAGAAGAATGGATATTTACGAGCGGAGTCCATCACACATCGGTGATCGGTCTTGCAGACGCATCCGCTAGCAAGTCGTGAGCGTAATTGAATATGAGCCGAGCAAACAGCCTCCGGCAGGAGCAATTCTCGGGAAACGATTACTTTGTCTTAGCTACAGGGTCGTATTAACATAAAAGCATTTAATATATTTTCAGACTAGGCGAGAGATAAAAACATCGATGAATATTTTCATGAAAAACAAAAAAATAAGCCGACTACACTATGAAAACATGTATTTTTCATCGATGTTATTGAAGATCAAATTTTTAAATATGCAATAAAATCGTATCAAACTCATGCCATTTAACGTATTTTAAAAAATGTTGGTAGTATTGTGAGTTTAGAGCACTAGTAGTGTTAGTGAATGGATATTATCATATCAGCTGTAACCAGAATATATACATCATTATTAACTCAGAAAATGATTTATATTTATGAAATACTCGTAAAGTTTTATATGTTTCGTATAATAAATAGTAAATTAAAAATTGACTACTTATATATATATATTTACCCAAAAAGGTAAAGTATATTATCACATTGATTGATTGTCTTTTTACAATATATCATCATCATCATAGCGCAGCCACTAACAGTCCACTACAGAACTATGGGCCTCTTCAATATCCATTCATAGGAAAGGGGTTACATCCATTTCGTCTGTATCATACATTCACCTCCTCATTCGCTCGATATTGAAGGTAGCATTACCACCGAGTTTTATTTTGAA